>CM076584.1:220863853-221440648 GCA_034641835.2 Pinus albicaulis | reverse complement strand
ATACATATACATATTTTGGCGATTTTGATTCTTATGTTTTTAATTTTTATATACTTTTATGGTAAAAAATATACACTCATGAACGACTCTTTCTATAATAAATGTGCCAAATGCTAATCTAACACATAATTTGCCAATGAATCAGCTAATGTATTAAATTCTCTACGAATGTTCTCAAACACGATGTTTTGAAATTGACATTATAGAAGTTGTACCCTTAAGTAATAACGTAATAATATTGGATGATGGACGGGATAACAATTGTTTAACTACATAACAACAAGTTGGGAATCTAACCTGACCACCAGATTGGAGATGCCGCGAGATGCAGCTTCTGTGAGGATTTGTATCACCTACATGTACTCAGCAATATTGTTGGTGGCATTGCCCAAGAAAATTCCCCCGGAACCAAGGAGCTCTGACTCAGGTGTGTAGAGGACCCAAGAAGATGATGCAAAGTGTTGATTATGATGACTGGCACCATATGTGTATCCAATGCATGATAAGGATGATGAAGGCATCTGTGTAAAAGAAAAAGTGTTTATGAGAAAAACACTCAAAAATAGAAAATATCCAGACACATCAAACAAAGACAAAACTGATATACATAAAATTACAAAGCGTATGCCCAGTGGAACACTAGGAAAAATAATTCTTCAGATAGAGCCCATTGCGGGGCTCTGCGAGTGGAATTCCATTACAGTCTTGAAGTTCATAAGCTCCTTTTGAGAGGACTTTCGTGACGACATAAGGACCAAGCCATAATGGTTGGAGTGTTCCTGCCCCCAAGAGGTCGTGTCTCTGATCATAGAGTAGAATGAGATCACCCTCTTGGAAAGAACGAGGCTTGAAAAATTTGTCATATTGAGCCTTTACTCGGCGCTTGTGAACTTCGAGTCCCAGCATGGCATCTCAACGAGTGTCATCTAATTGATCGAGCAAGAGCAAGTGCTCTTCTTTGACAGTGGTGTCGGGTAGGATTTCAACAATGAGCTTGAGTGATGGAATCTCACACTCGAGTGGGAGTACTACTTCAAGGCTGAATGCGAGTTGAAATGGTGTGAAGTCTATAGCAGGTTTTACTGATGTTTGGTATGCCCATAACGCGGAATATAACTTTCGATGCCATGTGGTTTTATGGTTTCCGACTAACCAACGAATCATAGTTTTGAGGACACAATTTATGTCTTCGACTTGACCATTCACTTGTGGATAGTAGGACGAAGACTGATCTTATCAAAAACCTAGCATGGAAGTTAATTCCGTCATCATATGGTTCTAAGAATGTGACCCATGATCTGTGAAAATCGAGAGGGGTACATCGAAACGGCATATGACCTGATTGAACATGAACAGAGCAGCAGTTTCTCCATTGACCTTAAAAGTGGGAATGGATTCTGCCCATTTTGTTAAGTACTCGATCATAACTACAATGTAGTTATGTCCATCCACAGAAGGAGGATTGCATGTGACGAAGTCTATTCCCCATTAGCGAAAGGACCAATGGAGACAACCGAATGAAGAGGGGCGGGGTGGGCATGCATTTTCTTCATGAAAATCTAACATGGATGGCACTTCTGGACCACTGCGATGTAGTCTTTAAAAAAAGTGGGAAAATAGTATCCTTCATGCAGGATTTTCTGGGCAGTAGCTATTCCAGAAAGATGACTGCTGCAAAACCCCACATGACATTTATTTAAAATGTGTTCTGCCTTGTTAAGGGTGAGACAACGCCAAAGAATAGTATTGACACCATGACAATATAGAGTATTATTTAGAATGAGGTAGTATTTTGCTTGGTGATGAATAGGACGGTGGTCGTCTGAAGTGAGGGTTGGGAAGAATCGTTGAGTTTGGAGGTAGACAAAAATGTCTCCACACCAAGGATCAGAATAATCGACTAGGTAGACATATTCATCAGGAAATGGATCATGAGCTACATCTTCTAGGTCAATTCTGGGAAGGTCTGACAACAATTCGGCGAAGAAAAGAGATTTATTTGCTTTGGTAGCAGTGAAAACCAAATCGAACTATTGGAGGATTACAATGAATTTAGAATATTTTCCTCCAATAATTTGTCGAGACAAGATGTGTTGAATGCGATTCTCCAAATAAATTACTGTATTCTGCCGCAATAATATATAATGTCGGAGGTGGGTGACAGCAAAGACCACTGCGAGAGATAGTTTCTCCACATGTGAATATCGTAGTTTTGGTCCAATGAGACATTTTGACAAATAATATATCGTATGTTCACTATCGTCAATGTGAACTCGAACCAAAACCATTCTTAACGAGGATGGTGAGGTTGCCAGGTAGAGGAGAAAGTTGCGCGAGTAGTTGGGGGCACTAAGAAGTGGGGCAGAAATGAGTGCTCGTTTTAAGGCATCAAATGCTAGTTGAGCCTGGTCATCCCAAAAATATGGTGTCCCTTTCTTAATTAAGTGCATAAATCCTTTCGTCATCTTGGCATAGTTTACTATGAAATGACATAAAAATTCTATCTTTCCTTGCAAACGTTGGAGTTGTAGAATGGATTGTGGCGCAGGTAATTCAATGATCACCTTAACCTTATCAAGATCAACCCTAATCTCGTGCTTGGAAACAATAAAGCCCAGAAGGCATCTAGACTCGACAAAAAATATGCACTTATGTGGCTTCAGACGTATATTTTAGAACCTACACTGAGGGAAGATTTGTTTAAGATGCACAAGGTGATGGGTTCACTTTTTGGAGTGAGCCGGAAGGTCATCCAAGTAAGCTTGTACAATATGGCAAATATCGTGAAAGGCATAGTCCATAGCCATTTGAAAATTTTCTCCCTCATTATTCAGACCAAATGGGAGTTTACGATACGCAAATGTTCCCCAAGGACAGATGAAGACGGTTTTATGCTGGTCATATTTTTTAATCGCAATCTGGTTATAGCCTGAGAAGCCATCCATAAAGATGAAAGATTCACATCCGATGCAATCGTCGAGAATCTGATCTATAAACAACGTAGGATAATTTTCTTTTGGACAAGCAGCATTCAGATCGCGATAATCAACATAGACCCGGATGGTGCCTTTTTTTTTATCTATGTGAACCGGATTGGAAACCCATTCCATCAAAGGAACAAGATAGATGAAACCAGCGTGTAAGATTTTTTCGACTTCAGTCTTAATGGCGGCTGCTTTGCGAGGGTAGATAGGTTGGAGTCTTTTCCAAACAGGCTTGGCATATCATAAACCTTGATTTCGTGCTCAACAATAGACAGATCTATGTGGGGAATTTCATCGTAAGACCAAGAAAACACATCACGAAATTCCTTAAAAAGGGATGTGAAGCATGCAATTTCCTCTAGATTGGAATCGGCTCCAATTTGAATATTTTCCACGATACCCATTTTGACCAAGATATCTATGAGCATAGTCTTGGAAATATTGCCAATGTTCCCTTCCAAATCGATAGTTTGAACCATCGTGTAAGCGGAGGGAACGATCTCTGGTGGGTCAAAATAGGGTATTTGAGTAGTGATCACGTCTGAATCAAACATCGAAGCGCGATGATGGAACTCTCCCCAAGGTTGTTCTTCTAGAGACATGATCTCCCGAATAGCTTCGTCTGTAGGTAGGACTTCATCGAGAAGATCCCTAGAATGAACCATGATGGGCAAGAGGGTGGTACCATTGGTCGAAACCAAAGAAGTGGAGGGTTCAAATGCCATTTGGATCGATTGATAAGTCAACTCTGTCGATGATAGCGACGTTTTATGTCTGTAGGAATCAATGTCTGAAGGCACCAGTAGGACCCATGGATCGATAGAGCCATAAAAATGGTGGATATCATGGAAATCGTATGTGGAACCTCAGGTGGTGGGAGAGGAAATAAACTCATCAAGGAAGATGCCTTCAAAAGACTTGTACCGACGTTGACGTATGAGTCAGGAACGCCTCCTACTAGGGGTACAGTGCTTCTTGGTAATGTGGAATAATCGGGGGTGCAAAAGGATAACTGATCCACTGTGACTATTTTCCCATCCAATGGAAAGAGGATGAGTCAGAAGACTGAAGAGACAATGGAAGTCATTGCATAAGACCAACTGCAACCTAGCAACATATTATAGTCGAGATGACGATCTACGACTTTTATCTCCACCATTATCGTTTTCCCACTAAACAAAATGGGAAAGCTAGAAAGGTAGCCTTTTGGTAGGAAGGTGTGGCCATCGAAATATTTAAGGGAATTCAATGGTGGAGACAAAGTAGGAGAACCCAAAGTAAGACAGCATGTAGTTGACATAATGCAGGTCAAAGCACCTTCATCTATGATAGTGCGATGGATTGGTCTCCCTTTCGACACATCTTGTACCTGGAATGAAAGTTGGTGTGAGAGGCGCGGTTGAGATTTCTCCATGTCGAATATGGCTAGTGTAGAATCCTCGGGGTCGATTCCACCAATGGCCGAAAGCAGAGCTTTCCTTTGCACTGGGAAAGTTTGAAATACTTCAAGTGCAGACATGGCTGACGGTGCTTGCACCAAAGCTTCTACAATATTCTAGTTTTGGGCAGCACATGCATAGGTGTTATGAGTTGTGCATCGAAGTGTCATTTTGGGGGACGAATTGTAGGGTCAATAGTAGACCTTTCTATATGCAAATCGTTGGGCGGCAGTGGATTCAAACTTGTACCAGGTTCATGAGCATCAATGGCAAGATTTTCATAGAGTTTGTCTCGGGTTTGGAGTTCAACACTTTCTATGCCATAAATGGTGGATGAACCTTCACCAGAAGGATGGGTACCACTGTTGCCTCTTTGTAGGGGTGGTGGTGGGTTTGAAACCATGTGTTTCTATTGTTGTTGTGGATTAGGGAAGGGATTATGAAGGATGACATGTGTCCTCCCAAAGTCCTTGTTCGTGATAAAATATGTGCATTCCTGTAGCCAAGGACATTTGTATGTCAAGTGGTCCTCCGCATAGATTCCACAAGGAAATTTCATGGGTTTCTCCTTTCCTTTTTTGCTCTTAGCAGTTTTTTATGATTGGGATTATTCTAAGTATCGAACTTCTCCTCTTAAGACGAGGTATTTTTCTTGTTCTTCTTGTTCTTGCCGCTAGGTTTTTGTGTAAATTGCATAGAATTTACCTCATTGGTAGGAAGAGTAGTCGATTGATTAGGGGTGGTGGCAGCCAAATATAGCTGGGAGGTTTGCCCACTAAGTCGTTTTATGGATACGCCGGATATTGCACCAACGAGGTCATTGGCGCGTGCTCTGAGTTTTTGAGTAGTGGGAGGATTCAGATTGGCAGGGACATGTGGGTTTAAATCATACAACATGCCAGATTGTGAATAGATTAGATCTAAATGTTGTTCATGACAGATGGATTGGTCTTCCGTGACCACACTGGACAAGAAAATGTTCTTAGCTAGGGGTGGTAAGAGTGACTTACAAAACCAATTGGATATGAGATGATCTAGGATTGGCGCTTTGACGAGCCTCCTCCTACGTCTCCATCTACCAATATGATCAGAGATGTGGGTGGTGGTGTCCTGGCACAATGAAGTTAAAAGTTCCATGTCGGTTTCGCATCTAATAGGTAATTGGAAGTTCTTAATAATTTTTGGAGCTAAGGCACCAAAAGTGTTGACGGCCCCACGTGGTAACTCAATGTACCATTTGGCAACGTTGCCTGTGAGAGTGCGAGGGGAAATTCAAAGCCAGAGACTGTCATCCACCATGGAGTTAGAAGCAGACCATAGATGAAAGGTGGTGACGTGCGTAGTCGGATCATCCCCTTGTTTCCCATCGAATTTAGGGATGTCATACGGAATCTTGTGTGGTACTGGAGGCCATAGTGGGTTGTGATTGATGGGATCATTGGTCAGTTTGCAGATGTCGGGGATGGCTAGAGCTGCAAGAAATGGAAATTGCGTGTTTTCCCCCGGATCTAGCCAAGGAAGTATTGGTTGACCATTTGGACCATAGGGTCCACCCATCAATGTATTACCAATGGGATAAGTAGGAATTTTTTGATAAAATTTCCCTGTGTGTGGGGGTGTAGGGGTGTATGGTTGTTTTCCGTAGGGTATGTTGTACTGAGGGGAAAAATGTTGGTTTCCCCACTGTAAAAGTTACCTCCTTGCCCAAATTGACTTTGGGGTTGGTTCGCCCATATGCACGTGATAGAGTTAACCAAAGGCATACTTCTATTCACATAGTTAAGCATCGGCATAGACCCTACACCGAAATTTTAACCACTCAAAGGAACAACGTTAACAATAGGTTGTCCTATTTGTCCTAATGACTGTAGGGGTACCGAAGTGCCCCCCATCATATATGTGTTGGTGACACTAGCCCCTGGCATGGTTTCCAAGGGGTTTGAACTCAGTAAAGGGTGACAACCAAAAGGGTTGCTAAAAGGAACTGAAGAATCCCCACTAGTGGGAGCGGAAACCATAGGTCCCTATGTAGTCACAATAGGAGAAGATTCCAAAGGGTTCAAAGGTTTGCTGGCAGTTGTGGTGACCATATTGCTAGGACCAAGTATAGCCTGACTGTTGGGGTTGCCAATCATTGGCATAGAACTGAAAACCGGTGAGGAAGATGGTGGTGAACTAGAGTTGGTTACCATCGGCATCAATACCATGGGCGCCGGTTGTGAAATGGATGTTGGTGTAGCCAAAGACATATCTTCGCCTAGTGTAACCTGAACTAAAACTGGCCTCGACAAGTTTGTCAGAGGAGGATTGTAAGGAGGTACAACTCCTTCCATAAAAGGATTCTATGGAAACTCCGTATGATATGGGGCTATGTGAAAATCATGGATTGTCACTGGAGACTGCTCTTCCAAAGAAGGCACTGGCTCACCGAGACTCGACTCCTCCTCTGGTGTCAATGGAGGGAGACCTCGTTGTTGTCGAGACAGACGATGAGGGTCGAAAAGCGCCACGGTGACCTATTTACTTTTGTCAAATTTTAATTATTTGTAATTTATTATAAAGTCTCAGTGATAGTAACCACACACCTAAAAAAGAAAAAAGAAAAAAGAACTTCTAAAATCAATCAACAAGTAGCCATAACAGGGTGGCCCCATCTAATTACTATCGTTTGCTGGAGATGAAACCCAATATCACAATAGCATACAGAGAGGGTTGGTCATAAATACAGTTATGGTTACTCTATAGCTTCACCCAAACCTCGGAAAATAGGTGTAAGCACTCTCGGGAAGACGAGTACCCTCCCAAAGACCGACGACAGAGTAGGTCCATCTATTTTATGTACCAGGGCAGGCTGCCCCAGTCACCTCGTGTAAGTCCCTAAAAATTGTGGAAACTAAAGATACCTCAAATCACAGACATCATTAGGGGGGTCACAGTCATAGACATCACGCTATATGGGAAGAACACCTAGATCCCTGATTTAGTTTTGACATCCCCGAAGAGAACGCCAATATCTAGCATGCCCACTTAATGCACTTGAAGGTGGGATACCTTCTCATGCACCCTGTTGTTGTCTCATGCTTAACTCCGGTGGTAGTGTAGTGGTCCTGATAATATGAGTGCAATAGGATTTCACATTTTAATGACTCTAGTTTCAAGTTTTGAGATCGTGGGTGATTTTCTAACTTCTCCTACCCCAAGATCCTAGCCTAAACTACTGTTGGTGTGAGCTCAGAAAAAGTTATATGATTAATTTTATTAGTACTTGATTCTTAGTGTACTTTATTATTAGTCTTGTAGAGGGGGAGTGGACTTATGAAATGTGATGAGACTCTGACTCAAAAAACATGCAGAAACATGCTCTAAATATTGAATTTTTTGGTTCCCCCGTGTTTTGATACTTTGGAAAATCAAAAGACAAGGAAAAATCAGAACCAATATTTATAGTTACAGGATCTAGTCCTCCTGCTCTCAAAGAGGGATCTCTCAAATTATTTGTTTTTTGCAAAGGTTTATCTTGTGTGCTTTGAGTATTGGTTTTATACTAGCTATTAAGTGCAAGTGTTTGTTTGTTTGTTTGGTTGAATTGATACAACAGAACATAAAAATTCTAGGAAAGATAGATAGAAAGGGGAAATGTCAGTTTCATTGGGAAATGGAGTCAAAAAGAGTTTATGACAAACTTATAAATGGAAATGGGATATCAAAGGGAAAATCTAACTTGGCCACATGATCCTTTAGTTTATGAATGAGATGGACATTAATGGTTTAGAAAAGAGAGGTTCAATTCTCAACAAAGGGAATTTGAAAGCACAACTTGAACAATAAAGAGTTATTTGATAGATAGGGCTAACCATGAATTCTACAAACCAAAATTTAAGCAAATAATGACTTCAAAAAAACTTTTAAAATGAAATCTAAGATTCGGGGAACACCCTATTTCCTCAAATATTTTATTTCAAATGAATTAGAAAACACAAAAGATTCACTAATAATTACGGTCATAGAAGAGGGAAAACCTAAATACATCTATGATCACAAATATAAAGACCTTTAAGACAACTGTTCAAGCAAGGACAAAGGGCATGATCAGAACAGACCTCCTTGGCTCACTGTAAACAAAGATACTTCAAAGGGAGACTTCAATAACAGCCTTTAAGTGGCAGCAGACAAGCAGGGAGAACCATAAATCATGCTAAAACCAACTATTCAAACTATTAGAGAAATAAACAAGCACGAGGACTAAAGAGAGAGATTAAAGACTCTAAAATACCTCAGCAGAAGAAAACATAAAACAGTGAAGGATAAACTGTCAGGTCTAAGGTGCTTCCAAGAGTCATTTCTTAGCCTAAAACTTTCATCCTACTGTAGTAAGAATTTATGGAACAAAATGAAAACAGGGGAAAACATTAAACAGTTTAGAATATTTCGCCAACAGCCAAGCTCATGGATCCAATGATAGAGCCTTCTCAAGAATAAGCATGCAACAACATCATCAGGGCTTCCAAGACTTCAATTTATTCTTCAACTTCTACAGACTATGTATTATTTTAGAGAGTTTTAGTATTACAACTAGTCATCAACCAACGATTTACAATGAGCTCCTCAAGAAGATTTTATAGGAAAATGAGGAGGTCAAACGAGATAAAAGATCTTCTAAGTTCAATTAATACAGTTAATGCTTCTCAGCCTTTGAGGGGCTCAATGGAGAATATTTTAGATATTTCTCTGTATTAATTGGTTTACATTAAATTTTAAGCTTGTTGGGAAGCTTTTGTTGACTTTAAGGCTCTGTGTCATCTTTTGCAATAACTCTGTTTGGCTTGGAGTAACTGTTCAGCTGTATTGAGAAAATATCTTCTGCTCTGATCATAACTCGGCCCTCTGTTGAATGCTTTGAGGCTACAGGTGGAAATTTGGTAGCTGAGAGGAATCAATTAGCCTCTGATGTGGCAGTGGAGGCATCCTCTATTTGATAAATATCTTTGATTTTCCTTTAGCTGTGTTTAATTTATTGGATTAGGCTTTTGATTTTTTATCTTAGCCGTAATCGACCAAAATTGTGAAAATAATCTTCAACTCTGTTGTGGTTAAGTCTTCAACATTGATACTCTTTGATTTGTTTTAATTCTATGTGTCTTGTTGATGTGCAGGTGCCACATGGCTTTATAATGTTTATCAGTGCTCATGAGACACCGATAAAACGTGGCATTGAACCATGTGAACAGATACTCTTTAATAAACAAAAGCCTGGAGGATCGTCATCCTCGGCTTTTATTTCTTTTAAAACATTTGAAAACCTTTTAAATACTGCATAATACAATAAAAATTAGAAAATCCTGCATATGAGGGAAAAACTTCTTAGGAGGCTTATTTTTGGAGCGTGGGCGTTGGATGACAGCATCCAACGGTGGAGATTTCGCGCAGAAGTCAAATGGAGAGCGATGAGAGAAAATAGTGGAGATTTTGAGTTAGGGCCATTGATCTTGCAGAGATCAACGGTCGGGAGAAGATGTAATAATAAAATAAGAAGGGGTCACATTTTTATTTCATAGTCGAAAATGGAAGAAAAGCAAAGGAAAATAGTCAAAAATCCTTTGGCGGAGGAAATATGCATTGAGGAAATTCGGGGTTTCTAGATGATCTTAGAATGTTGGATGAGATCAGCCCTAGGTGATCAACGGCTGTAATTTCTTTTAGAAATCCCTTGGTGATAGGCGGAGGGAAACAGAACAATACGACAATGATCTGGGACCCTTGATTTGCAGAGATCAACGGTCAAGGAGGAATGTGATAAAACATAATAAAAAATGAGGGAAGGCAGTTTCGGAGGGCAAAACAGCTGGTTTCACGTGGAAAAATGGGAGAAAGGTGGTTTCACCTTTTTGAATGCGATATTTTTTAGGAGGTGACACGTGGAATTTGAATACTGCCCATATCGAGTAGCCCTTTGAGAATTAATGTTCGTTGAATCTGCGTGAAAATGTGCACAGGCCATTAGATCTGAGGTCTTAGATCAAATGGTGGGAAGCAAGCGCGATATTGGCAAGATGCATGGGTAGATAGCAGGTAGGGTGGTTTCAATATGGGCCGTGAGATCAAGGATTGGAAGGTTGATATTAAATCTGAGAATAAATGAAAAATAACCGAGGCAGAGAAAGGGTTAATAAGGGTTGTCGATCTGCAGAGATAAACAACTAAGATTGGCTAAAAGAACATTATATAGCGGGGCATATGATTTTAACCAAGGTCAGGATGATTGATCTGGACCGTCGGATGTTGACACGTGGATGGCCCAGATGCAATCGGGGCTTTGCGATCGGCATGGGAACAAAAATGAATGGGGCCGATGCGATTGGCTGTGGGCCGTCGATCTGCAGATCAGATCGATGACGGAGAACTCATTGAGGAATCGCCAATTGGAGATTGCGAATAAAATATTAGGTGCACCCAATGGAATCCCCCGATGTGAGAGTGCATAGACCATTTGATTGGTCAAAAATCAACGTCGAAGGATAGGTTTCGACCAATAAATAGCGGAACCCATTTATAATATAAAAAGGAGGAATTTTGTGAAATACAAAGGTTTTAAATGCGTCGGGGCGGGTTATATATATGTGACTTGGCGTCCGATTGCAGGGCCTTGTTTTTACAAAGTAGCAAAGGCTCGGGGCTTAAATACAAAGAGCCAATTGGCATCGGGACGAAGGGGATGGGCTTTTCAATCTACCCATTTGTAAAATCTCCGATGCGAGATTATACTGATAGCTTGATCGGGAAAAGATCAATGGTACATATCCCTCAAAAAATTTAACCAGCAGGTTTAGTTAAAAACACAGGAAAAAGAGTTTTATGAAGTTATAAAGGGAAAATTCGATCAGGATGGGTTTATAAAAAAAATTTAGGACCTGATTACGGGCTTTGAGGTTATATGAAGCGGCAATGGGGTCGAGGGCTTATATACAAATGGCTAATCAGCATCGGACTTCCATAAAACAAAAAGACTTGCGCTCGATGGAAAATCCCAATGCGATAAGCGCCTTATGGGTCTAGCGCCTGGTTCTAGGGCGTGGGCATATGTGGGGAAGTGGTTTAGGACTTATCCCAAAGGGGCTTAAACCCATAGTTAAAAACTTTATTTTTTATGAAATTTTCAAGGATTTTTGATGGATTTGGGGGTTTCGGCAAGGTTCAAAAGTGAGTTTCAAACCTTATAAAAGTGATTTTGTGAAGGGGAAGGAGGAATACATGAAAAATATAAGAATTTCATGGGGGAAAAAGGAATAAAATGAAGGTTATTTTTGAGTGTAGGGAGGGAAAAAATGGAGTTTTGCAACAATATTTTCTTTATGAAAATAGAATATTTTCGGCATTTTGAAAGGGAAACAACAGTGAAGGTTAATCAAAGGAAATGATGTCTTCATAAGACTTCAAGAGATAAAAAAAATTTTGCAATAAAAATTGTTTCTTGAAGGCTTCAAAAATGATTTAGCCACCATTTTATATGACAAATTTTATAGGTGGCTAACAGTGGCTCCACACGGGGATGGTGCTTTCTTGAAGGCATCAAGAACTTCATACTTGCATTCTCTGGGGCCTTGATGAGTGCCTCATCCATTGGGCTGCGACTTTCCTTACTTGGATGATCTTCTTTTGTTCTGAAAATATTAGCAGCCATAAAAACAATGGAACTTCATCAACCCAAACTTTCTACCTACACAATCCTACTGATCTAACATTTTTTCTTCTTTAGAGTGCACTTGGATTGGCAAAATCTTTTACAAACATTTTATTCTTTTTTGAAAGCAAAAAGCTAATCTATTTATACTTCTTATTTCTCCATGAACTCAGATTAAACAGTTGAGTTCATATGTTTCTCTATCTAATCTACTATTTTTTAGGATTAAATAGTCTAACAGATTTTCATTCTCTAACTTCTAAAATAGAAATTTAAAAGCATACAAGTCAAGATTGAACAGTCTAACTTGTTGCCAATCTATGGCATAAACAAAAAGCTGCACATAGATATTATTTTACGGAAAATTATAAAAAAATGGAAGGCTTAAGATCTGAAAGTTCAAAGCATGGCCCTCTCTTTTCTTCAGCTCTGTTTTTTGAGTTTATTCCAGCTGTTTTTTCCTTGTTACCTGGTTCAGATTTTGGGCATATCAGAACCATTTTACCTCTGTCTTTGACTCACGGTTTAATATTAGAGTCATTATTCTCTTGAAAACTAAGGTTCGGATTTTGAGCATGTTTGAACCTTTAATTTCTGACCTAATCTACCTAACTGATAAGCCAAGATTAAGTTGTTTGGAAATCGATTTCACTAACCTATCAGTAGTAAATTAAAAACTAATTAATCATGATTAGGCTGTATGACTAACTAGAAGTGTGTTTTTCAGGGGTGGCATTTGAGTTTGCACACTTTCAGATTTTGTTTCTCTTTTTTGGTATGGAGCTGTACCTTTATTGTTTTTACAATCTGCCCTCTTTTCTTTATTTTATTGTTTTTGTATTTTTATTTTTCTAACTTTGAATGCAGCATTCAGACCATGATATTTATAATGAAAAATAAAACACTTTGAAACTCATGACTCTTGGCAGAATTAATGCTTTAGCATCCTGCCATTGACAGGACCTCCATACAGATCTTCTCCATTCAATTCTTTCAAGAAAAATGCATTGTGACCCCTCTTAGCATGAATAATATAGGGGCCTTTCCACAAGTTTTCAAACTTGCCATGTTTTCCCTTCTCTTATCTTCTTGAATCCCATTTAAGAACAAAATTTCCAACCTGGAAATTGTTTGCCTTAGTCCTCTTATCAAATAGCTTCTTTACATTTTCTTGGACTAGATGCATCCTTTCATAGACTTCTTCTTTGGTCTACTATAAATGGATGGTTTCATTGATTCTCCTCTGCATATCATTCTCTTCAACCTGCACTTCTTGAAGGAATTTCATGACTGGAACTCCTAATGAGGTGGGGAAGACTGCATCCATGCCATAGACCAGCTGATAGGGGGACATATTTATTAACTTCTTTGTAGTTAACCTATCAACCCATAAGGCATGAACCAACTTACTGTGCCATGATTTCTAATTATGTTCCAACAAATTTTTGATGATATTGATGAGGCTATTGTTGGAAGATTAAGCTAATCCATTTCCTTAGGGATAGTAGGCAGTAGAATGGCCCAAGGTTATGTGGTATTTGTAACAGAAATCAACCATTTTCTTAGATTTAAAAGCAGCAGCATCATCTGTTATAATTTTTCTGGGACAACCAAATCTAGATAGGATATTTGTTTCAAGGAACTTGATAATGACAGAGTCATTAGCATTTCTAGAGGGTATAGCTTCTATCCACTTGGTAAAGAATTCAGTGGCCGTGAGGATCCACTTATGGTGGGTTGAGGAAGATGGGTGAATTTCCCCAATGAAGTCTAAACCCCATTGTTGAAAAGGTGCCTCAACTCTGATAGGATGTAATGGTAAGGGAAGGAGTTTTCTTTTGCCATCGAAAATTTGACACGTATGGAAAGACATGACTAACTTCTGAGTGTCTGGGAAAAGGGTAGGCCAATAGTGACTAGATCTAAGAATTTGGTTTGTTGTGGGATTCTAGTAGAGGTGTCCTCCACATTCCCCTTCATGCAACTCACGCATGATCTTTCCTGCATCATCTTCAAGTAAAAATTTAAGCAAAATTCCAACGACATTTTTCCAATATAATACCCCATCTAAGATGCAATAACTCAAAGATTTTTGTTTCAAAAATCTAGCTTTAGTTTTAGACAAAGAAGGAGGGGAATTCAAATATAAAAGCACATAAATAATGTCAGCATACCAAGGAGAGTTCAGAAATGTTTCTTCAATGAAAGGAGCAGTAGATTCTTCTATTTCTTCCAACACATCTACCATATTCATGTCTAGTGCTTGGAAGTTGGACTTAGCCATAAGTTTTGCTAATCCTTGCCCTTTAACTAGTTTGGTGGGCCTGATTTCTAAGTCATATTCAAGAATAGTTGCAATCCATTTTCCCCTTTTACCATTAGGGTCTTGACTTAGAATGTCCTTGAAAACAGTATGTGGAACAAAAGCAATTATGTGAGAGTGTAAAATATAGACTCTAAAGTCCTTTAATGCTTTCACCAATGCTAAGGCTTGCTTCTCCATGATGTTATATTTGAGAGGAACATCTATTAAGGCCCTACTAAAGAAGGATATCGGTTGTTCTTTCCCCAAGTCATTATTTTGAAGTAAAACTGTAGCTATTGTATGCTCAGATGCAAAAGAAAATATATAAAAGTCTTTGGTGAAATCTGGACTAATCAGGACCGGTGTTTGAGTAAGAGCTTGTTTGACCAGTTCGAATGATTTTTTAGCTGGTAAATTCCATTTTACACCTACATCTTTCTTAAGCATGTTTGTAATGTTTTTTACTAGCTCAACAAGGTTGGGGATAAACCTCCTCAAAAAATTAATCTTTCCAATGAAAGATTGAAATTATTTGAGGCTTCTTGGGTGGCTGATTTGTAACATGCCATCTATCCTTGTGGGGTCTATTTTTATTCCCTCTTCTGAAATTATATGGCCAAGAAGTTTACCTTCTAGGAGACCAAAGAGTGTCTTCTTGGGATTCAAAGACAAGCCAAATTTCCTACACTTTTCAAAAACCTTTCTCAAGTGAATCAAATGTTCTTCATCAATTTTTGAGAAAACGGTTATGTCATCAAGGTAAATGATTATGAAATAGCCAATATCTTCAGAGAAGGCTATGTCCATGGCCCTTTAGAAGGTGGCCCCTGCATTCATCAATTCGAAAGGCATTTTGACATACATAAAGGTGCCCCAAGGTGTGGTAAAAGCAGTTTTGATTTGATCACTTGGGAGCACTAACACCTAGTTGTAACCCGAGAACCCATGTAAGAGTGATAGTATTTTTGACCCAACTAACCTTTGAAGTATATGGTCCATCTTGGGTAAGGGGTAGTTATCTTTTAGAGAGGCTCTATTTAAATTTCTGAAGTCAATATGGAGCCTGATCTCCCTTGTCTTCTTTCTAATAGAAACTAAGTTTGATACCCATTCTGAATATCTAATTGGTACTATGATCCCAACATAATGCATATTTTCAATTTTTTCTTTAACTAAAGGTAGTAAAACAGGGTTTATTCTCCTTAGCATTTGTTTGAAAGGCTTTTGATTTTCTTTGAGAGGGATTTTGTGCTGAATGATGTTGGTATCATACGATTTCAGGTCTTTTTACCCCCAAGCAAAAACATCTTTAAACTCTTTGAATAGCTCTATGTATTGAAATTTTTATGTGAGCTGGGAGAGTGCTGGATAGTTTAATAATCTTGGGTTCTTCTAGGCTGCCTATGTTATGTTCTTCTACATTTTTTTCCACAGGCTCCATTCTTGGTTCTTTGGCTACATCGTTAAAGTCGAAAAGGTGTTCTAAAGGTGTGAGACCTTCTGGAATTGTATCCTTATTACATTGTAAAACTTCCAAGTCTTCTTGGTATGCGTTGTCAATTAACTCTGCTTCAAAAGGATTCTCACAATGATTTATATTAGCAGAATATGTCATTTCAACTTCAAGGATTTGTTCAATATACAAACAGTTTTCTTTATGGCTGGTTTCTGATATTGGTATGTCAAAATCATTTTCTGATTTTAAGAAATCATCTATGTGTTTGTTAGAATCAAACACTTGCCAGTGATATTCGTTATCAGGCACTACAAGCCTATGTTTTACCTTTACGCTAAGCTATTCATTTATCTTAGGTATTTGGTAGTTGCTGGCATTGAAAGCGAGTTCATTTGCTAGATGATTTAGTGCTCTAGGAATGAAAATAAGTTCATACTTTTCAAAGGTTTTCAATAAATCAAGGGAAGCGTTCCAATATTCCCTAAGCCTCGGATTTCTAGCTGAGTATTCTCCTTTGATTTGTCTTATGATAAGTTCAAAATCTCCTAAGATTGATATCTTTTGGGCTTCTAATTGTTTAAGCAATTGTAAGCCTAGAAGAAGTGCTTCATGCTCAGCAATATTGTTAGTGCATGGGAAATCTAGTTTATATGAAAAAATCTAATTCGTAGTTTGAATCCAAACACCTGCCCCTGCACTTGTTTTATTACAGGATCCATAAAGTTTATTGTCCAAAGTATATTTGCCTCATTTTCATTTTCTTGTTGTTGTTGATTGCCAATGTTTTGTATCTGATTTGAGGGAAGTTCTAATTGTTCTGGTAAATTGCTTGGGTCTATTTTTTCCTTTTCTTGTTGAGTAATGTCATATTCGTTGTACAAGATAAAGGAATCCAAACTTGATTGAATAGAATAGATTGGAGAGTTGTTTGGTTTATCTATGTTGCTCACGATGTACTTCATGTGAGATTCCCTGTATAGTCTTCTATTTTGGTTAAAAATAGGGATGGTGACATAAGACATGTCCATTTGAAGGCTTCCCTAAAGTTTGGCTCCCCATGATCTTGATAAGAGCATGCCATACTTAGGGGGAATGTCAGCTACAACTATGTCCATTACTAGACTCTTAGCAGGGATTTGAGCTAAGTTAACACATAAATATTTGATTAAACCCAAACATTTGACTCTGCTTGAGTCAAAGGAATACAATTATTTGTATGGTTTAGTAATTTCTAAGCCTAATATTTCCATTACTACCTTGGGCATTAGATTGTGTGAACCTCCAGAATCTAACATGGAATTGTGTAAAATTTTCTCATGTATGTTCAAACTAACATAGAAGGGAGGAACAGCCCCTTCTTGGTATTTTCCTTCAACTTCTGGACCAAACAACAACTCAGGCTTGTCATCTATCAAGTTTAAGGTGTCAGTATCACTTCCTAGGTTCAAAGCCTTTAAAACATGGTTTTTCTGCACTTCTTGGGTTACTATTTCAGCTAGGGGGATGGTAATTTTTATCTTTGCAATCTCTCCCTCAAGGCTGAAAGGAACAATTGATTTTTTCACATTTACATCTATTTTTTCAATTGAATTCCTTTCAACAGTTTTGGTTTGCTAAACTTTATTTGGACTGGTAATTGGGACAGTTTTGTTAGGACCACTAGCTGAAGTGCTAGGGGTACTCTGTTCAACATTTGGCTGGTTGTTTTTCTCTTTATTTAAATCTGGTTTTTAAGCCAAAATGATGGGTTTGTCTGTTTTCTTCTTAGGTTGACTTTCTGCGTTTTTCTTGACAGCAGTGCTAGTGTTCTTATCTTTTGAATTTTCTACGTTCCCTTTACTCCTCAGATCATATTGTTTGTGTACCTCCATGATTGCATTTTCAAACCCTAGTCTATAATCATCAAAATCTTCATAGGTGTTCGTATTTTGATCAGAGAAGAAACCTTGTTCTTACTCAGTGAGGAAAACATCATCCCCACTATCTGATCCAATCAAGTTTACATGAGCTTCTCCCAACCTTTCCATCTCCATATCTTCTTCATATTGATCCACATAGTTTTGCTGGAAGGGAGGTCTAACCTGTTGGTCACTTTCTTTTTGCTTATCTTGATTGTTTTTTCTTCTATAATTCTGATTTCTATTTCTATTTTGGTTGTTTTGAGGTTCTCTTGGTGGCACTCTATCATTTAAATTGATCTTTTCGAGCATCCTCTCCATCACCTTCACTAGGTTGTCTATTTTAGTGTGAGAAGTTGAGGTTGAGGGTATCATGTCATCTTTATAAGTTACCCTCTTCTCTGATCTCAACCTATTTCTCTTCTCAATTATGTTTTCTTATACACTCACAACTCCCTTCTGCATGTCTTCTAATGTTAAGTAATCTCTCTCCCTTAACTGATAATCCATTTCAGCATCAAAGCCTTTGGGATACCTTACTAAGGCCATGCCTTGGGGAGGTTTCATGTGAGGTGGAAGGGCATTGTAAATGCTATTGAACCTAGTGGAATAGTCATGAACACTCTCCCCTTGATTTCTTTTAAGGCTTATATACTTTGCTATTATTTGGAGAGGGTTCTTTTTGAGTTACCATTTGTTGATGAATGTTTGATGCAAAGCAGGGAGATCATTGATGTTGTTAGGAGGTAAGTTCTTAAACCACTTCTTTACATCTCCTCCTAAACTTTGGGCAAAGATCCTCATCTTCACAATTTCTTCTTCTATCTCCATGTAATCAAAAGCATCTTCCATCCTATCTACATGATGTTGAGCTGTTGTAAACTCTTTTCCGGTGAAATGAGGAATTTTGGATTGGTGATCATTTGGTAAGGGAAGAAGAAGTTGTGGTAACACTAATGGGGCATACCATGTTGCCATGGCTGGAAATAAGGGTGGATTTACAAGAGGTGGATTTACAAGAGTGAAAGTGGGCAAAACAGGAGTGTTTTTCACAGTGGTAGTATGGATTGGAGTGGAAGAAACACTTGGGCCAGCAAACTGATTTTGAGCAGATTTTTTATAGAAAAGGCTAAAGTGATGAAGAAGCTGGGAATCAGGAGGAGTGGAAGGTGAGGCTTCTCTACTGAAGCTTTGTTGCAAATCTGTGATGTCAAGATCATTTTTCTTTAAATCACCTTGAGATCTAGTTCTAAACATGTTCTTTGTATGATGTAAATCAAAGTGTGAATCCTATAAGACAACAAGGTTTTCAGGGACAAACTTTGTTCTTAAGAGGCTCCTATTAGCAGCTAATTTCCAGATTTAGAAGTCTGGCACAGAATTCTCTCTGGATTGTCAATTATTAAAGGAGGATTTTGGATTATATGGGATCTAGTGTCGATCCTATGTGAAGCCATACTGTTTTCAAAAATGAGAGAGGTTAAGGTTTTAGGGACTGTTTTTGGGAGTTTTACCTCTCATGACGTCTTATATAGTATGGTACTAGGCTTCTAAACTTCTTCAAGGCTTATTAACATAGTCTTAAAGAGATCTGGAGACCTAGATGAGTAATAAGTCTACTGGGGCTAGTGGAGTCGCCAGGTGGAAACTATTTAGCTTCTATGTAGGTAAAATATTGGATGGTTCCACCACCATGTTTATTATGAAGCCAAACTGAATTTTTTTTGGGTTTTTCCGAGTTTTTAATCCTATGGGTTAAGAGAGTGTCCTAAATCTGATTTTAACACTTCGCTAAGGTGTCAAGAACCTAAAAAGTTCATTCTTCTGGCTTGGTAACTGATTCCTTCAAGGTTTGATAAGGTCCTATGAGAATCCTAAGATTACTTAGTTTTTCATTGATTAAATTAAGTCCTATCATGATAACCATTTTTGTTAGGTAGTGCTTGAAGAAGGATACTTATGTTATACTAGATAGGGAGTGTTTAGTTTTAAATATTTTACTCAGGGTCCCACCGTGATCGTCATTATGTTGGTCCCCCGTGTTTTGATAGTTTGGAAAATCAAAAGACAAGGCAGCATCAGAACCAATCTTTAGAGTTACAGGATCTAGTCCTCCTGCTCTTAGAGAGGGATCTCTCAATTTTTTTTTTTTTGCAAAGGTTTATCTTATGTGCTTTGAGTATTGGTTTTAGACTAGCTATTAAGTGCAAGTGTTTGTTTGTTAGTTTGGTTGAATTGATACAGTAGAACATTAAAATTCTAGGAAAGATAGATAGAAAGGGGAAATTTCAGTTTCATTGGGCAATGGAGTCAAAAAGAGGTTATGACAAACTTATAAATGGATATGGGATATCAAAGGGCAAATCTAACTTGGCCACAGGATCCTTTAGTTTATGAATGAGATGGACATTAATGGTTTAGAAAAGAGAGGTTCAATTCTTAACAAAGGTAATTTGAAAGCACAACTTGAACAATAAAGAGTTATTTGATAGACAGGGCTAGCCATGAATTCTACAAACCATACTTTAAGCAAATAATGACTTCAAAACAACTTTTAAAATGAAATCTAAGATTCGAGAACACCCTATTTCCTCAAAGTTTTTATTTCAAATGACTTAGAAAACATAAAAGATTCACTGATAATTACGGTCATAGAAGAGGGAACACCTAAATACATCTATGATCACAACTATAAAGACCTTTAAAACAACTGTTCAAGCAAGGACAAAGGGCATGATCAGAACAGACCTCCTTGGCTCACTGTAAACAAATATACTTCAAAAGGATACTTCAATAACAGCCTTTAAGTGGCAGCAGACAAGCAGGGAGAACCATAAATCATGCAGAAACCAACTATTCGAACTATTAGAGAAATAAAAAATCACGAGGAATAAAGAGAGAGATTAAAGACTTTAAAATACCTCAGCATAAAAAAACATAAAACAGTGAAGGATAAACAGGTCTAAGGTGCTTCCAAGAGTCATTTCTTAGCCTAAAACTTTCATCCTACTATAGTAAGAATTTATGGAACAAAATGAAAACAGGGGAAAACATTAAACAGTTCAGAATACTTCACCAACAGCGAAGCTCATGGATCCAATGATAGAGCCTTCTCAAGAACAAGCATGCAACAACATCATCAGGGCTTCCAAGACTTCAATTTCTTCTTCAACTTCTACAGACTATGTATTATTTCAGAGAGTTTTAGTATTACAACTAGTGATCAAGCAATGCTTTACAATGAGCTCCTCAAGAAGATTTTATAGGAAAATGAGGAGGTCAAATGAGATAAAAGATCTTCTAAGTTCAATTAATACAGTTAATGCTTCTCGGCCCTTGAGGGGCTCAATGGAGAAGATTTCAAATATTTCTCTGTATTAATTGGTTTACATTAAATTTTAAGCTTGCTAGGAATCTTTTGTTGACTTTAAGGCTCTGTGTCATCTTTTGCAATAACTCTTTTTGGCTTGGAATAACTGGTCGGTTGTATTGAGCAAATATCTTCTGCTCTGATCATAACTCGGCCCTCTGTTGAATGCTTTGAGGCTACAAGTGGCAATCTGGTAGCTGAGAGGAATCAATTAGCCTCTGATGTGGCAGTGGAGGCAGCCTCTGTCTGATAAATATCTTTGATTTGCCTTTAACTGTGTTTAATTTAGTGGATTAGGCTTTTGATTTTCGATCTTAGCTGTAATCCACCAAAATTGTGAAAATAATATTCAACTCTGCTGTGGTTAGGTCTTCAACACTGATACTCTTTGATTTTTTTTAATTCTATGTGTCTTGTTGATGTGCAGTTGCCACAGGGATTTATAATGTGTATCAATGCTCATGAGGCACTGAAAAAACGTGGCATCGAACCATGTGAACAGATACTCTTTAATAAAGAAAATCCTGGAGGATCGTCATCCTCGGATTTTATTTCTTTTAAAACATTTGAAAACCTTTTAAATCCTGCATAATACAATAAAAATTAGAAAATCCTGCGTATTAGGGAAAAACTGCTTAGGAGGCTTAGTTTTGGAGCGTGGTCGTTGGATGACAGCATCCAACAGTGGAGATTTCGTGCAGAAGTCAAATAGAGAGCGGTGAGAGGAAATGGTGGAGATTTTGAGTTAGGGCCGTTGATCTTGCAGAGATCAATGGTCAGGATAATATGTAATAATAAAATGTGAAGGGGTCACATTTTTATTTCATAGTCGAAAATGGAAGAAAAGCAAAGGAAAATAGTGAAAAATCCTTTGGCAGAGGAAATATGCATTGAGGAAATTCGGGGTTTCTAGATGATCTTAGACTGTTGGATGAGATCGGCCCTAGGTGATCAATGGCTATAATTGCTTTTAGAAATCCCTTGGTGATAGGCGGAGGGTGATAGAACAATGCGACAATGATCTGGGACCGTTGATCTGCAGAGATCAACGGTCAAGGAGGAACGTGATAAAACATAATAAAAAATGAGGGAAGACGGTTTCAGAGGGAAAAATAGCTAGTTTCACGTGGCAAAATGGGAGAAAGGTGGTTTCACCTTTTTGAACGCGATATGCGTTAGGAGGTGACACATGGAATTTGAATACTGCCCATATCGCTTAGCCCTCTGAGAATTAACATTCGTGCTTGAATCTGCGTGAAAATTCGCGCTGGCCATTGGATCTGAGGTCTTAGATCAGACGGTGGGAAGCGAGCGCAATATCGGCAAGATGCACGGGCAGATAGCAGGTATGGTGGTTTCAATATGGGCCGTCAGATCAAGGATTGGACAGCTGAGATTAAATCTAAGAATAAATGAAAAATAACTGAGGTAGAGAAAGGGTTAATAAGGGTCGTCAATCTATAGAGATCAATGGCTGAGATTGGCTAAAAGAAAATTATACAGCGGGGCAAATGATTTTAACCAAGGTCGGGAGGATTGATCTGGACCGTCAGATGTTGACACGTGGACGACCGAGATGCAATCGGGGCTTTGCGATCGGCAGGGGAAAAAAACTAAATGGGGCCAATGCGATTGGCTGTGGGCCGTTGATCTGCAGATCAGATCGATGGTGGAGAACTCATCGGGGAATCGCCAATCGGAGATTGTGAATAAAATATTAGGTGCACCCAATGGAATCCACTGATCCGAGACTGTGCATACCTTTTGATTGGTTAGAAATCAACGGTGGAGGATAGGTTTCGACCGATAAACAGTGGAACCCATTTATAATATAAAAAGGCAGAATTTTGTGAAATACAAAGGTTTTAAACGCGTCAGGGTGGGTTATATATATGTGACTTGGCGCCCGATTGCGGGGCCTTGCTTTTACAAAGTAGCAAAGGCTCGGGGCTTAAATACAAAGAGCCAATCGACATCGGGATGAAGGGGATGGGCTTTTTAATCTACCCATTTTTAAAATCTCTGATGCGAGATTATACTGACCACTTGATCGGGAAAAGATCAATGGTACATATCCCTCAAAACATTTAACCGACAGGTTTAGTTAAAAACATAGTAAAAAGGGTTTTATGAAGTTATAAAGGGAAAATTCAATCGGGATGGGTTTATAAACAAATTTTAGGACCCGATTGCGGGCTTTGAGGTTATATGAAGCGGCAATGGGGTCGGGGACTTAAATACAAAGGGCTAATTGGTATCGGACTTCCATAAAACAAAAAGACTTGTTCTCGATGAAAAATCCCGATGCAATAAGCGCCTTATGGGTCTAGCGCCTGGTTCTAGGGCATGGGCATATGTGGGGAAGTGGTTTAGGACTTAGCCCAAAGGGGCTTAAACCCATAGTTAAAAACTTTATTTTTTATGAAATTTTCAAGGATTTTTGATGGATTTGGGGGTTTCGGCAAGGTTCAAAAGTGAGTTTCAAACCTTATAAAATGGATTTTGTGAAGGGGAAGGAGGAATACATGAAAAATAGAAGAATTTGATGGGAGAAAAGGGAATAAAATGAAGGTTAGTTTTGAGTGGAGGGAGGGAAAAAAATGGAGTTTTGTAGTAGTCTTTTCTTTATGAAAATAGCATATTTTCAGCATTTCAAAAGGGAAATAGTAGTGAAGGTTAATCAAAGGAAATGATGTCTTCATAAGACTTCAAGAGATAACAATTTATTTGCAATAAAACTTGTTTCTTGAAGGCTTCAAAAATTATTTAGCCACCATTTGATATGAAAAATTTTATAGGTGGCTAACACAATTCAATGAAGAGTTTATTCTATAGGGAGATATTCCTTCAACATCCATGCACCAAACATTCAAATAACACCATTCAACTTTAAAGATTCAAAAATCTATCTATCTTCTCTTAACAACTTTTTAACCAAATTTTTTCAAAACTAATTCAGCTAAGTTCAGAAAACTTAAAAAAAAAATATTCAAAAAGTAGATGCTACTAACATTAAATTTTTAAACAAGAACTAAAGATAAAAATTCTATCTGGTAATCAAGTAGAGGGATCCAGCAAAAGAATCTAATATGTTAGTCAATAACTCCACAGCCAAAGGGAAACACAACATGGGTGTAAACAATAGGTTTTGGCTGGGTAACGTTGGAAAGAAGAGGCTACAGATCGTTAATGATGAGACTAACGCACTATATCTGAGCATAAGCAGCATTATAATGCACTAAAACACTCTCAGAGGGAGCATTACTTAAGGTAAAGTTATACATATGGCTAAGCAGGGTCTAATCTAGACTCTGTGAGCTTTTGAGATGATTACTAAGCATATAAACTAGTCAGAAGGATATGTGAACAGAGGAAAAGAGGTAGAGTCATAGGAACAACCCAGAAACCTGAGGTTTACTTCACACTGGAGTCGCCATTTCTGCTATAGGGTAATATGCTTGGGTGGTGGTTATTGGGTATCCCTCTCAGGGCTTTCCGGTGCTCGAGGGAGACTGTAAGATTAGCTGTAAAGCTCCAAAGGTACTACAAGCATGTTCATACTAATATATAATTGATAAAGCGAGATTCATAATGATTACTTCTTTGTGGATGACATATCCTATGGAGAACACCAAGCAGCGGAGTATAAGTCCTTCTTCACCAACTCCAAATCCAGATCCTAAAAAAAATCAGAGCACCCGTGTAATCCTCTGAACAGTATAGCTTTCTAACAATTAAACTACCATATAACTAGCATGAAACAATGTAGATATAAGTCATTCATATCATGCTACATAGACGATTGAACAAAAATTGTGACACTGATGCATCGAATGGACAAAACAAATACAGTTCTATTGATTTATGAAAATGAGGATTACAACCGTCAATTACACCAAGCCCTCCTCAATCTTCCAATTCCTCTCTCTCTTTCTCTATCTCTGAGTGTGATGATGCTCAAGGCAGAAATTCCTCAATGAACTTCGCCGATATTCGAGCCTCACACTACAACAATGAAATTCTGCTCCACATATAATCAAACCTTCGACCTTATACCAAGAATCCACATCTCCAATTTATAGGAGATGGAGAGGACAAACCTTTCTATCTCTTTCAACCAGTTGAATTCGTGAAAGATGTAGATGTTTCCTCGCTTTTCTTTGAGTTTGCCTTCCATAGGAATCCACTTGTGTTTGGCAAGGCCTAATAAAAGGTTTGTGCCATTTAGTTTCTATTTGTAATTGACTCTTTCTGAGAAAAACCTGGAAATGCTAGTCAGTTTTCCGCAAGATATTTCCCTTTTCACATTCAAACATCGATAACCCTGCCCCTTGGGCAAGACAAAGCATTACCCTAGGCATTAACGCTCCCTTTGCATGGCTCAAGTGTGTTATAACTCTGCCTAGCTGTTTCTAGTGTGCGTTACCTTGGGGAAAATGGGACTTGTCTAGGTCATTTTCTTCCTTCCATGTTACCTTCTCCTCTGAGCTGATGAGGAGGTTATTTGTCCTGTAACGCCTCCACCTATATAAGTACTATTATGATCTTGTCATAGTTGTAGGTATCCTTATCCAATTCTCAATCACAACTCAGGATAGAAAAGATATCTACCATGGTTAAATACTGAAGGATCAAGTCTTTAGAAGATTTAATAGTGAAGTTGGGTCATGACCCAACCAATGTTCAAGCTATGGAGGAGGTTTTAAAAAAGAAGAATGCTGAAATAGCAGCCCTCTGGAAGCAACTCAATACGCCAACAACAGAAGACCCCTTGGCCAAAGGCATTCAGGAAGATGAGTCATAGAAGGTAGAGCTATTGAAGTTACTTGTGGAACAGTATTCCCAAATCAAACAAATGGAAAGCGAGATGGAGAAGCTACTTAAGGAAAAATAAGAAGCAGCTCAAGTGGCACTTCAATTTGTTTGATTTCAAATGGAACTGTCCTAGTGGAATTTCTACCCATTTCAACAATTCCATCAGCTATTCCCATAACTTCTGGAGCATCTAGTGGGACAAACTAGCTGTCAAAGGCCATGGAAAGTATGACCCTGCAGTCACAAGAGATCCAAAAATTGGAAGCACAGATTGGCATCCTAAAAGATCAAAAGGCCATGTCTGAAACTGCCCATGAGATAGACAAAAAGTAGATTGAGAGATTGGAGAAGGCAGAGAAGTAATTTTTAGGCATCAGCATTTTATGACAAATGAAGTTGATAATTTGGGGCAGTATCACAAATTCAGTGGATGAAATTTGGCACTCCATCCACATCATTTTTGAACAGAAAGAGTTGGTGGACAAATTCACAGTGGCCATTGAAAAGGCAAATCAAGAATTAGGAAAAAATCATAAAATTCCTGAACTCCAAAACCAGCTATGAGCTTGAAGAGCTGGATGTACAAGACAGAACAACAACCATATTAGAAGTAAGAAAGGCCCTCACTAAGAGGAATTTAGTAAGGCAATTGGAGGAGAAGTGTCGTGAGTTGGACATGGCCATCAGTAGATTCCTAAACAAGTTTGAACCACTAATGTCAAAAGTGTTACCCTCATTGTATGTAATTAACAACAAGATAGTCCAAAGGGGATATTATATGACCAAACTCAGAGAAAATGCTAAGGATACCACAAAATTCACTAGCATCAAAGGAAAGGTGACCGGGAAAGTCAATCAAGATCTGTTGAGCAATGACATCTTTATTCAACATGAGCTGAAGCATGTTTTCCTCACCAGGCCCATGTTTAGAAAATACATAGAGCTGGATGAAGTGTTCTGAAAGGTCATAGGAATGAGAATTCCTAGCAAAAAGGAGTGGAACAAGCTATGTATTCTACAATGCCAGGTTTGGTCAAAATATTGATAGAAATTCTCTCTTCAATATTTGATAGATTTCACTCGAAATCGATTGCATTAATAGGAAAATAATTCAAAAAGAATGTTTTGATCGATGGGTGATATATTTCACTAATATTATCTTCTTCATAATCTATAAGATGGGAATGATGATGATTATCTTCCCATGGTTTTCGTTCTGACATCATGGTTTCCAGAATATTCTCATATACCAAGAAAGTTGAATAAAAAGGATCAGATGGAGTACCAAAATCTAATGAACGATCAACCCAAACGACCAACGACAATGATTCTGGTTTCACCACCCAAGCCATATAGATAGATTTTTATGCCAGCTCAATTGGGCTGGGTGGAAAAACTCATCCAACGTAACAATTTCAGAATCACACGTAATATTCCTTAAGCCAGATGGAGTGGAAGATATCATGTAGCAGGTCTCTATGCTTGCAATTTCTATCGAATTCGTAGGCAGCAGTAATGCAAAGGTTCCCATGAGAGCGGAATCCTTTAAGAGTCCTACACAAATGTTCTAAAGTGCGAGTTAGGGTGCGTGAACTAACAGAACACTTCCAGTAACCTGGGAACTTGAGGCAAAGAAGGATAGTTGATTGATGACTGTGATGACACCTTTATGTGGAAAGGTGACCATTCTAAAATATGTAGAGGAGATCACAGTCATAGCATATATCCATGGCCTTCTGAGTAAAATATTGTATTCAAAGGGTCTATCAACGACCTCAACTTCAATATTCATTTTTTTCCCCCTAGTTCAACATGTAGGTTATTGATAATACCACAAGGCTTATATGTACATTTGTTGAAACCTTTCAATGTTGTAGGCGATTGAGAAAGGCACGGCGAGCTAAGCGAATTCTAGCAGTTTAGATACATAATGAAAATAGATGATCCCTCATCAATAATAGTACAATGAACAAGGTGATTGAGAACATTTACTTGGATGGAGAATGCCAATTCTGCTGGTAATTGTGGCACATAGCACATATGATTAAAGACTATGAAATTGGACTCTTCAGATCAATTGCACCAATTGCTGACAACAAAGCCTGCTTCTAGGAGGGAAAATTTTGTAGCACCTCAAGTGCTGACATAGCTGAAGGGGATTGAGCTAAATATTCAACTATATTATAATTTTGAGCAGCTCTGGCTCAAGGATTAAATGTCGATTTATGAATGAATCCCATTGGTGGCTTGATTTTCAATTCCGGAATACAGTTGGCAGAATCAATCCCATAGACGGATTCATGGTTGAGGTAGTAGATTGATCAGTAGCCTTACTACTGTAATATTTATTACACATTGACACCAAAACATCAAACGATGGCTTCGTGACAAAAAACATAAGCACTTGGGAACTAGAAGCTGGATCCATAGCAACTAAATTGGTGTCTGTATTCATAAATGGATCTATCAACACAATTGACGCATGTGAGGTCTTAACCATTTTTTAGACTTCAACGTGGTGAGGATAGTTCTGAACAAAGTGTTCCTCACTACAGATTATGCAAGGGTAATGAGGTTTCTGATTTCCAGTCGATTGATTAGATGATATTTCCTACGGGGTATAAGTTTGCTTTTTCTTTGATTTCCCCTTTTTCTTACTTCCAGGTTGCTTATCACTTTTTCCATTTTCATATGACATGACATGGATTTCGAAAGAAGGAACATGATCATATGTATTAGATTGATGTGTGCTTGCAGTACCAATCATACTTTCTCCAGCATGAGAGTCCTTAGATGGAAGACGAACAGTAAAATTATATCTCAGCCCGTTAGGAATTTTCTCATAGAGCATGTCAGACTGAGTATAAATCAAGTCTAAATATTGGCCACGAGCAATGACCTCCTCTTCAGTAACAACGCCACCCTTAGCCACATCCTCAGTTATAGTTGGTAACAAGGACTTAATGAACCACTCAGCAAGGATTTGATCAAGAACAAATGTCTTAACCATTCTACGACGACAACGCCACTCATGAATATGATCAGAAATGTGAGTAGCATTAGTCTGTTTAAAATTAGTCAAGAGTTTCGTTCCAGTTTCACATCATATGGGTAACTGGAAGTGAGTCAAATAGATAGTAGCTAGGGCAGTGAAATTATCAAAAGAAGCTCTTGGTAACTCAATGTACCATTTTGCGGCTGGACCAATGAGCGTACGCTAACAAAGATGTAGTTGAATAGAGTAATCATCTAGGGAGTTAGATGAACACCAAAAATGATAAGTCATAACATGAGTCGATGGGTCTTCCCTAGGGTTTCCATTTAACTTAGGAATATCTGAGGGTAATTTATGAGGTATCACCGTCCACCAAGGAGCATAGTTGATTGGGTCATTGGTGAGCTGGTTTAAATCCGGTAACTCTAAAGTTGCAACAAAGGGAAACTGTCAATTAAGGTCGAGTTGAGCATAGCCATGGTATGATCGAATTGCTTAGGCAATAGGACTTTGAGCACCATCATAAGGAATCAGTTGTTGGAGTCTGAGGACACAATACTTGAGGGTATTGGGTTGAAGGACCCACCTAAGACAGTTGAGGTACAACAGTTTGAGTTTGTAACAGGGGTAAATATGTATTAACAAGTGGACTTGATGTGGGTGCAACAGGTTGAACCGGTTGATACGAATGTACAACTGTTCATGGTTGGATAGGTAGAGTGGGATGCCATTGAAAAACATTCATTCTGAAATTGGGATGATCAAATAAAGACGAAGTACTGTCAAAGTGGGTGACCATAGGTTGGCCCCCAACATGAGGAGTATAATAAGATGGAAAATATTGTTCTCCAAATGTAGAGAGTCTAGTTGAAATTATACTAGATGAAATATACCCAGATGGACCAACTTGATATTTCTTGATGATGTGTATAAAGGATTAAGCCATTCAGTACTCATTATAGATTTACCAGTTATAATACAAGATGATGACATTGGTGAAGTCCATGGGTTTGAGGATGCACCAGAAACGGTTCCAGATAAAGATTGGTAATAAGGTGGGATGGAAGGGCCACCTTATAAATGTGACTCTGGTGAAGTCGTGAACATCAACGGGGTAGCGAGAGTAGGTGATGTCACAATTGGAATAGATGGTCCAGCTGAATATGTTGGCTCATGCATGTTTTTTCAACCAAATGTATACCCTATTGGATCTACAGGAACTCTAATAGACACAGATCAACAAAATCAAAGGCAAGTGATTAAGGAAAAGACTCGTACAGGTAAAGCTCCACACAAAAATGAGTTGGAGTTAAAGGTTTTTTGTCTTGTGGTATTTCTTCAATCGAAATTAAACCAGGTGGAAGGATTTCCGCGTCACGCCCAAAGCATATTTTAGGATGTTTACTACGCGATACGGGAGACTCAATGGATACAATAGATTGTGGGGTGACCAATACAGGAACAACTTCTGGTCTTTCGACTTTGGGATGCAGATGTTCTAGAAAAAAAGAGACAGGATCTGGATCAACTTCCAGTTGAACAACGTCGCGTTTAGAAGGTATGGTCTCACTGATTGGATGGATCATGACCACGGGTAGCTATGAGGACTCTGTCTCAACAACAGTAGATGAACCAATATTTGTAGAAACAACTTGTGCCAACTTTGGTATATGTGAGGATGATGTTGCACCAGAGGTATTGATAGTACCAGTTTCGGTAGAGCGATGTCACCTTTGTCGACCAGAAGTGGCTTCCAGTGGTAAAGGTGGTTTCAGTTCTATTCTACGTGAATGATGGGGAAAGGGATATTCTTCTTCGATGATGACTAATTAACTTTATGACCAAAAACAAATAAAAAAAATAAAATGGTAATTCTGGGCAAAAGGTTTACCAAGAAACTGTGAACTGTAGAATACCTCCTGGTGAACCAAGAAGTACAGACAGAAAATATCATTGAATGTTGTATTCGATGTATCACAATTACAAGGCAACCGACTCGATTCACTATGGATGGATAGCAACCTAAATTTTTCCTCCCAAATATACCCAAAGGTACGTGGAGGCCCAAGTCCATATTAGTGTTGTCTAATGTGAAACCGCACAGTGAGAGCACCCCCTTATACTTTTCGTACTAGAACACCGCCCGATATACCCGAAGGTACGTTGACGAGATCCAATATACTTACATATGTGGAGTAAGGTATCACACTCGGAATGTATCGCAGAAAATTAATGACAACTGCTATGTTTTACGACGCCAAAACGTGTCTCTAGCCTAGACCTTCTAAATGTTATCGTTATGGTTCCAATACTTTTTTAGGTAAATTGATGTAAATTTTAAATTTATCTTGTTTATCAATTAGCCTTTTTAGGTTCACCACGTGATATGATGGAAATTCCTAAAAATTAAAACTAAAATGATAAGAAAACTTTTCAATTTTATATTTTTCAATGAAAATCCTAGCTACTAAAGGAAATAACAATCAGTTTTGAGAGCAAACAACAAAGAGAACAAACTAATATGCAACTTTCCTACCTTGTTCCTATGCAAAACACACAATTCACTATATACAAATGTAGGTTTTTCTTTTCAATCCCCTTAATGTAAATGCAAAAAGGAAACTATATGCATCAAATCAACAAAAAACAAGTGTTTTCTTCTTTGAGAAATGAGGAATTTAACAACAATTTCTCTTTTAGGAAAAATGAAGAAGGAAACTAAAATTTTTCCTACAAGAAACGAAGAATTTAACGAAAATTTCCTTTATGAAAAAAAATGGATGTAATGTAGAAATAAAATAATTTGAATTTTATTTGTCAAGAATAAAGAAAAACACTTAAAGAGGCATTGAACTAACTTAATTTTCAAAGGAGTAAGAATCAGGAAAATTCACTGGTCTCTAGGAGGTATCAGACAATTGAAAACACGGCAAACAAATGGCTGAGAATGATGGAAATGAAAAATTCAAATGGAATTTGGCTGGCTAAGGGGGAAATGTAGTCTCTAAGGGGATAAAATGCATTTCGATGCACCCCTGAGTGGGAGACAATGCATTGCAGTGAAATGCGTCTTGACCAACAGTGAATTGGGCGCAGCAGAGATTGAAAATTCAAGCTACATAACATAATTCTAATGCAATTCTTTGATCCAAAAGTATAATAACTGAAATTAGATGCTACTGGGTGGATAAGCAGAGGAAAAAAATCAGGAATGATAGGAAACTCCCCATTAGAGTCGCCAATTTTTTATGCAGAATTATGATATACGGATAAATAAAATTCCCTGTGCAGTGCTATGAACTTAGAACAATAGATTAAAGACTTTTATATCACTTTATCTAAGAGTAAATAGACACACAAAAAGATATAAAAACCTACTTGTGATCCAAGTGCTTCCTGTTCTCCTTTTGTCACTTTTGTTGTAGCCTCTAATCCAACTTAGATCGCCAGATTTAGTCTTGCAAGTATAAACAAAGAATAGAAAAGAGATTGCAATATACAGATTCCTATTTATCTTACTCAGTTAAATCAATTAAACATGAAACATATTATCATTCAAGATTCCATTGCATGATAAATATAAAAATAAACAGATACATATATTGGAAAATGAACAACAATCTTTATTAAAGAGTAGAAAGGGAAGGTTACAACCAATGATCAATTTTATGTCACCAACTCTAGCTTCATCCCAGCCTCATCACAATCAACATCTCACCAGCAACATATCACTTATTTCACTCTCTCAATTGAGAATCCAACAACATTTCTTTACCAAAATTCTTCCCTCTCTAGCACTAGGATCTATGATCAATTTATAAGGCAACTAAAGGTAGTTTCTCAATCAATGACTTTCGAATAATAGGCAAGAAATTTTTTTAAGTTCATAGGTGTTAGATGGACACTTGGATTCGAAGTTTGACACATGTGGAATCTTATAGAAGGCATTGGCCATGTGGAGATTCCAGAAAAATGAGAATTTCGCTCCCATTTGACAAACACACCCTTGAATGTCGGGAAGTGCACTCTAGTGCGCCCTTGAATGGAGGGAGCTACATATGCAACGCAGTTAGTCCCTTGAGAGGCAGTGTTGTGAGCTCATAAGTGATATAACATATACTTCAAACCTTAGAAATCTTACAATAGAAGTCATGAATGATTTGTTCTTCTCTTAGGGCATGTAGCAACTAAAATGTAAGGAGATTATAGACCCTATTTCATTGGTCCTGGGGATGATTTCCAGTTTGACCAGGTCATGGGGGATGATGCCAAAATTGACCTATAACACCAAGTTTAGTGCCACTTCCAGATTTGTTGGGGTTATCTAGTAGTTTTCCAGATTTAGAGGCAGAATGTAGGGGAAACTTTAATGAAGCCTATCTTGAGAAATTTTTGACCAAATTTTGGCTCAGGAATAATAATTCCTAGTATATTGGCATGCTTTAAATCCATTGGAATAACTTAAATTGGCAGAGGAGAAATTATACAGTTTGTTTTGGTCACTTGAAGAATTTTGATGCCCAAGGCCACCAGGAGGGAAGGCCATGCCCAAATTAGTTGAAGGCCAAATGGAAATAATGAATAGTCATTTTTAGATGTATTTGATGTTCTCAACATGGTGGTATAGTTTGCAAAGGCATTGGATCAAACATGAAGGTGATTTTGTCACGTTCGATATTAAACAAGCCCATGGCCACCGAGATGGGAGGTCAAGCTGTAATATCCCAAAATGGGAAAGACAGGAATATAGAAACACAATAAATGAGACTGCAACAATGTACAAAAACAATAAACACCATCAAAATATAAATAATATCTGAGCCATTTTATTATATGGAGGTGGATAAACAAGTACAACAGTGCTCAAAATATGAGACACTCAAGCCAAACAAGTAAGCTAGAATGACCTTGAAGTCCTCCCACAAGAGGTACTACATAACTGTTGAACTGTTAGAGGTTATGCTACGCTGTCCCTAATACAAATGTTGGAATTGCAACTTTCGGCTGAAAATAAAAGTTTAGATCTAGCAGTTTCGGAACTCAGATGATGTAGGAATTTTAGATCTGGGCTCTATTATGAATACCCAAGATAACCCAAAAAGTATTTCCAAATCTGACAATCTTGAAAAATCACCCTCTTAGGGCATGCAACATATAACTATTGGGTATGAAAATATATTGCATGAACTGAAGATAAATATGTCTACAAATAGATACAATCAGTTCAATACATAGAGGAATGATCCCTCCTCTAGATCCTCAAGCTAGAAGCTCAAGATATAGCTCCTCCTTCCTCCTCCACTAAATGCAGCTGCTGAATAAAACTGCACTGTCAAGGAGGCAGTAGCTAAATCTTGATGTTGGATACTGCAATGTATTTCAAGAATGATGGAAATAGTATTCCCAAAGTGAGGATATGGTCCCTCACAGGATTTCCAACTGAAATACTGGAAAATTCCTTCCTCCTTCAGATATGCATGACTGGACTACACAATTCCTAAGGGAATTGGTGCTGCATAGAGGTATGAACTAATAACCTGAATGTTTCATATGAATATGTTGCTCCTAGAAGACTGATCTTGAAGCACAAGGTAAAAGGATGAATCTTCCACTGGTTTCTTAGCTGAAATGCCAAGAACTACCTCCTCCTCTCAAACCCTCAGGTAGGAATGTGCAATTTTTAATATTCCTAATTAGCCCAAGCTAATAGGAATATTTCATTTTGTTTTGATTTTCTTAATTGATGAATAAATTGTAAAGGAGGACATGCAAACTCCTAAAAACATCAAAATAAATCAATGCCCAATGTGAAAATAGGCAAATCAGGGTTGTCTCAATAAAATACCCTTGTATGTGAAAGAGGATTGAGGAGATTGACTGGGTCAACAGGACCAAATCACAACACTGTCAGCACAGTTTTAGATGGAGGATCTTCATGTGAAAGAAGCTAGAGTTTTGAAGGTGATTTAGGGTTTCTCAAGATCTCATCTTATAAAATGAAGGGGAAGGATCAAGAGAAGGTTGTTCATGATATGATATTTTGATATATTGTTTGTTTAGACATATAGCTTTCTTGGTTGTTTAGCCTAGATTGCAAATTTTTTTTAGCATTGGAATTTCCTGTTTAGGAGTTCCACATATTTCCATTGAGTAGCTCTTGGAAGATTTTGTACTACATAATCCACTATCTGGTTTGAGGCCAAGATTCTCCTTTCAAATACAATTCATGTCTTGTTTAGGGTGTGATTTTCTTTGCAAGCTGCAGCAAGTGGAGGATAGATGTATTCAGATCTAGGCCATACTAGTGCCTATTTTAAGTGGGAAAGTCATCTATTCCATTGGCCAAAGTGTATTAGCTGATTGGAGCTTTAGATCTACATATTGGCATTAGCCCAAACTATACATCAAGCCTAAATCATAGTTTATGTCCTTGGACTGTGTTATTTGCAAGTGAGGAGTTGCAGGGTGTTTTGGAAACTATTTGGAGGAGAGATCTCTGGTGTAAAGGAGCCTTCCTTACACTGTGGTCATCCATGGATTAGCCATCTAATCCATGTATGTTTTAGATCTAATATATTCATAGATGTATTTTCTTTAGAAATTCTGAATCATTCTGCAGATCTGCTACAGTAGATCTGAGATCTACTCCATGTACTTCATTTTCTTTTGAAAACCCCAAGGGGATCTGAAATAGGAGCCTTTCTAGTGTATAGATCTGATATGGATCTAAATTTTTGTACACAGATCTACTCTAGATCTGATATGTAATCTATTGTTTTAGTACACTCAATAAAATAATGCAATCAAGCCTTTGCAGTCATTTCTATGTGTTGCAGCACCTCATTCTTGAGGGTTTCTTCATAAAATCTTCCATTTTATTCATGTTATGAGCAATAAAACTCTATATCTGATGTTTGCATCATATTGTAGCACAAATACTCTTTAAATTATGCTTTTCATGCTTCAGTAATTTCTGAATACTAAAAGTCATGGGATTTCAGTGTTCTTAAGCCATATCGAGAGTGGGAGATTTGTTTAACTTAGCTAGAGTTATTTGTTTTCGCTCAAATTTGGTATGTGAGTCCCACATGACCTAAGATAAGGGATCCCACTGTCACTTTTCCTTATTTTTACTCAAATATCTAAAAATGACGTTTTTAGGGCTGAAATAGTTGTTTTTCCCCACTTGTCGGATCATGGGATGAAAGATAAGTTGCTGTTGTAGCTCCAATTGATGTATATGTGTTTTTAACACCTATTTTAATCTTATTCATCATTTCAAGACCATAATACAGTTTATTTATTGTTGAATCCCTGTTTTGGGATATTACACAATTCCTGAGATTGAATATGCTATAGAGAGGGTCTGAATGTGGCACCTGTTATCACTCAGTAATTTCTCCAGGTTCAAGAGAGAACTCACCAAGGTAACCAAAAACCTACTTCAAACTCTAGGATCTAGCCTTCCTAGGGTTCAGAGAGGGCTCTCTCTTTAAAGTTTAATTTTGTTTTAATTTGTGAATATTAGGCTAGTTATGAAAGTGCAACTTTGGTTTTTTTTTGATAAATTTGGTGGGAAAAATCACTTGAAAGGATGGGTAGTGGGAAATCTATTTTTCTATTGGGCTATGGAGTCAAAATCAAGCTAACAGGACTAGGATCAAAGGGCAAAAAGGTCAAATGTCTTCAGGGCAAGATAGATAACCCTTGGAGATCTTGGAAAGTTGTTTTTTGTGAGATGGTATGATTAGGATAAAGGGCACCTAAGAATCCTTAAATCCGAAAAAGGGAAGAATTAGGAGAGGTCAAGCGAATGAGGGAGAAATTAAGAATTCCATACACTAGAAATCAAAGGAAAACATAAAAATGATAACTAGTTAAAGACAGGGGGCTATTTGTTACAAGACAAATGACCTCCTCATTAGCTCAGAGGAGAAGGTAACATGGAAGGAAGAAAATGACCTAGAAAAGACCCATTTTTTCCAAGGTAACGCACCCCAGAAGCAGCTAGACAGTGTTATAATACACTTGAGACATGTAAAGGGAGCTTTAGTACCTAAGGTAACGCTCTGTCTTGCCTAAAGGGCAACGTTATCCATGTTTAAGTGTGAAAAGAGAAAATATCTTGTGCAAAAGTGACTGGAAATTCCAGCTTTTTCTCATAAAGGACCAGTGCAAAATAGAAACTAAAAGGCACAAACATTTTATTAGGCCTTTCCAAATACAACTGGACTCCTAAAGAAGGCAAAATCATGGAAGAACATAGAAACATCTTGATCTTTCCCATTACAAACTGGTTGAATAAATTGGCAAGGTTTACCCTCTCCATCTTATGTAAAATGGAGTTGTGGGCTCTTTGTCTAAGGTCAAAGGATTGAATATATGTAGAGAAAAATATCATTGTTGTAGTGTGAGGGTTGAAGATCAACGAAGTTCATTAAGAACTTTCTGCCTTGAGCATCATCACACTCGGAATAGAGAAAGAAGGAGAGGAATTGGGAGACTGAGGAGGGCTTGGGGAAACCAATGGTTGTAATCCTCCTTTTTATAAATCAATAGAATTGTATATGTTTTGTCCATTCGATGCATCAGTGTCACAATTGTTTTTCAATCATCTATGTAGCATGATATGAATGGCTTGGATGTATTGTTTCATGTTTCTCATATGCTAGTTTAATTAATAACAAAATATATTCTTGTAGAGATTACATGAGTGCTTTGATTGGTTGCAGGATCTGGATTTGGAGTCGGTGAAGAAGGATCTCTACTTCGTTGCTTGTTGTTCTTAATATGATCCGTTATCGATAAAGAGGTAATATCTCCATCTTGTTGTGTCGATTATAGATATTAGCATGAACATGTGTGCAACATCTTTGTGAACTTTACAGCTAATCTGATTGTCTACCTCAGGCACTAGAAAGCCCTGAGAAGGATATTTAATAATCACCACCCAAGCATATTACCCTATAGCAGAATTGGCGACTTCTCTAGGGAGTAAACCCCAAGTTTCTGGATTGTTCCTATGAATTTCCATTTTTCCGTTTGTTCACATATCCTTTCAACCAGCTTACATGCTCAGTGAACATATCAAAAGCTCACAGAGTCTAGATTAGACCCTGCTTAGCCATCTATGAAACTTTAACCTGACTAACGCTTCCCCTATAAGTGTTTTAGAGCGTTATAATGCAGTCTTTGCTCAGATACAGTGTGTTAGTCTCAATATTAATGCTCTGTAGCCTCTGCTTGCCTGTGTTACCCAGCCAAATCTATTGTTTACACCTTTATTGTGTTTCCCCTTGGTTGTGGAGTTATTGGCCATCATAATAGCTTCTCTTGCTGGATCCACGTGCTTGTTTACCAGCTAGAATTATTGTCTTTTGTTCTTATTTTAAAAAGTTAATGTCAATCACATCTACTTTTTGAAGAAGAAATTTTCTTTTAGTTTTCTGAACTTAGCTGCATTATTTCTGAAAATTTTTGGTTAAAAAGTTGTTAAGAGAGGATATATAGATGTCTGAATCTTTAAATTTGAACTATTTTATTTGAATGATTGGTGCACGGATGTTGAAAGAAATCTCTCCTTGTAGAAAAACTCTTCATTGAAATTGAATATTTAGAGCATATTTTCTGCATGATTTTTAAGTCAAAGTCTCAACACATTTCATACATCCACTCCCCCTCCGCAAGACTAATAATCAAGTACACGAAGAATCAAGTGATAATAAAATTAATCATATAAATTTTTCTGAGCTCACACCAACAGTAGTTCAGGCTAAGATTTTGGAGTAGGAGAAGTGAGAAAATCACCCAAGATCTCAAAACTTGATACTAGAGTCATTAATAAGTGAAATCCTATTGCACTCATATTATCGGGACCACTCCACTACCACCGGAGTTAAGCACGAGACAACACTAGGGTGCCTGAGAAGGTAGCCCACCTTCAAGTGCATTCAGTGGGCATGCTATATATTGGGGTTCCCTTCGGGGATGTCGAAACTAGATCGAGGATCTAGGTGTTCTGCCCATATAGCGTGCTGTCTATGACCATGACCCCCCTAATGATGTCTATGATTTGAGGTATCTTTAGTGGCCAAAATTTTTAGGGACTTACACGAGGTGATTGGGACGGGCTGTCCTGGTACCTACAACAAACGGACCTACTTTGTCTTTGATCTTTGGGAGGGTACTCGTCTTCACGAGAGTGCTTACACCTATTTTATGAGGTTCGGGCGAAGCTCTAGAGTAACCGTAACTGTGCTTATGAATAAACCTCTATGTATGCTATTGTGATACTGGGTTTCATCTCCAGTAAATGATAGTACTCAGGGGGGGGCACCCTATTCTCGCTACTTGTTGATTGATTTTAGAAAGTCCTTTTTTCTTTTTTCCTTTTTAGGTGTGTGGTTACTATCACTGAGAATTTATAATACATCACAAATAATTAAAAATTGATAAAAATAAATAGGTCATCGTGGCATCTTTCGACCCTCACCGTCTATCTCAACGACAGTGGGGTTTCCCTCCATTGACACCAGAGGAGGAGTCGCGTCTTGGTGAGCTCGTGCCTTCTTCATAAGAGTAGCCTCCAGTGACAACCCCTGATTTTCACATAACACCATATCACACAGAATTTCTAGAGGATCCTTTCACGAAAGGAGTTGTACCTCCTTGCAATCCTCCACTCACTGATCCGTTAGTGCCATGTGTTAGTTCAAATTACACCAAGCCAAGATATGTCTTTAGCTGCACCAGCATCCATTTCACAACCGGCACCCATAGGGTTGATGCCGATGGCAACCAACCCAGGTTCGCCACCATATTCCCCGTCGGTAGTAAGTTCTACGCCAATAATCGGTAGCCCTAGTAGCCACACTATGCCTGGTCCTAGCACTGCGGTCACCACAACTACTAATGGGTCTCCGAAACCTTTGGGACCTACTCCTACGGTGACTACGCCAGGACCCACGGTACCCGCTCCCACGAATAGGGCTACTTCAGTTCCTTTTAGCAACCCTTTTGGTTGGAACCCTTTGCTGAGTTCAAACCCCTTGGCTACCATGCTAGGGGGCAGTGTCACCAACACATAGATGATTGGGGGAACTTCGGTGCCCCTGCAATTATCAGGACAAATGGGAAAACCCACTGTTAAAACTGTTCCTTTAAGTGGTCAAAATTTCGGTATAGGATCTATGTCGTTGCAGCCTTAACTATGCAAATAGAAGCATGCCTTCGGCTAGCTCTATTGCGTCCATATGGGAAAGTCAATTCCAAAATCCATTTGTACAAGGGGGGAAATTTTATGCTCGGAGAAACCAACTGTTAGTCCCCCAGTACAATATACCCTATGGATAGCAACCATACATTCCTATTGGTAACACAGTGATGGGCAGACCCTATGGTCTGAATAGTCAGCGTATTCTTCCTTGGTTAGATCCGGGGACAAACACGCAATTCCCATTTTTGGCAGCTCTAGACATCCCCAAAATCTACAAATTGACCAATGATACCATCAATCACAACCCACTTTGGCCTCCAGTACCGCACAAGATTCTTTCTAACATCCCTAAATTCGATGGGAAACAAGGGGGTGATCTGGCTATGCATGTCACCACCTTCCATCTATGGTCTGTCTCTAACTCCATGGTGGATGATAGTATCTGGCTTTGAATTTTCCCCTTCACTTTCATAGGTAATGCTGCCAAAAGGTACATTGAGTTACCACATGGAGCCATCAACACTTTTGGCGCATTAGCTACAGAATTTGTTAAGAACTTCCAATTACCTATTAGATATGAAAACGGCATGGAACTCTTAACCTTGCTATGCCAATTCACTGCCACCCACATCTCCGATCACATTCATGAATAGAGACATAGAAGGAGGCTGGTCAAAGCGCCAATCTTGGACCATCTCTTATCTAATTGGTTTTGTAATTCACTCTTACCAACCCTAGCTAAGGACATTTGTCTGTCTGGTGCGATCACAGAAGATCAATCCATTCATCGTGCACATCATTTAGATTTGATCTATTCACAATCTGGCATGCTATATGATTTACTCCCCCATGCCCTTGGTAATATGAATCCTCCCTCTACTCAAAAACCTAGAGCACACGCTGACGATGTCATTGGTGCAATCTTTGGTATAGCCATAAAACAGCCTATTGGGCAAACCGCCCAGCCATCTTCGGCTGCCACTACCCCTAACCAATTGACTACTCTTCCTACCACTGAGGTAAATTCTGTGAAAATTTCACAAAAACCTAGTGCCAAAAACAAGAAGAACAAGAAAAATACCTCTTCTTCAGAAGAGTAGTAGGATCAATAGAATAATACCGATCAGAAAAATGCTGCTAAAAATGACAAAGGGAAAGATTAACCCATGAAATTTCCTTGCAGAATCTGTGTGGAGGACCACTTGACATACAAATGTCCTTGGCTATAGGAATGCACACATTTTATCACAAACAAGGACTCTGAGAGAACACCTATCGATCTTCATAATCCCTTCCCTAATCCACAACAGCAACAACAACACATGATTTCAAACCCACCACAACCCCCGCATAGGGGCAATGGTGGTACGCATCCTTCCAGTGAAGCATCATCCACCATTTATGGCATAGAAAGTGTTGAACTCCAAACATGAGCCAAACTTTATGGAAATCCTATCATTGATACTCAGGAACCTAGTACCATTTCAAATCCACCGCCGCCCAATGATTTTCATATCGAACGACCCACTGTTGACTGTAATGTTCCCAATTTTAGCCTCAAGCTAAAATGGAACATTATAGTTGCACATTTTATTTTTGTTTAATAAAATGGTCAAGGGGACACCTTAGCCCCTTTTAGATGAAGAAATAACACTCCTTTTGTGAAAGGAGGAAAAATAAAGAAGCTGAAATAAACACCAAGGGTGTGAATGTAACCCAACTCACTTGATTAGTCACCTTTGACTAAAGTCAACAGCGCTGCCCAAGGAGGAAGAGGCTTCTAGAGAAGCTGCGCAGTTTTGGAGGGAATACATTCATGTAAGGGTGGAAACCCTAATTTGTTGGACCTTGGTGGAGAAGAGTTCTCTCACTTTATATGGAGGAGATGGCAGCCCATTTGGATATGTTATGTTTTAGAGTTTCAGACTTTGGGTCTGCAAAGCTTGCATCCCTGGGTTGTTTAGCAGGGTGATGGTGCCCTTGGGCACTAGGGTGTTCCCGGTCGGGAATCCCTACCTCTTCCTCAAGGAAGGATGAGGATTGAGCTACATTTCCTCAATCTTTCATTGGCCATAGCTACATTCATCTCCTACAGCGTTATTTCTGCAGCAGAGAGGGCGTTGTTTAGCTGGGTGCAACTAGAGAGGAACTCATGGAGTCTCTCTTGTCTTGTTTTCTTCAGTGGAGGAGTGATCCACTCATTGGAGGAGCTGCAAGGAGGATTACTAGGATTCATTTCAGATTAGTGGCATCAGGCCACACTTCCATCATCTCCCACTGTGCAGTCCATGAAGGAAACTGTGTTATTTTAGAGGAGGCAGTGAGAGAGGGTTTCATGAGCTCATCAGGAGGATGTTTTTGAGACAAAGGGATCAACACTTTGTATTGGAGACATGATCAGAGGAGGGAAATCATATTTCAGATCAGCCATAGCCTCATTCATATTTTTATTAGTTGCAGTGATAACTCTATTGTCACATTTTGGGTTTCTCCGACATTTCTAGCAATCTTCATAGATTGGCTAGAAATCTTGTATTTCAGCCCATTTCTCTATTATTGGGCTATTTCTTGTATTCCTTCAGCCACATATGTATTTATTTATGTTCAGCAACTTATACCTTCATATACACTGCGTATTCATTGCTCTCCGGCATTTTGTGGAGTTGCAGCAACTCATGTATTTCATTGTTCATTCATTGGAGGTTTGCTCTTAAAGTTTGAGTGGCTTGTCCCTCAAATATTTCTTGTATATCTCTGCTGATATAATCATATAATGATGGCTGCATACATTTCCCTCTCATGGCATGTTCATATTTGCAGAGTTCAGTGTTTATGTTCTTATGTTGCTGTAAGCTCTCTCATTGAGCATTGTTTTAGAGACCTAGATTGGGGAGATCTGAATAACCCATCTAGAGTTATTTCTTTGAGCTCATATTCTGCATAGGAGTTTTAGGGTGAATTTTCTATGGCATCCCAGTAGTGGTTTGTCTTAATTTTGCAGCAAATTCCTTATACAGCATCCTCAAGGACCCTGTAGCAGAAATTCCCAAGGTGGAATATTGCATATCCATAGACAGAGTCTGTGAAGGGCCAGCTAGCCTCAGGATTTCTCCCTTCTTTGGAAGGAGTCATATCCTATAAATAACCCAACATTAAATCTCTGAAATGGAATTTTGATAGCTCACTGAAGAAGGAATTGGAATATCTTAAGATATTCCTGATGGAGCAGAAAATTCCAGATTTGGAATATTATAGTGGTATCAGAGCATGATCTTGGCTCAGCCTGTGCCCAAGATCTATTTCCATAATCAAGAGGAGATTCTCTCCAAGGAGAGTAGAATGATAGAGGAAACAAGGAAAGAGGAATGATGGAAGAGGAGGTTTCCCTTCTTCTTTTCCAGACCATTGGGAACATCATTGAAGATCTGATGAAAGGGAAATTTGGAGGATTTTTTTGAAAGGAGTTTGTGGATGGAGCAAGCCCTAGCTATTCTCATGAAGGGTGTGAGCATTCAGCCACACATGCAGATCCACAGCATAGTACATTTCCCATAGCTACTGCATGAAGGGTCGAGGAAAAATTGGAAGCCTTTGGAGGAGCAACGCTGCAAACTCAAAGGTATGATTCATGATCATTGATTTCAGAGTTCTATTTCATACTCTCATGCAAATGAGAGATCATATGTTGCAGTCACAAAGAGTTTTGCAAAGGGTATTGATGAAAACCAATGTAAAACATGGTGTGACAAAACAACAAACACTTTGCATGCATGGAGGGGAACCATGAAACAAAGATCATTCCATCTTTCTAGAGGGGGAGTAAATCAGGAGAATGGCTTGCTAGAGGAAAGGCCCCCATTATATGAAGGGCACTCTTCCATTTGTGAGGGTGTGGAGACATTTCTCTCAAGGGAAGGCCAAGATCCAAGGCCTCTCAATGGGGAGGAGATACACTCACATGTTGGTAGAGAGGAGGTGCATACAGCGCTGCACCATTGGAAGAAGAAGAAAAGCAGAAGGAATAGCATGAAGGGATGATGTACATTCACCCTTATCCACTTAAAATATTTTCTTCATATGGGAGAAGGACTGCACTGCGCAGTAGAGAGAGAGAGGGACTTTCAATTCCTCTCATATATTCAGTCCACTTCCTATCTTGATGTCTCACTTTTGAAGGCTTTCCACTTGGGAGGCCACATGATCTAGAGATGACGAGAGGAATCATGCTATTTGGTTCACCACTCATTGGATTCTATAGGGGTGGAGACATTATAGGAGTCTATTACAGCACAGTGAGTTTGGGGATAAGCACAAGGAGGGATACACCCTCTCATTTTCAGTCTCACCCACTCTCATCATCTTTACTGCACATACAGAGTTTTTGTATGGATGGAGGATAGCATCTTCATGATGCTAGATGACTGCTCCATAGATTTGGTGAGAGAGAGGTTACTTCCTTTGGGAATAAATATTTCATGCTTTGGAGTAGATGGAGGCCACTCATGCTTACATTGCCCAGGATCGAGAGATTCTTTGGAGGTGATAGTCTCTCATGGGAGGCTCATTTTCAGAGAGCACTATTTCTATTTGAGCATGAGTAGTTGCATGATGGGCATGGAAGCAAATTGGAGGATTAATTTGGCATGAGGGGATGTCAAGGTAATAAGCAGTAGCATGATGGAGCACCATATTGTAGAATACCAGCGCTGTCTATGTGGAGGATTGATCCAGGATGGAAGACTTAGCTTTGGTTGAGTATTCCCCAGGATCTTGGTGCATGCGTGATTTTTGATGGCCTTGATGGATATGGCAGATACTTAGTGGATGATATGATCATCTATCATCATGGAAAACTCTTCTTGACTAGATTTTATAGTCTCAAGGAGAAATTATTTGCATGCAGCACATGAGGACTTCCTAGCTGTGCATTTGGATGCATACTTTTCTTTGCTAGAGGAGTTCACTTGGGAGGGCATTCAATATGATCTACATCAGCATATGGATATATGCATAGCCCACATGTTCTTCGAGAGGTTGGCACAACCATTCCCTCATTCATTATAGGAGAGGGAGAGCATTCAGATGAGCCATTTCAGCTCAAGAGCTCTAGTGCATGATGGAGGAGGTATAATTTCATATTTTGTAGTGTACTTATTTTCATTGATTGAGGAGCATGATGTATCAAGGAGGCTTTTTCCTTCTTGAATTTTTCATGAGGATGTACTTGCAGTTACTTGTAGCCTTTATTCTGGCTAATTTTGTAATGGTTGTGGGTGAAGCCACATGTTCTCTGTGTGCCCCATTGGCACCAATTTGTATTCTCATGTTTCATCTTATGAGGAGATGTTGTGGCAGTAAAAAAGTGGCTAGTTCAACACATGTTATTTGTGATTTTGAGGCAGGCCAAGGAGGCACTGCGCAGGTTCCATGAGTGGAACTTTGAACCACTCTCCAGTTGTCCTTTGGCAACTTGCTTTTATTTTGTTTTTCTTGCATTTTTGATGTTGGTACACTCATGAGGAGAATTATTTGGAGAGTATTGTATGTACAGCCCATTGGGAGCATGATTATCCCTATTATACATGCTTCATTTTGTAGGAGACACCATGGGAAAACCATGATTGCCACATTACTACTTGTCTCTTCTTGTGGGAGAAACCACTTGGAGGATTTGAGGGGGCATTTCATGGCTATATTTCTTGATGGGGTAGCTTGGGCCATTCTTGGAGGCCATAGCATTTCATACCAAGGACAGAGTCAGCCCCATGCACACTTCAAATGGAGAGAGGGCCATCATGAGAGCACAAGCACAACTCTCCATTCAGCCCAAACACATTGCAGAAACCGGGGGTTGAGATTTTATTTAGATGATTGCATGGATGAGAGGATCATCATTGGGATGAAATTTTCCCATGCACATCATCACTCCTACCTTAAGGAGGCCTTAGCACAGCAAGAAGGATTCCACTACACCTTCCATATTTTTTCTCTCTATGTAGTTGCTTGAGGGCAAGCAACATATGGGAGGGGAGGACTGTAATGTTCCCAATTTTAGCCTCAAGCTAAAATGGAACATTATAGTTGCACATTTTATTTTTGTTTAATAAAATGGGCAAGGAGACACCTTAGCCCATTTTAGATGATGAAATAACACTTCTTGTGTGAAAGGAGGACAAATAAAGCAGCTGAAATAAACACCAAGGGTGTGAATGGAACCCAGCTCACTTGATTAGTCACCTTTGACTAAAGTCAACAGTGCTGCCCAAGGAGGAAAAGGCTTCCTGGAGAAGCTGTGCAGTTTTGGAGGGAAGACATTCATGCAAGGGTGGAAACCCTAATTGGTGGGACCTTGGTGGAGAAGCGTTCTCTCACTTTATATGGAGGAGATGGAAGCCCATTTGGATATGTTATGTTTTAGAGTTTCAGACTTTGGGTCTGCAAAGCTTGCATCCCCGGGCTGTTTAGCAGGGTGATGGTGCCATCGGGCACTAGGGTGTTCTCGGTCGGGAATCCCTACCTCTTCCTCAAGGAAGGATGAGGATTGAGCTACATTTCCTCAATCCGGCATTGGCCACAGCTACATTAATCTCCTATAGTGTTATTTCTGTAGCAGAGAGGACGTTTTGTAGCTGGGTGCAGCTAGAGAGGAACTCATGGAGTCTCTCTTGTCTTGTTTTCTTCAGTGGAGGAGTGATCCACTCATTAGAGGAGCTACAAGGAGGATTCCCGGGCTTCATTTCAGATCAATGGCATTAGGCCACACTTCCATCATCTCCCACTATGCATTCCATGGAGGAAACTGCGTTATTTTAGAGGAGGCAGTGAGAGAGGGTTTCATGAGCTCATCAGGAGGATGTTTTTGAGACAAAGGGATGAGCCCTTTGTATTGGAGACATGATCAGAGGAGGGAAATCATATTTCAGATCAGCCATAGCCTCATTCATATTTGTATCAATTGCAGTGACAACTCTATTGTCACATTTTGGGTTTCTCCGACATTTCTAGCAATCTTCATAGATTGGCTAGAAATCTTGTATTTCAGCCCATTTCTCTATTATTGGGATATTTCTTGTATTCCTTCAGCCACATATGTATTTATTTATGTTCAACAGCTTATACCTTCATATACACTGCGTAGTCACTACTCTTCGGCATTCTGTGGAGTTGCAGCAACTCATGTATTTCAATGTTCATTCATTGGAGGTTTTCTCTTAAAGTTTGAGTGGCTTGTCCCTCAACTATTTCTTGTATATCTCTACTGATATAATCATATAATGATGGCTACATACATTTCCCTCTCATGGCATGTTCATATTTGCAGAGTTCAGTGTTTATGTTCTTATGTTGCTATAAGCTCTCTCATTGAGCATTGTTTTAGAGACCTAGATTGGGGAGATCTGAATTACCCATCTAGAGTGATTTCTTTGAGCTCATATTTTGCATAGAAATTTTAGGGTGAATTTTATAAGGCATCCCAGTAGTGTTTTGTCTTATTTTTGCATCAGCTTCCTTATACAACAAATTCAAGGACCCTGTGGTAGAAATTCCTGAGGTGGAACAGAGTCTGTGAAGGGCCATATAGCCTCAGGATTTATCCATTCTTTGGAAGGAGTCATATCTTGTAAATGCCCCAACAGTAAATCTCTGAAATGAACTTGTGATAGCTCACTGAAGAAGGAATTGTAATATCTTAAGATATTTCCGATGGAGCAGAAAATTCCAGATTTGGAATATTACACTGACCCTGCGATTCATCCCCCCAAAGGGAAACTTCGAAACATGACTAGTAACAGCTCTTCACGTGCTGCCAAAAACTACAATATTGTAGAAGATTTGGCACAGGCACAATCAACTATGTCTGCTCTCGATGCATTGAAAACTTGCCTAGCACAAAGGAAATCCTTGCTTTCAGTCATTGGTGGGATTGACCCCCAAAATTATATGCTAGCTATCTTTGACATGGAGAAATCTAAACCTCACCTCTCACACCAACTTGCATTCTAGGTGAAATTTGTGTTGAAAGGGAGACCAATCCATCGTACTGTCATAATTGAAGGTGCTTCAACCTGCGTTATGTCAACTACTTGATGGCTCGCTTTGGGTTCTTCCACTTTGTCTCCGTTGTTGAATTCCCTTAAAGCTTCTGATAGGCACACTTTCCTCCCAAAAGGCTACCTTGCTAGCTTTCCCATTTCCCTTAGTGGGAAAATTATAACAGTGGACATAGAATTCGTAGATCGCCATCTCGACTATAATCTATTGTTGGGTCGCAGTTGGTCATATGCAATGATTTCCATTGTTTCTTTGATTTTCTAACTCATCCTCTTTCCATTGGATGGGAAAATAGTCACAGTGGATCAGTTATCCTTTTGCACCCCTGATTATGCCACGTTACCAATTAGCATTGTACTCCTAATAGAAGGCGTTCCTGACTCATACGTCAGTATAGGTACTGGTTTTCTGAAGGCATCTTCCGTGATGGGTTGTTTTCCTCTCCCGCCACCTGAGGTTCCACATACAGTTGCAATGATATCCACCACTTTATATAGCTCTATCAACCCATGGATCCTACGGGCGCCTTCAGAAATTGACTCCTACGGAGATCAGATGCCTCCCTCACCAGCCGAGTTGGCTTATCAAGCCATCCAGATTGCATCTGAACCCTCCACAGCTATGGTTTCGACCAATGGTACAAACCTCTCGCCCATCACGGTTCTTTCTCAGGATCTCCTTGATGAAGTCCTACCTACAGACGAAGTTATTCGATAGATCATGTCTCTGGAAGAACGATCTTGAGGAGAGTTCCACCATCGCGCTTCGATGTTCGATTTGGATGTGATAACTACTCAAATCACATCTTTTGACCCACCTGAGGTCATCTCCTCCATTTAAATGATTGTTCAAACTATCGATTCATAAGGGAACCTGGGAAACCTTCCTAAGACCTTGCTCATAGATATCTCGGTCAAAATGGGTATCATGGAAAATATTCAGATTGGAGCAGATTATGATCCTGAGGAAATTGCATGCTTCACGTCCCTTTTTAAGGAATTCTGTGATGTGTTTGCTTGATCTTACGACGAAATGCTCGGCATATATACATATATATTCGAGCATGAAATCAAAGTTTATGACAATGCCAAACCTGTTCAGTAGAGACTCCAACTTGTCCACCAGCGCAAAGCAGCTGCCATTAAGATTGAAGTCGAAAAAATCCTGAATGTTAGTTTTATCTATCCAATTCCTTTGACTGAATGGGTTTCCAATCCTGTCCTCGTAGACAAAAAATAAGGCACCATCCGAGTTTGTGTTGATTATCATGATTTCAATGCCACTTGTATAAAAGAAAATTATCCTACGCCGTTCATAGATTAGATCCTTGATGATTGCGCTGGATGTGAGTCTTTTTCCTTTATAGATGGTTTCTCGTGATATAACCAGATTGTGATTAAAAAATATGACCAGCATAAAACCACCTTCATCTCTCCTTGGGGCACATTTGCGTATCGTAAACTCCCATTCAATATGAAGAATGCAGGAGCAACTTTTCAAAGGGCTATGCACTACGCCTTTCATGACATTAGGCATATTATACAAGCTTACTTGGATGACCTTCCGGCTCATTCCAAGAAGTGATCCCATCACCTTGCACATCTGAAATAAATGTTCACTCGGTGTAGGTTCTACAATATACTTCTAAATCCACATAAGTGTGTATTTTTTGTCAAGTCTGGATGCCTTCTGGGCTTTATTGTCTCCAAGCATGGGATTAGGGTTGATCCTGATAATGTTAAGGAAATCATTGAATTACCCGCACCTCAATCCATTCTGCAACTTCAATGTTTGCAAGGGAAGGAAAATTTTTTACGTCATTTCATAGTAAACTATGCCAAGATCACGAAAGGATTTATGCGCTTATTAAAGAAGGGAACACTATATTTGTGGGATGATGAAGCTCAACTATCATTTGACACCTTGAAATGAGCACTTGTTTCTGCCCCACTTCTTAGTGCCTCCAATTATTCACGCGACTTTCTCCTCTACCTGGCAGCCTCGCCATCCTCACTGGGCATGGTTCTGTTTCAAGTTCACAATGACGATAGTAAACATGTGATATATTAATTGTAAAAAGGTCTTATCGGACCCAAACTACGATATTCACATGTGGATAAACTCTCTCTCACGTTGGTATTCGCTGTCACCCGACTCCTACACCATATATTACTACGTTAGACTACCGTTATTGCCTTGGAGAATCCCATGCGACACATTTTGTCTCGCCATGTTATTGGAGGAAAATATTCCAAATGGATAGTGATCCTCCAACAATTTGACTTGGTATTCACTGCTGCCAACGCAAAGAAATCACTATTCTTCGTCAAATTACTGTCGGACCTTCCTAGAATCGACCCAGGAGATGTAGCTCATGATCCATTTCCTGATGAATCTATCTACTTAGTCAATTCTTCTGATCCTTGGTATGGAGAATTTTGTTCTACCTCCAAACTCAACGCTTCCGCCCAACTCTCATGTCCGACGAATGCTGTCATATTCACCACCAAGCAAAACACTACCTCGTGCTAAACGATACTCTATATCGTTGTGGTGTTGATACTATTCTTCGGCATTGTCTCACTTTTGACAAAGCAGAACGCGTTTTAAATGACTGTCACATGGGGGCGTGTAGAGGTCATCTTTCTAGCATAGCTACTGCCCAGAAAATCTTGCGTGCAGGCTATTATTGGCCCACTTTGTTTAAATATTGCATCACAGTAGTCTAGGAGTGCCATCCGTGTTAAATTTTCATGAAGAAAATGTGTTCTCACCCCGCCCCACTCCACCCAGTTGTCTCCATTGGTCCTTTCGCTAAATGGGGAATATAATTCGTTACATGCAACCCCACTTCGGTCAACAGACACAACTACATTGTCGTGTTAGTCAAATACTTTATGAAATGGGCATAAGCCATTTCCACTTTTAGGGCCGATGGAGAAATCGCCGCTCTGTTCCTGTTCAATCAGGTTATATATTGTTTCGGTGTACCCCTTCAATTGTCAAAGATCATGGATCACATTTTCAAAACCATATGACGACGAAATTAACTTCCATGCTAGGATTTCGACAATATCATTCTTCATCCTACTATCTGCAAGTGAATGGTCAAGTCGAAACTGTGAATGGCAACCTCAAAACCATGGTTTGTCGGTTAGTCGGAAATCATAAAACCACATGGCATCATAAGTTATATTCTGTGTTATGGGCATATAGTACGTCAGTCAAAACTGCCACAGGCTTCATGCCATTCCAACTCGCATTCATCCTAGAAGAAGTACTCCCAATCGAGTGTGAGATTCCATCACTCAAGCTCACTGTTGAACTCCTACCCGGCACCACCACCACAAAAAATCGCTTGCTCTCGCTTGATCACTTGGATGAAACTCGTCAATATGCCACACTGGCACTCGAAGCTCACTAGCTCCGATTTAAAGCTCAATATGACAAATCTGTCAAGCCTCATTCTTTCCAAGAGGTTGATCTCGTTCTACTCTACGATCAGAGACACGACCTCTTGGGGGCAGGAACACTTCAACCATTATGGCTTGGTCCTTACATAGTCACCAATTTCCTCTCAAAAGGAGCTTATGAACTTCAGGACTGTAATGGAATTCCACTTGCAGAGCCCCGCAACGGGCTCGATCTGAAGAAGTATTTTGCCTAGTTCTCCATTAGGCATATGCTTTGTAATTTTATGTATATGAGTTTTTCTTTCATTTTAACCTTAGGGCTCAAGCGCCTTTCGGCTTAGCCCCTAGCCCTTTTCCCGCCATATAACCCCACCACTATAACCGAGCACTAAGCCTATCACTCATCGGTGAATCACACTTCACTCCACCCCTTTCCCCTCCACTTCTTTATGATTCCCGCCGATGGGATCTGAGCCATTGATCTCGCAGATCTAACGGTCCTCGCTCCGTCGCACCGCCAGCGTTCCTTTTGATCATCGCTTACCAAAGCCTCTCCGCCGATGTATTTTGAACCGTTTATCTGGCTCCCCCAGATCCAATGGTCGGCGCAGTTTTGCCTTTTCGCTGTCTCTTTGCCCCATTCATCCATTTCTGCGATGCTCACATTTCATCTGGACCGTCGATCCTCAAGATCTAACAGCCCTCGCTTCATCGCACATTCGCCTTTCACCCCTCCCCTCACACTGTTCCTTCTTTTGTATGATTCCGCAATGCGTCCCCCACCGTCTGATTAAGCCAAATCTACAGTGCAGGTTCACTGTGGGGGCACCCAACCAAAGTGGCTCATACTCCCTAGTGCCCCTGCAGTTGACTCATTTGACTGTGGAAGATCTTCATCTAACAGTCCATATTCACTGCGGAGGCACCCGACCTACAAACCCGTCTGTACCCTCCATCCCCCTGCGTTTTATCTCAACTGTCGACCTTCTCCAGATTCGACAACCCTCGGCTCTCCTCCCATATAATCCCACCGGTCCCACCCGACTGCGCTGGGCTTTTCATCGTGCTTTCGTTCAATCTCCACCGTTGATTTCCCCAGATCCAACAGCCCGCATTCATTCTCGCGCCCATTTCACCCAACCCCTTCGTCATGAATTTTGAACGCGGAATGGGTTGTTTTCAAGGAACACGTGTCAACCCCCGGCATGGATCACGTCCACCCAGCATAAAACCATTTACCGCTTATCCCAGCACGAAAACCACTCACGGTTTTCTGTAAAACCGCTTATCGCCATTTTCGCACCAAATTCAAATTTTTCCCTAGTTTTTCATGGTTTCACCTTGAAACCCCTACAATTTCCCTTCCCTCCACATCGCTCCATCACCACTCCGAGCCTTCTAAAGAAGTTAAACCAAAACGCAGTGTTTTATGTAATTGATGTTTTATTGTAGGTTTAATGGCGGCCACCCCACAAATAGGCCCTCCCACAAAAAATCTAGTTGCAGAGGCTGAGGATGACAATCCTTAAAGGCCGCAATAATGAAGGAACGAGAGATTTCAGGGTTTATCATTAAAGTTTGGTCAGTGATTCATGACCACTGACTGTTATACTAAACCCTCCAGCACAACCACTTATAAGCAAATGAGAAGATCAATGAAGAAAGATATTAAAGATTAAAGGTTAAAGCATAAAGCCCGAAGATCAAGAGCTTAACCTGTGAAGATTAAAGATAAAGCAAAGTATTGAGATAAAAGAATTAAAGTCAAAATAGTCAGCCAGGACAAATCACAAGACAGAAGGCCTCGTGCACGCCAAGAGCAAAGTAGTTAATTCAGTCAGAATGTTTGACCGCCACCATGATCTGCATTCTACCTACCAAGGACAAAACTGGAAGTTACTACAAACAGATACATTTCAACTATCACAGTAGTTATTGTAAAAGTATGGAAAAGCCTCGAAGCCCACCATTTCACTTAACTTGTCTAAGAAGCCTAAATAGAACTACTGCAGTCAGAAGACATCTCCAAAGAACACAAGTTGGAGTTATTACCTGTTGTGGTTCCTGTGTTTTGGCCAGATTGGCAAGACCAAAAGACAATACAACATCAAACCACTTTGGGATCCTAGGATCTAGCCCTCCTAGATCCAAAGAGGGATCTCTCTATAAATGTAAAGAAGGATGTATCTTTAAGGTCAGTTTATGGTACTGGGCTAGTTATGAAGCACGGGGTTTGTTTTGATTTGTTTGTTTGGTTGGAGATCATTAACTGAGAAGGTTATGGAAATGAAGAAGTAACTTAATAGAATGATGTTTCAGCATGGGAAGATAGGTCAAGAGAAGTCCCAATCCATTGGGCTATGGAGTCATAAAAGGGTTTACTTGAATAACAACTATCCAAGGGTTTCCATAGGGCAAGTCATCTATACCAAAGGATATTTTTAGATAGATGGTGGAATGGAACATTAAGAATGGGTGAAAGAAAGAGACCAAAGTGCAACCTAAGATCAGGTAAGGACTATGAACCTATCCTACTTTTGACATACTTCAAAGGAAACTCTCAATAGAAACAAAGGGTAGCTTAAGATTAGGTAAAGACTTTTAACTTAGCCTGCTTTCAGCGTACTCTCAAGGAAGACAATCTAGCAGTCCTCATAACCACTTTCAGAAAGTAGAAAACACTTAAGATTTAAACACAACGTAATGCCTAAGATCAGAGAAAGACTTTTAACCTTCACTGCTTTGACACCAACTCAAAGGGATCTTAGAAAGGCTAACTGTTGGAAAAGGAACCTAGTGAGACAGGGCTAACTCTAAATCTCCCAGTTTCCCAATTATTTCAGCTGAAACCAAACAAGAACATCTAAGAGACAGACTCTAAATTCATACATCAGTAAGCATGGAAAATCCAACTTCTATACTGGTTAAATTATGTTGAATTTTTTCTTAGATTACACAATCAGAGAAAAACATAAAGATAAATATTTGACAGTGAGAATTAGGGTACTTCTAGTAGTATGTCCTAATCTATGCTTGATGTTCTTTATCAGAGAATAATGGACAATATGAAAAACATTAAAGGAGACAATTACAGTAAGGAAAACATCACCAATAATATAGACCAGGATCCTGTGAATCTTCTTATTCAATTGATGTGCAAAACTAGTCACATACTTTGAGCCCAGTGGCTTTTTACAGTCCAAAATTCCCTTCCCAGCCTACTATATTACAAACTACTCAGCTACTCCCCTTAATAACAGTTCAAACAGTCAATAAAATCCCAACCATCAACAATAAATTTTCAGTGAATACTTATAGGTGAATGAGGAGGTAGAGTAGTAGATATGAACTTGAATGATCCATTAAGACAGAGGGGAGGAAGAATTCGAATGCTTACTCTGCATAATGGCTTTTCATTAACTTGTTTGGTACCCTTTAGGCTGGTCTGTAAGTCTTTGTCAGATTGACCATAACTTCAGATATGTTCTTTGAAGTACTCTTTTGGCTGTAGTACTTTGTTTTGCCTTCTGAGATAAGTAAGGTGATAGTAGGTCTGTAGGTCTTCCATGCTTCCATAACTGTTGTCCTGACAGTTTTAAAAGCCTCTATCAGTGAAATAATTGTTCTGGTGCTCGATGGAATATGGAGGAATTCATGTAGTTAGTCCTTTTTGGAGAAAGAATACTCTGCTGGTATTAAATATTTGATATGGCTTGATTGTATGTTTTAGGCTTCATTAAGCCTTGATCTGCATCTCTTTGGGTCTTCATCCTTTAACACTCTCTTCATCTATGGATTAGGCGTTAGATTGTTGAATTTGCGCCTTAATCCCTTTAAACTCTGCTTTAAAATATTTAATTTTCATTTTACTCAGATCTTCTAAATTTAACTGATGTTCTTTGTTTTTTGCTGTTTTGCAGGCGCGCAAAAGGTTTACACAAGTGGACGTATATGTTTTTATGAACGATCCCTTGGATCCCTCCCTGTATTGAAGACTTGGAATCGTCATTCCTAGCCTTCGTGCTATTTTAAAAGCTTTGGGAAAAACCTTTATATCCTGCAAAAAACAAATAAAATTTAAGAAAATCCGATGAAAATAGGCTCAGAATTGGCTTTGGGAGGTTTGGGAGTGAGGTTAAATTGGAACCATTGATTTAGATTATTCAACACTCGAGATTGTTCAATCGAGTCATTTGGAATAAGGTTGGGTAAGAAGTGAAATGGTGGCGAGATTAAGTCAGAGCCGTTTGATCTTCGGAGATCAATGGCGGGGATTTAAAACCGAAAAGACATTGCGGAGGAGAAGAGTGGTGAGGCAGAAAACCATTGGTGGTTTTCGCAAAATAAAAAGGGGGTAAACGGTATTACACAAAAAATGCGATACGATACATCTCTTGATGCATGTCCTTTTGAATACCGCTGGTTTTGGAAAATATTTTGGTGTTAACGTTTGAGCAGAAAACTTTTGCGAAATGCGATATCAGCCATCAGATCGGAGGGCCCAGATCCGATAGTGCGGAAAGATTGTGACAGGAAAGCTACATGGATAAGAGGGGTGGCGGGGTCCACGGTGACGTCAGAGGCTTCGTCATGTAGTGGATGGGATTATTTGGTCATCGGGTTTAACTCCGATCGTTGGATCTATAGAATGGATGGTTAAGATTAGAAAAGGGAGTGGAGCATTTTGAAAGGAAAAGAGGGGGTAGAAAATGTATGGGCACCCAATGACCATTGATTTGCAGAGATCAACGGTCGACGTTTATTTTAAAATTGAAACGCCAGGAAACAAAAATAAAAGGGAATGAGGCTTTGGACAAGGCTTTTTAGGCCTTTAGTGCCTGATTGTGGGGCTGTAGGACGTATGGAGGCTGGGTTTTAAAGGCAATAAGCCCTCTGGGGCTTAAAACTTTATAAGGTAAAAAGATTGTTTTTAAGGTCAAAAACAGAGTTTTTAAGGCTTAGAAGGGGGTTCCGGTAGGCAAAAGAAGGGGTTTTAAAACCAGATAAAGGGAGATATAAGGTTTAAAAAGGGTTTTGAGAGGGTTAGAAAGTCAAATGAAGGCATTTTGAGGGATTTTATGAAGGGAATGAGGATGAAACATGGGGGATTTTATGGGAGTGAAATGGAGAGAAAGGAGGCCTTTTGAAAGCAGTTTCTTTCACCAATCAGTAGGGCTCTTTAATGGAAACAGTAGTGAAGATTATTTAAAGGATAGAAGACACATGGAGGCTTCAAGAATGATATATTTACAAAGGAAATGTTTCTCTTGAAGACTCATAAACATATTTAGCCACCTATTTTCTATGCCAAATTTTATAGGTGGCTAACAGTGGCTCCACATGGGGATGGCATCTTCTCGAAGGTGTCAAGAATCTCAGAAAATAATATTTGGATGTAGGCCAAATGCCTGGTACTTGACCATCCTTTCTTTTCTTTGACCAGTTGTTACAAACATGATGGATATTATATCTGCAACAATACTTCCCCAAAAAACTACCTACCCATCCTACTATCCTAACATTTTTTCTTCTTAGACTTGCAGACCTTTCACATCATCAAATTTTTTTTTTAAAGTAAAAACTAATCTAATTCTACCCTTATTCCTCCATGAGACCAGATTAAACAGTTAGACTCATAGCTTCTCTACCTAAACTACTATCTGTCAGGATTAAACTGTCTAACAGATTTCATTCTCTACATTCTAAAACAGAAATTGAAACATAGCCAAACCAAGATTAGACTGTCTAATTTGCTGTGGGTCCATGGCATAAAGACAAGCTGCACATGGAATGAATTTTGCAGAAATTAAAAACAAAATTTGAAGGCTTCAGATATGAAAATCACCAGCATCCTTTTTTCTTCTTGTGACTCAGATTTTGAGCTTTTTAGAGTCACCTTCTGTCTTCTTTTCAGCTCTGGTTTTAATCTGGTTAGAGCTGCTTCTTCTTCCTTTCTCTGCTGGTTTAAGTTTTGAGCTTGTATGAACCCTTCTCTCTCTATTTTTGTATTTTTTGAATTTTTCTTCAAAGAAAAATCAACAACTAACTAAATGCTCACAGACTGAGCTTTATTGAGATTTCCTACCTACCCTACTCTAAATTGAGATATTTACATGTCTAGCTGACAAAATCTCTTCCAATATCGATCAATCGAATGATCTGTTAAGTGGAGTCTTTGCGGCCTTCCTTCGGTGATCAAAACATGCTTCTTACAAAGTGATTTTAAGGTGTCAAGGTCAAATTTTGTCATTTCAATGAGTCTTCAAGCAAAATTTGGTCACTAGGCATTAGGTCTAGGGGTTGCTTTTACTCCTGTCAAAGTTGTCCAAATGTCGGTCCATGTCACCATTCATCTGAATGTACCATCATTCATAGGGTTTTCATCATCATGTCAAGTTCCATTGAGTCATTTTACACCTTGTTCATGCTTCAGTTGTGCCTAGGTAAGGTCCATTTCCCTCTCCTAGGGTTTTGGAGGTAATTTCTCTTGGATGGTCAAATCATCGGAAAAACTTGTATCCTGATGTTCACACACCTTCCCCTATCCTTAATATACCTCATTAAAAACTTCACATCACTGAGATCCCCCAAATTCCTCATTTTTCCACAAACCCTAGTTTCTTGCCACAACTTGGCAATTTTCTTGGCTAGGCCTGTGTTTTGCCCTTTTGGACCCTTTCCCCTCACTCAATCTCTAAGATTCCACTTTCCCCTGCTTCCTAACATCCCTCCCTACTTCCAAAAATTTCCCCAAGAATTTAGAAGCCCCCTATCCCCTTCATTTCGCTTCATTTCGACAAAATCCCTTGTTTCACACATCGGGATAGGTTTCACTCAAAAGATGTTTCAGAGCAATAAAAGATGCATTTTGGAAAACTGAGAGAGGTTTTTGTCCAAAAAATTCCAAGGAAGAAAAAAATCCTTCAATTTTTACACAGGTGTCATGGTTTTAGAGAAATGTCAAAAATACCGTTGCCTCAAGAGAATTGATGCACCTGCTGGGAGTAGTGTTGGGAGATTTGATTTCTGACAAGGTAAATGAACTAAAAATTGAAAAATTCCACTTTTTTTGGAAATTAGACTCCAATAGATTTCCAACGAGCTATCACATGCCTAATTTGGACACCGGGAAGGCCTCCAAAAGCCTCCTGCAAAATGCACCATGCAGGGCGCTACCCACTTAAAGTGCGCGCGACCCATATGATTGAGACACTTGCTGGAGGAAAAATTTATATTTTTGGATTTTTCATGGAAATTTATGCATGCTAGAAGTATTTCCGAAGAATTTCATCAGGTTCTGGATGGTCAAAAGGCACAAAAACACCATGAAAATCACTCTGCCACCTTTTGCACCAGCAGGAAGTACTTCTGGGAGAATGAAGTTTTGGAGGGGCAAATGAGCTCCAAATTGAGAAATTCCACTTGGGTTGGATAGAAAACATCCAGAGATTTCCAACGAGCTATCATGAGCTCAATTTGGATGTCAGGAGATACTTCAAAATCAGGCTGAAAGGCACGCGACCCACTTGTTTCAGGGGCGCTACCCACTTAAATTTTTGGCTGAATTTTCAACTTCCAGCTCAGAATTTCGGCCAGTTGGGACCAGTTTTGCTTGTGGATGAAATTTTTGGGTTTTCATGATGTAAATTGATGGTTGGCATGTAAATTTGGCTTATTTTTACCCATTCTAGAAGATTCACTCTCAAAAAAGTGAAAATCATGTAAATGAATCAGTTTCCACTCTTTTAGAGGCAAGTTGTTAGCTGCCTAGATTTTAGCTCCTTGATTAGAATTTGTTGGAAATGCTCCTAGAAGGAGGATTTCGACCCCTAGAGGTGTGGGAAGGGGTTAGGATGCTCTATATGATGTAATTTCTCAATCATTTTCAGAGGTTGGAGAGGTTGGACTCTTGGGAAACTTTTGGCACCATTGTACATATTTTTTCATATTTTGGCTAAGGAAAGATCAGAGGTTTTGCGGCACCTGTTGGGATTCTTGTGGTGTTCTGTTCTTGATGGTGTTTTCTCTCTATTTACTGTAAGTTTATTCATGTTTAATGTATGCCATTTCTCACTCATGCTTCTTAAATTAAATGAATGAGTAGATGAGGTTGAATCCATTGTTCACAGTGCTCTGCCTTTGAATTCATTTAGTTTTTCATGTTTTCCACTGTTTGGAGAGGATCCAAGTTCTTCTTTTCCCTCTTCAGCTCCTTATCATTCTAATCTGTCCACATACCCAATCTAAAGCATCAAGACATTCACCTACCTCACCCCAACTCGAAATCTGCAAAGGTCTGACCTTATCCCCGGACCCAAAATTTGTTTTTCCCATTTCTCCAGCGAAAACCCAAAAATCAAAAATCAAACATACCTATCTCTTTACTAGCCTAAAATCAGTTCCCTTTTAAAGTCATCTCGCACCCTATTGCTCATTTTATCGAGATTGACGGAGAGAGCCCTCTCCTGTCCTCGTAGGGCTAGCTACGAGGCTGAGTGTGGTTTGATGTAGCCTTGAGTTTTACCTCATTTCAGCCTGAGGTAGATTTGAGCGCTAACATAGTGGCGACCATACTGGGGAAGAAATTGGTTTGCTGGTTAGTGTTGTTTGATTTATAGCTACAGACGGAGCCTGAAGTCATGCCAGGTAGCTTTCGAACTGCTCTTGCTCTGCGAGTGCATAGTAGATAAATGCTGCTTCAGTCGATCTCCGGTCTAGCTTGTAATCGTAACACTTAACTTATAAATTGCCCTAGTACATGTATCGAGTTCAGATCTGATGGTTGATGGTGGACAACGATCAGACATAAGAAGGCTGAAATCATTCACCTGGTGACTCCAATTCAAAGTCTGGAGGACTGACTCTTTCTCTGAGAAAATGGAAGGATCTTACACAAAGTTCAGGTATCTAAAGTGGAATGGTATTCAGGATCTAATCTGCTTTCTTGTAAATCACTTCTTTGCTGGTCTTGAAGCTGTCCTGAAAGTTTTTCAAAATTTTTTGTATGAGAAAGGTGATCAAAATCTTCACTCAACCCATTCAAAAAGTGTAAATGCTGAGTTTCCCTTTGATCCTGGTCTCCTTACTTTTCCCACATATTATGATGACTTTCTTCAGAGTGATGAGCCAGAAAACAAAACTGATCCCACAGCTCTTGTACATGCCCCTACACCTTGTAAAATTCCAGATCGGTACAAACCTCTTGTTTTACCTTCTGTTCTTCATGCTTTTCTTGCAAATTATGACCTATATCTACCAAGATTTGATGGTGAATGTAACAATGTCAACGCCGAGCAACATGTGCAGAATGTTGAGACTTTTCTAGATCTTTTTGAAGTTGATGATGAAGATGTTAGTATTAGGCTTTTGTCTCTTTCTTTGCAAGGCCAAGTGAAGAGTTGGTTTAAAGCCCTGATTGATGCGAGCATTTCAGATTTCCAGCATTTTGTCAAAGTTTTCCTTGACAGGTGGATGATCGGACATAACATTTTGTTGATTATAGAGGAGTATAACCAGCTGAAAAGATTGCCAGTAGAGACAGTACAACAATTTTCTGCTAGATTTAACCAAGTTTATTATTCGATGCCAGTTGATATAAGACCTTCTCCTATATCTGCTCTCTTGCACAACCCGGGTGCCTTTGATTCGGAAATGGAGTTTCAGCTGAGAGAAAAGAATATTGCAACACTTCACGAGATGCAGAACAAGGCAGTGAATGTAGAGGCTCATTTGCTGATCTTGAGGGCAAGGTTGAAGGAAGAAGAGATGAAAAACATGGATCCGGAGAAATCGACATCTCTAGAGGTAAATCTTGACATGTTGGTAAACGCGGTAGAAGAGATGGTGCGGAAAATGACTACAAAAAATGAAAATGACATTCAAGAACAAGTTGCTGATCCAAAACATTTTGTTTCTGATCCCAGTAGTCATAGTGATTGTTTTATAGATCATTGTGAAGAAGAGAGAGTTGTTGATATGATGTGTATGTTTGATGATGTGTTTTATACTGATGAATTGCCTCAGTTTGATCAGTATGATGATGATTATGTTCTCCAAACAGAAGCTAATCTTGCAGAAAAATCAGTAGCTAGTTTGTGCGAGGAGGAAGTTCACTTTCAGCAGCTCGAGTACAGTGATCAACCGATGCATATCAGCTATGACAATGATGAGGAAAGTGCAGCAAATTTTGAAGTAAGTGAAGGACCTTTGCCTTTTTTTTTTGATTCATTTCAGTTCATCAGAGACAATTTCCATGCAATCAGAAATCAACTGCCAAAAAGTCTTGATTTGGACCATCTTGAGAGCAATGAAAGCATTGTTCAAAACTTCTCATATTCAGATTTGCAACCCCCGAAAGCCATTGATTGTCAAGTTGCAGATGAGGACATGGAAGCTGGTACATGTGATCAAATGATACAAGGTGACTCCGTACCATTTTGTTTTGAATCATTTCAGTTTTTGAAGAACAAATTGCATAGTAAATCTTCAAATGAGCAGCCTGTAAGAAATCAACAATCTCTCAGTGTTAATGTTGAGGATGAGACAGATAACGAAATTCTTGAGCAGCCTGTAGCATCAGATTTGCAGCCACCAAATGAAATTGAAGGTTAGATTACAGATGAAGGTGTGGAAGATGAAATACATGATTTGATGATGCAGGAAAATTCTGTACCCTTTTGTTTCGAAGCATTTCAGTTCATAAGGCAGCATCTTCAGAATATCTCTCAAGAAAAAGATGAACAACCAGTAGAATGTCAGACAGTTTCAAGGGATACAGTGCAGCAGTCTTCTCAAGTTTTTGATGATCCTATTGCTCGTGTGTTGGATGATGTTTGCTGTAAAAGTTTTCCTTTATTAGCTAACCATGTGCCGGAAAAGAATGTTGATGATAATCTTATTCAAAGGTCACCTTCATTGTCTTGTTTAAAAGATTGTTCATTGCATAGCACATGTCAAGATTTCCATTCATATGAGGAGATTGATGAAGGAGACTTTTGTTTTGTCTGGAATCAGCAACAGAGTTTGGTTTTTCATGAATTTCAGGATCCTTTTGATAGCTTGCTGCAATCACCAAAGAAAAGCACCGCAGATGTGACGAAAATTTTAAGATCAAGGTATGGAAATTATCTGGACCAGAGCTATGTTTATGAAGATCCGTTCGCAGTATTCTTGCAGTCATCCAGTCAATTTGTGCTTTGCAAGTTTATCAGCAGTCCACTTGGTTCAAAGTTTCCATGGGAGTTGCCTTTCAGTAGTTATTTCTCGTTGTTCATCAATAAGCATGTGGGAAGAAATCAAACAGCAGCCAGCATGCTTACATGGTTGCATTGGTTGTTCCATTACAGTTGATCGCGTGGTGTAAAGCACAATTAGAATAGGTTGTATTGAATAAGCTCTACTTTGAGCATATTTCCAGTTTGTCGGTTGTGTTTAAGTATCGAGTTAGTTTTTAGTTGAGTGAGATTCAATTTGTGTCGTCAAGTCATCAGTTTTCAGTCATGCATTTCAGTTTGAGTTTTTTATTCCATTGTCCAATGGATAACACACTGGTTTGCTCTCCCAAAGATCTGTCGTTCTTGGCACCTCCAAGGAGCTACCATCCCCATTGGAGCCAATGTTAGAGTCAACCTTTGCAGCCTTCCTTCAGTGATCAAACATGCTCTTACAAAGTGATTTTAAGGTGTCAAGGTCAAATTTTGTCATTTCAATGAGTCTTCAAGCAAAATTTGGTCACTAGGCATTAGGTCTAGGGGTTTCTTTTACTCCTGTCAAATTTGTCCAAATGTTAGTCCATGTCACCATTCAGCTGAGTGTACCATCATTCAGAGGGTTTTCATCATCATGTCAAGTTCCATTGAGTCATTTTACACCTTGTTCATGCTTCAGTTGTGCCTAGGTAAGGTCCATTTCCCTCTCCTAGGGTTTTGGAGGTAATTTCTCTTGGATGGTCAAATCATCAGAAAAACTTGTATCCTGATGTTCACACACCTTCCCTTATCCTTAATATACCTCATTAAAAACTTCCCATCACTGAGATCCCCCAAATTCCTCATTTTTCCACAAACCCTAGTTTCTTGCCACAACTTGGCAATTTTCTAGGCTAGGCCTGTGTTTTTCCCTTTTGGACCCTTTCCCCTCACTCAATCTCTGATATTCCACTTTCCCCTGCTTCCTAACATCCCTCCCTACTTCCAAAAATTTCCCCAAGAATTTAGAAGCCCCCTATCCCCTTCATTTCGCTTCATTTCGACAAAATCCCTTATTTCACACATCGGGATAGGTTTCACTCAAAAGATGTTTCAGAGCAATAAAAGATGCATTTTGGAAACCTGAGAGAGGTTTTTGTCCAAAACATGCCAAGGAAGAAAACCCTCCTTCACTTTTTACACAGGTGTCATGGTTTTAGAGAAATGTCAAAAATACCGTTGCCTCAAGAGAATTGATGCACCTGCTGGGAGTAGTGTTGGGAGATTTGATTTCTGACAGGGTAAATGAACTCCAAATTGAAAAATTTTACTTGTGTTGGAAATTATACTCCAATATCTTTCCAACGAGCTATCACACGCCTAATTTGGACACCGAGAAGGCCTCCAAAAGCCTCCTGCAAAATGCACCATGCAGGGCGCTACCCACTTAAAGTGCGCGCGACCCATATGATTGGGACACTTGCTGGAGGAAAAATTTATATTTTTGGATTTTTCATGGAAAGTTATGCATGATAAAATTATTTCTGAAGCATTTCATCAGGTTCTGGATGGTCAAAAGGCACAAAAACACCATGAAAATCACTCTGCCACCTTTTGCACTAGCAGGAAGTACTTATGGGAGAATGAAGTTTTGGAGGGGCAAATGAACTCCAAATTGAGAAATTCCACTTGTGTTGGAAAGTAGACTCCAAGAGATTTCCAACGAGCTATCATGAGATCAATTTGGATGCTGGGAAGTACTTCAAAATCAGGCTGAAAGGCGCGCGACCCACTTGTTTCAGGGGCGCTACCCACTTAAAATTTTGGTTGAATTTTCAACTTCCAGCTCAGATTTTCGGCCAGTTTGGACCAGTTTTGCTTGGGGATGAAATTTTTGAGTTATTATGATGTAAATTTATGTTTGGTATGTAACTTTGGCTTATTTTTACCTATTCTAGAAGATTCACTCTCAAAAAAGTGAAAATCATGTAAATGAATCAGTTTCCACTCTTTTAGAGGCAAGTTGTTAGTTGCCTAGATTTTAGCTCCTTGATTAGAATTTGTTGGAACTGCTCCTAGAAGGAGGATTTCGACCCCTAGAGGTGTGGGAAGGGGTTAGGATGCTCTATATGATGTAATTTCTCAATCATTTTCAGAGGTTGGAGAGGTTGGACTCTTGGGAGACTTTTGGCACCATTGTACATATTTTTTTCATATTTTGGCTAAGGAAAGATCAGAGGTTTTGCGGCACTTGTTGGGATCCTTGTGGTGTTTTGTTCTTGATGGTGTTTTCTCTCTGTTTACTGTAAGTTCTTCATGTTTAATGTATGCCATTTCTTTCATATGCTTCTGAACTAAATTGAATGAGTAGATGAGGTTGAATCCATTGTTTACCGTGCTCTGCCTTTGAATTCATTTAGTTCTATATGTTTTCGACTGTTTGGAAAGGATCCATGTTCATCCTTGACCTTTTCAGCTCATGTTCGTTTTGATCCATCCACATATCCAATCTAAAGCATCAAGACATTCACCTACCTCGCCCCAACTCGAAATCTGCAAAGGTCTGACCTTATCCCCGGACCCAAAATTTGTTTTTCCCATTTCTCCAGCGAAAACCCAAAAATCAAAAATCAAACATACCTATCTCTTTACTAGCCTAAAATCAGTTCCCTTTTAAAGTAATCTCGCACCCTATTGTTCATTTTATCGAGATTGACGGAGAGAGCCCTCTCCTGTCTTCGTAGGGCTAGCTACGAGGTTGAGCGTGGTTTGATGTAGCCTTGAGTTTTACCTCATTTCAGCCTGAGGTAGATTTGAGCGCTAACAGATCCCATGACTGGTCTTTTCTACTCATCTCTTTGAGCATTCTGGATAGGCAGGGCCACTCCCATTCTCTTTTTTTTTTTAACAGTAGATTTTAAAATGTTCCTTGTTGTTTGCAACAAGCTACTCTTGATGATCTTTGATCCTTCTCTAAATTTATGCAGGAAATGAGCATAAGGATCTTGAAATGATACTTGGCTGTGAGTATTTGACAAGTATTTTTTAACCAGGATAGCTTCCTCTTCCACTGGATCAAAAAGAAGATCCTTTTGAGAAAGAAAATATTCCTCATCTTCATCATTTTCTGAACTGGAGGACTCATCATATTTGGCAGTGCTGTCCTCTTGTAGCTCTGAGATCTTTTGATCTAGTGGGCTGAGCTCTGTGAAAAGATCAATGCATTCTTGAGCAGGGGTTTGGTCCATTGCTTCCTCTTTTTCAAGAGGAGGCTCCTTGGTCTCAACCTGCTCAAAAATTTCTTCAATTTTCTCCTCTTCACCTTTTGAGATGAAAGGTTGTTGATTTCCAATCACATGAAAACTATTACTGATGATCTGAGATAAAACAGAGTGAAGATTCAATGAATCTTCATCTTATATTAGACTTTCATAAATTTCCTCATCAGTATCATAAATAGTCTAACTTGGCTCATTACTCTCTTGAAGTTTATGGAACTGAAAGATCAACTTCTGTATGGAGAACATCATCATCAGACAAATCAAACTTAGGAAAATCATTAAATTACATAATGCAACCAATCAGACATACTGGATTATCAGCAGATCTTTCTTCATTCTGATTTACAAGGGAGATTTCCAAATCTGTACAACAAAGCTCAGTAGATGAATGGGCAAGAGTGTTTCCTCTATAAAAAAATTCGGAGGCTGGCTTTCGACTGATGATCTAATCTATTTCTTCCTCTGTCAAAAGAGGGATGTATTTTTAGCATGGACAGAAGAACAACAGTCCTCTTTCTCTTGTGTTGGCTGATTTGGAGGTTGGATGTCTTCTTGAGCCTCTTTTGGGGGATCTTCACTTGTGCTTGCAGGGAAAATTTAAGGATTTTCTAATGTTTCTAGATCTCTTTCTGTTTCAAACAACTCCTCATGATCATGATGATATTCAGATAGAATACAAGGCTCAAGAGTTGTTTCTTCTATATGATCAGGATGCCACTTTTCTTGTGAAATCTGAGATGAGCTATAATCTAAAGGGGGAGTTCCTATATGTGCTGGTTCTCCTTCCTCATCAGATTCTTCATTTTCTAAGTGGTTACTTGTCTCCTCAAAGCAGCGTTCCCTATTAGCTTTTGGAATTTGGACATGAAATTCTTTTATCAGCATAGTACAAGATATAGGTAGGAAATCGGGCATTTCTTGACAACCTTCCTCTTGATATTCCATAGAGTCTTGAGCATCATACATGTCTTGCTCATTTTCTAGGTCTTGTATAGGTTGAGCTTGTTCTTGCTTTGGAAAAAACATGGGCTGCTCTAGATCATCAAAATTTAGACTAGCCTCATACCTCTCCACTATTTTTTCACCAAGTATGTTCATCACTCTTTTCACTCTATCCAAAAAGGCATTTATCTTTGATTCTCTGTCCATACTTGGATCCATGTTTGTAAAAAGAGGTCACTGTATCTTCTCAACTAGTTCAGGGTCTTCTACCAGTGGAGTAATTTGGTCTTTTGAGAGTTATGGAGTGTGGATTCGCCAGGTGGATGAACTTGAATGTTTGAGATAGGCTGTTGTCCACCATCAGCAATTGAATACCAATCTAACCAGATATTTTGGGTCTTCTGAGGTCCTAAGGATATCTAAGATGAAATTCACTCAGAAGTTCCCCAGCAGAGTCGCCATTATGTTGTGGTTCCTGTGTTTTGGCCAGATTGGCAAGACCAAAAGACAAGACAACATCAAACCACTTTGGGATCCTAGGATCTAGCCCTCCTGGATCCAAAGAGGGATCTCTCTATAAATGTAAAGAAGGATGTATCTTTAAGGTCAGTTTATGGTATTAGGCTAGTTATGAAGCATAGGGTTTGTTTTGATTTGTTTGTTTGGTTGGAGATTATTAACTGAGAAGGTTATGGAAGTGAAGAAGGAACTGAATAGAAGGATGTTTCAGCATGGGAAGATAGGTAAAGAGAAGTCCCAATCCATTGGGCTATGGAGTCATAAAAGGGTTTACTTGCATAACAACTATCCAAGGGTTTCCATAGGGCAAGTCATCTATACCAAAGGATCTTTTTAGATAGATGGTGGAATGAAACATTAGGAATGGGTGAAAGAAAGATACCAAATTGCAGCTAATATCAGGTAAGGACTTTGAACCTATCCTTCTTTTGACATACTTCAAAGGAAACTCTCAATAGACACAAAGGGTAGCTTAAGAACAGGTAAAGACTTTTAACTTAGCCTACTTTCAGCATACTCTCAAGGAAGACAATCCAGCAGTCCTCATAACCACTTTCAGAAAGTAGAAAAAACTTAATATTTAAACACAGAGTAAGGCCTAATATCAGAGAAAGACTTTTAACCTTCACTTCTTTGACACCAACTCAAAGGGATCTTAGAAAGGCTAGCTGTTGGAAAAGGAACCTAGTGAGACAAGGCTAACTCTAAATCTCCCAGTTTCCCAATTCTTTCAGCTGAAACCAAACAAGAACATCTAAGAGACAGACTCTAAATTCATACATCAGTAAGCATGGGTAGACCAACTCTTTAACTGGTTAAATTATATTGAATTTGTTCCAAGATACACATTGAGAGGAAAACATAAAGATAAAGATTTGACAGTGAGATTTAGGGTACTTCCAGCAGTATGTCCTAATCTATGCTTGCTGTTCTTTATCATAGAATAATGGACAGTATGAAAAACATGAAAGGAGACAATTACAGTAAGGAAAACATCACCAATAATATAGACCAGGATCCTGTGAATCTGCTTGTTCATTTGATGTGAAAAACCAGTCACATACTTTGAGCCCAGTGGCTCTTTATAGTCCAAATTTTCTTTCCCAGCCTACTATATTACAAACTACTCAGCTACTCCCCTCAACAGCAGTTCAAACAGTCAATAAAATCCCAACCATCAACAAAAAAATTTCAATGAATACTTATAAGTGAATGAGGAGGTAGAGTAGTAGATATGAACTTGAATGATCCATTAAGACAGAGGGGAGGAAGAATTCGAATGCCCACTCTGCATAATGGCTTTGCATTAACTTGTTTGGTACCCTTTAGGCTGGTCTGGAAGTCTTTGTTAGATTGAAAATAACTTTAGATATGTTCTTTGAAGTACTCTTCTGGCTGTAGTACTTTGTTTTTCCTTCTGAGATAAGTAAGGTGATAGAAGGTCTGTAGGTCTTCCATGCTTCCATAACTGTTGTCCTGACAGTTTTAAAAGCCTCTGTCAGTGAAATAATTGTTCTGGTGCTCAATGGAATATGGAGGAAGTCATGTAGTTAGTCCTTCTTGGAGAAAGAATACTCTGCTGGTATTAAATCTCTGATATGGCTTGATTGTAAGTTTTAGGCTTCATTAAGCCTTGATCTGCATCTCTCTGGATCTTCATCCTTTAACACTATCTTCATCTGTGGATTAGGCATTAGATTGTTGAATTTGCACCTTAATCCCTTTAAAATCTGCTTTAAAATCTTTAATTTTCATTTCGCTCTAATCTTCTAAAGTTAACTGATGTTCTCTGTCTTTTGCTGTTTTGCAGGCGCGCAAAAGGTTTACACGGGTGGAGGTATCTATTTTTATGAACGATCTCCCTGTATTGAAGACTTGGAATCGTTATTATTGGCCTTCGCGCTATTTTAAAAACTCTAGGAAAAACATTTATATCTTGCAAAAAACAAATAAAAGTTAAGAAAATCCAGTGAAAATAGGCTCAGAATTGGCTTTGGACGGTTTGGGAGTGAGGTTAAATTGGAATCATTGATTTAGATTAATCAATGGTCGAGATTGTTCGATCGAGTCATTTGGAAGAAGGTTGGGTAAGAAGTGAAAAAGTGGCAAGATTAAGTCAGATCCGTTCGATCTTCGGAGATCAACGACGGGGATTTAAAACTGAAAAGACATTGCGGAGGAGAAGAGTGGTGAGGCAAAAAACCATTAGTGGTTTTCGCAAAATAAAAAGGGGGTAAATGGTATTGTGCAAAAAAATGTGATACGATACATCTCTTGACGCACGTCCTTTTGAATACCGCTGGTTTCAGAAAATATTATGGTGTTAACATTTGGGAAGAAAACTTTTCCGAAATGCGATATCATTCGTCGAATCGGAAGGCCTAGATCTGACAGTGTGGAAAGATTGCGACAGGAAAGCTGCACGGATAAGAGGGGTGGCAGGGTCCACAGTGACGTCAGAGGCTTCGTCGTGTAGTGGATGGGATTATTTGGTCATCGGTTTTAACTCCGATCATTGGATCTGTAGAATGGAGGGTTAAGATTAGAAAAGGGAGTGGAGCATTTTGAAAGGAAAAGAGGGGTTAGGCAATGCATGGGCGCCCGATGACCGTTGATCTGTAGAGATCAACGGTCGACGTTTATTTTAAAATTGAAACGTCGGGAAACAAAAATAAAAGGGAATGAGGCTTCGGACAAGGCTTTTTAGGCCTTTAGTGCAGGGCTGTAGGACGTATGGAGGAAGGGTTTTAAAGGAATTAAGCCCTCGGGGGCTTAAAACTTTATAAGGTAAAAATACTGTTTTTAAGGTCAAAAACAGAGTTTTTAAGGCTTAGAAGGGGGTTCCGGTAGTCAAAAGAAGGGGTTTTTAAACCAGATAAAGGGGGATATAAGGTTTAAAAAGGGTTTTGAGAGGGTTAGAAAGTCAAATGAAGGCATTTTGAGGGATTTTATGAAGGGAATGAGGATGAAACATGGGGGATTTTATGGGAGTGAAATGGAGAGAAAGGAGGCCTTTTGAAAGCAGTTTCTTTCACCAATCAGTAGGGCTCTTTAATGGAAATAGCAGTGAAGACTATTTAAAGGATAGAAGACACATGGAGGCTTCACGAATGATATATTTACAAAGGAAATGTTTCTCTTGAAGACTCAGAAACATATTTAGTGACCTGTTTGCTATGCCAAATTTTATAGGTGGCTAACATTACTAGCCTACCAGATATGCCTCAAAGGTAGAAAAACTACTAAAATGGTCCAAGAAGTTAATGTGATATTTATTAAATAGAGTGGAGAATTCAAAAGCACCCCCACTCTGTCTTAAATGATCATTAAGACCACTTCTTTCACTTCTCCTCCTCATTCACCTATAAGTACTCATTGAAGATTCATTGTAAAGGGTTGGAAAGTTGTTAATTGTTGAACTATTATTGAGTAAGAGTTGATGAGTAGTTGTAATATAGTAGGCTGGGAAGAGAAGTATCAGACTGTAAAATTTATTGGACTCAAAGTATGTAACTGGTCTTGGACATCAAATAGACAAGAAAATTCACTGGATCCTGATCTAAATCATTGATGATGTTCTTCTTACTGTAATTATTATTCTCCTTATGTTTCCACTTTGTTCATATTCTTTGATAAAGAATAGAAAATATAGATTAGGATTTACTTCCAAAAGTACCCTAATTCTGATTGATAAGATTTATCTTTATGTTTCTTCTAAATGTGTGTTTGAGAATGAATCAATAGAGTATAACTAGTCAAGGAACGTTGGTGAGCCCATGTCTAGCTAAGTATAACTTGAGATGTTGTTCTTGAATGATTTTTTCATTGCATGCTAAGTAGAGTCTTAATCAAGGAAGTTTATGGTTAGCCCTGTCCCTTGTTTAGTCTTAAACAACTGTTTTTGAGGTTTCCCTTAAGCGTATGCTGAAAGCAGGATAGGTTAAAAGTCCTTACTTGATATTAGGCTACTTTTTATGTTTATCTTAAATGTTTTCCCTTGAGAGTATGCCAAAAGCAGGATATGTTAAAAGTCCTTACTTGATCTTAGGCTGCCCTTTTTTTTCTTATATGTTTGCTTCTTTCACTACACTTCTTAATGTTCCATACCACCAACTCAACTTAAAGAGATCTTTTGATATAGATGACTTGCCCTATGGAAACCCTTGAATAGTTTTTGTGCAAGTAATCCCTTTTATGACTCCATGGCCCAATGGTTTAGCACTGTTTTTGGACCTATCTTCCCATGCCGAAACATCCTTCCACTTATTTCCTCCTTCACTTCACATGACCTTCTCATTTAATGATTCCCAACGAAAAGAAAAAAAAAATCCCTTGTGCTTCATAACTAGCCTAATATCATATCATAAGCCTTAAAGCATATCTTTCTAACACACATATAGAGAGATCCCTCTCTAAATCCAGGAGGGCTAGATCCTAGGATTCCAAAGTGGTTCTGATGTTGCCTTGTCATTTGGTATGCCAATCTGCAAAATCACAGGAACCCAAAAATAATGGCGACTCCACTAGGGACTTCTGAGTGAATTACATCTTATACATACTTAAGACCTCAGAAGACCGACAAACCTCCTTAGATTGGTAGTTAATTGTTGATGGTAGACAGCAGCCCACTTCAAAACATTCAAAATCATCCACCTGGCGACTCCACAACTCCTCAAAGACCAAAAGACTCCACTGGTGATCAGTAGGCCTATTGATTACCCTTGGTTTCACAAAGACTCCACTGGGATAGCCCACACTACCACTAAAACATCGTGCACACCCATCATTAGGAAACTTTGAGGATTAAGTTTTCTTTGTTAAAGACTAGTTTACCTATAAAGATTGTCATATCTGGCTAAATTTCCTTTTCTGTCGGTCTAAATCAACATAGTGGCCCCTCCACATCCCAACATAGCAAATGTCAAATCACTCCACTAATAGAATACTATGAACAATTTGCAAAAATGGAGTCAAGCTCCATAGCAGAGCTTCGTTATGAAATATCAATTGAACTGGCAGAACTTGAATATGATGACCTTCCAAAGGTTGTTCTCCACATTTCAAGGACACCAAAAAGGAACCCTGAGACCCTAAATTTTTTTCTAGAATTGGTAGTTGAAATATATGAAACTGAAATTGAAATGTTGAATTCACAAGAACAATCATACCAATTCAGGGACCCTAGAGCATTTTTGGAAAGTCTCCCTCCCCCTAAGCAAGAAGAAATTTCACTGCTTTTTGATGTGTAGGAAAAGGATGATTGTGCTTTCAAGAACCACACTGAAGATGTAGTGAACCAAGCTGTCTGGGATGCAGACAATCAATCATTCATGGGAGGCCCAAAAGAAGAAAGTCCACATTAGATTTTTGTTGATCCTATATTAGAATACATGGAGGTTCTAATGGACTCAAATTCACAAGCATGGATTATTTGCAAAATCCCAACGCAGCAGAGGCTATCACCATCTATGGTGACCTTCATTTTAAAGACTCATATTCAAAGAATACCATGGTTATCTCTAACAGGCGGTCATATGTTCTGCTCATTTCTGTTACCAATAAAATGGCTGCAATATATCTGCCTACTCAAAGAGATGAGCAAATACTAGTCATGGAACCATCTGATTGACTAGATGTATTGGAAAAGAGAATTTGTCAGCTAAACATGTAAATATCTCAGAGTTAGATTAGGGTAGGTAGGAATTTCCATAAAGCTTAGCCTGTGAGAATTTAGTTAGTTTTTTGTTTTTGCCTTGAAAGAAAAATTGAAAAAAAATACAAAAATGATAGAAAAGAGAAAAGAGGGCAGATATAAAAGAAGAAAGGTACAACCCCATACCAAAAAATAAAGAGAGTCTGAAAGTGTGCAAGCTTAAATGCCACTATGAAAAGAAGCATTGTTTTTTCTTCATACAACCTAATCATGACTAGATAAATTTCAATTTACTATTGATAGGTTAGTGAATCAGATTTGCCAAAAAAATTAATCTTGGCTTATCAGTAGATTAGATTAGGATAGAAAATAATGGTTCAAACATGCTCAAAATCTGAACTAAAGAATCAAAAGAAAAAATGGCTCTAACAAGCTCAAAACCTGAGCCAAAGAAAGGAAAAAGAATGGTTCTAACATGCTGGAAACTTGAACCAAGTAAAGAAGAAGATGACAGCTCAAAGAGCTCAAGATCAGAGCTGAAAGAAAGAAGGAAGGACTCTCATTGTTTTCAGATCTTAAGCCTTCCAAGTTTTTGTTTTACTTTTATGCAAATAAAGGTCTATGTGCAGTTTTTTTTTTATGTCATAGCCATCACAGCAAATCAGATAGCTTAATCTTGGTCTGGCTGCGTTTTCAATTTCTGTTTTAGAATATAGAGAATGAAATCTATCAAACAACTTGGTAGATAGTAGATTAGGTAGAGAAGCTAATGAGTTCAACTGTTTAATATGAACTCATGGAAGTTATAAGGGTAGATTTAGATTAGTTTTTCATATTTTAAAAAGAATAAAATGTTGATGTCAGAAGGTTTGCAAGTCCAAGTGCACCTTATGAAGAAAAAATGTTAGGAAAGTAGGTTGTGTAGGTAGTTGTTTGGGGAAAATTGATATGCTGTGATGTAATGATTGATCATCTTTTCAAGTAGCATGATCAAAGAAGAAATAGGATTGTCAAAGTGCAAGACATTGATCTACATTCCAGAGATAAATTTTTGAGGTTCTTGACACCTCCAAGGAGCTGCCATCCCCAAGTGGAGCCACTGTTAGCCATCAGTAAATTTTGTCATAGCAAATGATGGCTAAATATGTTCTTAAGCCTTCAAGATAAATCTTCATGGAAAATTGCTAGTTCTTGAAGCCTTCTCGGTGTCTTTTATCTTACAAATCATCTTCACTATTGTTTCCACAAAATATTTTTCAAAGAGAGCTTGTTGGTATATAAAGAACTATTTCAAAACCTCCTTTTTCTTCATTCCACCCATTTTATCATTTTACCTAAAAAGGCCACTTTCCTCCTTTCTAATCCCTTTTTTTCCTTTTTCATTATACTTCATTTCCTCAAAAATCCTTTTAAACCTTGTAAAATCCCTCTTATAAGGTTTAAACCCCTTTCTTATGCCTATCGGAACCCATCATGAAGGTCAAAAAACCCCATTTCGGCATATTTCCTGACCTTTTGAATTTAGGCCCTAAGCGCCTTTCGCTTAAGCCCCTAGCCCCGTTTTTGCCATATGACCTGGCCCTGTAATCGAGTGCTAAGCCCATCGGCACATCACATCGCTCCACCACATCATTTCATCGCATCACACTTCACTCCGCCCTTTCCTTATGCTTCTTTATGTTTCCCCTACCGATGGGATCTAAGCCATTGATCTCGCAAGATCCAACGGTCCTCGCTCCATCGCACCGCCAGTGTTCCTCCCGATCAGTACTTACCAAAGCCTCCCTGCCAATGCATTTTGGACCATTGATCTGGCTCCCTCAAATCCAACAGTTGGCGTTGTTTTGTCGTTCCACTGTCCTTTGCCCCAGTCATTCAGTTTGGTGAAGTCCTGATTTAATCTGGACCGTCCGTTTCCCAAGATCCGATGGCCATCACCCTCCCCGCTCCATCACATCGGCGCATCGCTCCTCAGAGATCCCAGTTCCCTTATCCCCGAACCCTCTTCGCCGCTGATATGCGAAGCCCCGATCGAATCCTAGCCATTGATCTCGATCTCGATCCAACGGTCCTCCATCGGCCATCGCACTTGCCTTTCCCATCGGCCATCGGCACATTGCAACTTCCTAATTCTCACCTCCTAGAACTCTTCTCCACCGATTGCTTATCCTGCGAGTTAATCTCCGCCATCCATTTCCCCGATCCAATGGCTCGCATTGATTCCCCTATTCTTCCACCCACGGGCACTTTCAACACTCAGGTTAACAATATGAGTGACCCGCAGTTGACTCTTTTGACTGTGGAAGATCTTCATCCAACGGTCCATATTCACTATGGAGGCACCCGGCCTGCAAACTCATTTGTACCCCCAAGTGCCCCCACTATGCATATGCAATCTTCTCCCATATAATCCCTCTAGTCCCACCCGACCGCGCTGGGCCTTTCATCATGTTTCTGTTCAAATCTCCACCGTTGATCTAGCCCCCCCCCCCCCCCCCCAGATCCAACAGCCCACAATCATCTTCACGCTCGTTTGTCCATAACGGTATAAACCCCATTTTCAATGCGAAATAGGTGGTTTTCCCGTGGACATGCATCAACCACCAGCCTATATCGCATTCCCCCAATTCCTTAACTCTTACCACCTAGACCCTACGCGAAAACCATCCCCGGTTTTCCAAAACCGCCTGTCCAATGTTCTGCGCCAAAACCTTATTCAAACCCTGGTTTTTGCCTCCGCCATGGTTTTATCTTCCATTATTGCATTTGCACTTCCTCTGCAAATGCTCCTCCACCTCCACCGAACCCCTCTAAAGCAGTTAAACCAAAAACGCATGATTTTATAATTGTTTATTGTTTAGTTGCAGGTTTTAATGGCGGACTTAAGTTGCAGGCTCTCCCACAGCCATATACCAGTGGCAGAAGCCAAGGATGACGATCCTGAGGCTGAAAGAATGAAAAAAATGGATTCACGGGTTTTGATTATCATTGTTTTATCAGTGTCTCATGAACACTGATTGAGTGGCAGAACCCTCCAACGCAAGCCACCTGTACACAACAATCAGACGAAGACCAAAGATGATACAAGAAGGCCTAACAAAGCCTAAAGCAAAAATTAAAGCCTAAATCAGTGATTAAAATTTTTAAGAGAGACAAATCAGCCAAAGAAAGCCTCCAAAGGACACATCAGCGAGGCTATTTCCTTCTCAACAACCCATGAGGACACCTGTAGTCTACTTTACCTTTCAAAGACACCATGACAGCCATCCTAATGACAGAACCTCTTTAAAAAATTTCAGAGCAGTTATTGCACAGTCATGGGAGGCCTCAGAACTAAAATATGATAGTTACTTGTCTCAGAGGTCAAACAAAGTACTTCGGTCACAATTATCTTCAAAGAACACACTTTGGAGTTATTACCAGCCTACCAGATATGCCTCAAAGATAGGAAAAACTACTAAAATGGTACAATCAGTTAATTCAACGTTCATTAAACAGAATGGGCATTCGAATACCTCTCCCCCTTTGACTTGACTAATATTTATGATCTTTCCTTCAACACTCTTCCTCTCTCACCTATATGTATTCACAAAAATCTCATTGTAAATGGTTGGAAAGTTGTTAATTGTTGAACTGTTATCAAGTAAGAGTTGCTAAGTAGTTGTAATATAGTAGGCTGAGAAGAAAAGTATTGGACTGTAGAAATCCATTGGACTCAAGTATGTAACTGGTCTTGGACATCAAATAAACAAGCAAATTCACAGGATCCTGGTCTATATTATTGGTGATGTTTACTTACTGTAATTTTTATTCTCCTTATGTTTCCATATTGTCCATTTTCTCTAATAAAGAACAACAAAAATAGATTAGGATTTACTTATAAAAGTACCCTAATTCTGACTGATAAGCTTTATCTTTATGTTTTCTTCTAAATGTGTGTTTGAGAATGAATCAATAGAGTATAACCAGTCAAGGAACGTTGGTGAGCCCATGTCTAGCTGAGTAGAACTTGAGATGCTATTCTTGAATGATCTTTTCACTGCATGCTAATTAGAGTCCTAATCAAGGAATTTTATGGTTTTCCCTGTCCCTTGTTTAGTCTTAAACAGTTTTTTTGAAGATTTCCCTTAAGAGTATGTCGAAACCAGGATAGGTTAAATGTCCTTACTTGATCTTAGGCTACTTTTTATGTTTATCTTAAATTTTTTCTACCATTGAGAGTATGTCGAAAGCAGGATAGGTTAAAATTCCTTACCTGATCTTAGGTTGCCCTTCGTTTTCTTATATGTTTTCTTCTTTCACATAATTTCTTAATGTTTCATACCACAAACTCAACTTAAAAGATCTTCTGATATAGATGACTTGCCCTATGAAAACCCTTGAATATTTTTTGTGCAAGTAAACCCTTTTATGACTTCATAGCCCAATGGATTGACACTTTTTATTGACCTATCTTCCCATACTGAAACATCCTTCTACTTATTTCCTCCTTCACTTCACATGACCTTCTCAGTTAATGATCCCTAACCAAAAACAAACAAATAAACCCCTTGTACTTCATAACTAGCCTAACATCATATCATAAGCTTTAAAAGCGTATCATTCTAACCACATATAGAGATATCCCTCTCTGAATCCAGGAGGGCTAGATCCTAGGATTCCAAAGTGGTTCTGATGTTGCCTTGTCATTTGGTATGTCGATCTGCCAAATCATAAGACCCCAACACTAGGCTTACCTAAAAGTGATCCATTGTAGGATTTAGGACAATAGGACAAGAATTCTTGGAGGTAAGTAGGCCAACAAGTTTTGTTAGACAATGGAGAGAGAGCCTCAGTCTAAACAATCTTTGTATATGGGGAACTCGAGAAAAGATGAAATATTGAATATTATTCTTTCTTTTTACACAATAGCCATCTAGAGGGTCCTTGTATTCCTAATTTTTGGATATTCTCAACTATTAATTTTTTTATGTGCTAATAGCCAACAAAAGGTAGTGAATTTTGAATTTTCATTATTTTTCCATAAATAATATTTTGGAAGTAATTGAGCAGCTAACATTAACTCTTCATAATCTTCTTTGACAGTGTCTGTAGACATTTTCCAACCCAACTTATCTTCTTCAAGTTGACTCCAGCAAGCACAACCAACCAATTTATCTCTCAAGATCATCCCTATATGCATTAGATTATTTGTAACTCTATTCAAATTCCATTTGATCCAATGTCCTCCTAAATTCCATAATGAGATGTTTATTAGCGAGGATTTCCATTAGGTTTCTAGGATTTCCCTTAGAGGTGATAGTTCCAACAATCCTTCCAAGGGTTGATTAGCCATGATTGGGACCATCCAAACATTAATTTTTGCACCATTCCTTAGAATCCAATATATTTTCCTACTTATGATAGGGGCGACATTTGAGATTAGCTTCCAAATTTCCAATCCTTTTTTAGTGGGATGGATTTGACCAAAGCTATTTTCTCATTCATGATATTGGTATTTGGCTCTAAATACCAATGTCCACCAGTCCCATGGTTTCATGATAAATCGCCATAGTATATTTTCCCCTATTGCTGGATTCATCACAATGGGATCTCGGATTCCTAAACCCCTGTGAACTTTGGGAGCTCGGACTAAAGGCCATTTAACCGGGTGAAAAAATTGTGCGGTTGATTTTCCCCTTTCCCATGGAAACCTATGAATTTATTTGGTCAGATAATTTAGAACTCATTGGGGCACCAAGAGGGAAAAAAAATGGTACAGGGGAAGGGCTGAGATAAATAACTTGTTGAGGACAATATGCTCCATACCCCAAATTTGTCATTTACTTTGGATAGTACTCTCGCCCAAGCATGTGGTGAGTGATTTTTTTAAACAAATGGGGATTCCCAAATACTTGAATTATTTAAAATATTCCACTGTTCGGAAGACAAATATTTTTTCCAATTTGTATATGTTTGATTGTTGATATTTTCCAAGGATTTTTTCAAATTCGTTTTCCTACTAAATTCTAGAAGGAAATTGTCTATTACCTAATTATATCTTCTAGCTATGATTGTTGATGCCCTACCCAAAAGGTGTGTAACAACCCCTAGTTTATTTCTCATGTAATTAAAATAAGACCAAGGTCATGGGACATGTATTCGAAGTTGAATGTTGGAAAAAAAACTTTAGTGGGAATCACTTGTGATTAATTTATGGCTATGGAAATTGGCGAAGACATTGGAAAAGGAAAAGTGACAATAATTGGTATTTATTTATAAAAATAAAGGAAAATAGGAGAAAAGGAAGGTGAAGAGACAAAAATTTGCATGCTAAGGATATTAGAGGAAAATGGAAGGAAAATGAAGAAAATAGAGGCCTCAATGATAAAAATTCTTATGAGGATTAGTTCACAACCATTTTCCAATTTATCTTTGTTCTCTCATACTCTTGCACATTTAGAGCATTCTTGGAGCATGCTTAGAGCACTCTAGAATTACTTAGATTTAGAGAAATAAGGAAAAGGAATGCAAGAAATGCAAGGAAACAATTGGATTTCTTAGGGGTAAAATGTACGGGTGGTAGCTGGAGTAAATCCCTCTTGGGTCTTCCCAGAACCTAAGGCATACAGCCAGATTAGCTGTATATTTCACAAAGACATTGCATACATGTTCATACTAATGCTTAATTGAAAAAGTGAGATATTGAAGGATTACCTCTTTGTAGATATCAGGTCTATTGGAGAGCACTAGGCAGTGTGGCAGAAGTCCTCCTCACCGGCTCCAAGTCTGGATCCTACAAACAAACAAAGCCCACGTGTAATATTCACAGTTGTCTCACTACTTGAAACCAAACATGTATATAATAAACATTTAACTATGTAGATCTGAGAAATTTATATCATGCTTCATATACATAAACAATAGATGTGACACTGAAACATCAAATGGACAAAACATATATAGTTCTATTAATAGGAGAAGGAAGATTACAACCATTGGTTTGACCAAGCTTCCCTCATTCTTCCGACTCCTCTCTCTCTCTCCTCTATATCCGAGTGTAATTATATTTGGGCTAAGAGTTCTCAATGAACCTTGCCAATAATTAAGCCTCACACTCAACAACAGAGTTACGCTCTACACACGATCAACCTTCCGACCTTTGACAATGAGCCCTAGCCTCCAATTTATAAGAATTTGGGAGTACAAATCTTTCCAAAATTCTCCATCAGTTTCAATAGGAAAAAATAATGATGTTTCCTTGCTTTTCCTTTCTTTTTCCCTCTTTGGATGCTCGGTTGGGTTTAGTAATGTCCAATCAGAGGCCTGCACCACAGGTTACTACTTTTTTTTACTGAATCCTTTGAGAAAAAACGGTAAATTTCAATCAGTTACCGCAGTATTTGTCCCTTTTCTTCATGAAAACATGGTTAATGATGCCCCTTAGGCAAGAAAGTGTGTTAACCTAGGCACTAACGCTCCCCCTGAAAGTATGGGATGCGTTAAAACTCGATCTGGCTATCTCTAAGGTGCCTTACTTTGGAAAAATGGGTCTCTGTCTAGGTCATTTTCTTCCTTCCATGTTTCCTTCTCCTCTGTGCTGATGAGGAGGTCATTTTTCCTGTAATAGATGCCCCCTAAAGTGTGAGGTTAGAGGTGAAGACGATGGCTGAAATAATTTATAACATGTGTAGTAGAGCGAGAGGAGTTGGAGGGCTAAGGAAAACCTGAAACAAACAACATATGTCAAAAATATAAGTATATGTCTTGAATCGGGCATTCCCATGCTCAGTAGTTGTATCAAAATGATTTATCTACGAAGAGATATGACCAGTATGTCCATAAATAAGCACAATGTGGAAGCTTTTGTCATGACAGGATCAATCTGATAAGCTGTCTCTGAAAACAATATTGCGGCTTGGGAGAGGAAACAAAGCTTAATGATGTAAGCCTCAACCCAAGGTCTTGGTCGCCGCTTCACTAAACTTCATATTTTTTCACATGTGAATAAAGGAGTTGTAGTCAAACATACGAGAAATCATCTGATTACCAGTCAATGATGGAAACTATTAACAGATGCGAGGATGGCCACTGATAAGGATGATGGTCTCCAAGATGCAGAGTACAATATAGAATTATTCGATTGGGAGCCAATGATGAAAACCCTCAATCAAACACAAGGTAATCCTCCACTGAGGTCTGCAAGCTCCAGGGTACTGATATGTTTCTGGATCAACTTCCTAGATAACATGGTTAAGTCGATAGGAAGAGATCTGTCAAAAGGTAGGCAATGAGGCTTCCTACATCAATTGACATGAAACGGGAAAGGATGATTTTTTTTTAAGATAATAAAGAGAAAATGGTAATAATTGACGAAGACAAATGATTTCTGGCATATGATGGCTTGGCTGATACAAGAAGTAGTAGATAGCAAGATCTTCTTGAAAAATAGAAGGCACAGTAACAGGGTACCAAGAAGCTTAGGCTTATGAACACCAAAGTGTGTCAGGATTCACCAATGCAGGGACATCGATATACAAAGGCTAAACTCATAGAATGGTAGGGTTCGGCTCATTGTGAGAGAATTTTCTGGGAAGTGCCATGTTCAAGGTTTTGCTACCAAATCAACTTTCAAAGCATAATAGAATAAGTATTTACTTTGTCCAAAATTTTCCCCATTTGATTAAGTTTAACGAGTCCAAGAGGGTAAACTCGGTGATCTTTTCATATTTAGGGAGTCCGAAAACATCGTAAAAGACAACTACAGGGGGGTACCTTTTTCATGGTTGATAACCGGGTACGACAAAGGGAGAATAGTATGCCTGACACAGTTATTTTTCCGTAAGTTAGTCCATTGAATCCGGATAAAGTGATAAACCTATGTTCAACAGAATTACGACGAAGTAAACTCAATATTCTTCGTGAAATTTTAACGAGTCAGACAAAGAAAAACTCGATCCTCTCCGTGAAATTTTAACGAGTCCGATGGAGAAAAACTTGGTGTCTTTTTCATACTTTAACGAGCTAGAAAAATATGGAAAAGAATGGCTCATAGTTCTTCATTGTGGTAGTTTAATGAGCGTGGAAAAATATAATCAGGGTTTTTTCAGTTTTAAGAGCTAGAAAAAGTCCCTAAATGAAGGCTTATTTCTTCTTTGTGTAAGTTTAACGAGCCTGAAGAAGAGAACTTGAGGTTTTTCGTTTTAACGAGTGAGAAAAATACCATAAAAATAATGCTCGAAACTTCTTGATCTCCTGCTCATTAATAGAAGGATCTATGCTGGGAATTTTCTCGTAAGACCAAGCAAAAACATTGCAAAGCTCCTTATAAAGGGATGTGAAGCATGCAATTTCCTCCGAACTGCAATCCGCTCCAATCTGTATATTTTCCATGATACTCGTTTTGATCGATATATCTATAAGCATTGTATTAGAAATATTTCCCATGTTCCCTTTCACATTTATAGTTTTAATGTTCGTGTAAGTGGATGTAATGATCTCAGGTGGGTCAAAAGATAATATTTTAATAGTGGTCGCGTCTGACTCAGACATCGAAGCACGATGATGAAACTCTCCCCAAGGTCATTCCTCTAAATACATGATCTCTCGGATAGCTTCGTCCATAGGAAGCACTTCATCGAGGAGATCCTTAGAAGGAACTGTGGTGGGTGAGAGGGTGGTACCATTAGTTGAAACCAAATCAATGGAGGGTTCAGATGCTGATGGGATGGCTTGATAAGCCAACTCAGTTGGTGATAGCGGCATCTGATCTTTGTAGGAATCAATTTCTGAAGGCGCCGGTAGGATCCAAGGATCGATAGAGCCACTCGAGATGGTGGATATCATTGAAATCGTGTGTGGAAGCTCAAGCGGTGGGAGAGGAAAAAAACCCATCAGGGGAGATGCCTTCAGAAGACCAGTACCAACACTAACGTAAGTGTCAGGAACTCTTCCTAATAAGGGTACAGTGCTGCTAGGTAATGCAGAATAATCAGGGTTGCAAAATGATATTTGGTCCACTGTAACTATCTTCCCATCCAATGGAAAAAGGATGAGTCGAAAAACCGAAGAAACAATGGCAGTCATCGTGTAAGACCAATTGCAACCCAACAAAAGATTATAGTCGAGATGATGATCTACAAATTCTATGTCCACAGTTATCGTTTTCCCACTAAGTGTAATGGGGTAGCTAGCAAGGTATCCTTTTGGGAGGAAGGTGTGGCCATATAAAGCTTTCAGGGAATTTGATAGCAGAGACAAAGTAGGAGAACCCAAAGCAAGCTAGCACGTAGTTGACATTACGCAGGTCGAAGCACCTTCGTCTATGACAGTGCGATGGATTGGTCTCCCTTTCGATACAACTTGGACCTGGAAAGAAAGCTGGTGTTAAAGACAAAGTTTTCATTTTTCCATGTCAAATATGGCTAGCATAGAATCCTGGGGGTCAATTCCACTAATGTCCGAAAATAGGGTTTTCCTTTGCATTGGGCAGGTTTGCAAAAATTAGAGTGTAGACATGGCTAATGGTGCTTGTGCCAAGTCTTCTACGATGTTGTACTTCTGGGAATCACGTGCAGAGGTGTTATGATTCGTGCGTCGAAGGGTCCCTTTGGGGGGACGAATGACAGGGTCAAAACCAGGCCTTTCGATATGCAGATCATTAGGCGGCGGTGGATTCGAACTTGAACCGGGTTCGTGAGCCTCAATGATTGGATTTCCATAGATTTTAACTCATTTTTGGAGTTCAACAGTCTACATGCCATAAATGACAGATGATCCTTCACTGGAAGGATGAGTACCACCATTGCCCCTTTGGGGGGTTTGTGGCGGGTTCGCAACCATGTGTTGTTGCTGCTGTGGATTCAGAAAGGGATTTTGAAAGACGACAGGTGTCCTTCCAGAGTCCCTTTGCATGATAAAATATGTGCATTTCTACAGCCGAGGAAATTTATATGTCAAGTGGTCCTCCATAAAAAAATTTCAAGGGAATCTCATAGGCTTCTCCTTTCCTTTGTTGTTTATAGCAGTGTTACTCTGATTGGGATTATTCTGAGTGTTGGGCTTCTCTTCAAAAGGAGCGGTATTTTTCTTATTCTTATTATTCTTGCCGCTAGGTTTTTGTGCAGACTACATAGAGTGTACCTCAGTAGTAGGAAGAGAATCTGATTGGGTAGGGGCGGTGGCAGCCGAAGATGGCTAGGAAGCTTGCTCACTGAGTTATTTTATAGCTACACCGGAATTTGTGCCAATGAGGCCATCAACATGCGCTCCGGGTAACTGACTAGCGGGAGGATTCAGGTTACCAGGGGCATGGGGGAGTAACTCATGCAATTTGTTAGATTTCTAATAGATGAGATCTAGGTGTTGTGCATGACGGATGGATTGGTCTTATATGAACGCACCAGACAAGCCAACGTCTTTAATAAGGGGTGGCAAGAGTGACTTATAAAACCAGTTTGATAATATATGATCCAGGATTGGAGCTTTGACTAACCTCCACCTACATCTCCATTCATAAATGTGATCGGAGATATGGGTGGCAGTGTCTTGGTGCAGTGAGGTTAAGAGTTCAGTTTAGGTTTCGTATCGGATAGGTAGTTTAAATTTCTTAAGAAATTCCATTTCTAAGGCACCAAAAGTATTGACTACATCGCGTGGTAACTTGATGTACCATTTGGCAATGTTTCCTGTGAGAATGCGGGGGAAAAGTTTGAGCTAGATACTATCATCCACCATGGAGTTAGAAACAGACCATAGATGAAAGGTGGTGATGTGCATAGTCGGATCCTCCCATTATTTCCCTTCGAACTTAGGGATTTCAGATGAAATCTTGTGCGCTACTGGAAGCCAAAGCGGGTTATGGTTGATAGGATCGTTGGTAAATTTACATAGATAGAGGATGTCTAAAGCTGCCAAGAATGGCAATTGCATGGTTGCCCCCGAGTCTAACCAAGGAGGTGTTGGCTGACCATTTGGACTGTAAGGTCCTCCCATCAAAGTGTTTCCAATGGGATAGGTAGGACTCTATTGATAAAAATTTCCAGCTATTGGAGGTGTAGGGATGTAAGGTCATTGTCCATATGGGATGTTGTACTAGGGAACAAATGGTTGGTTTCCTCCAAGGTAATAGTTTCCCCCTTGCCCCAATTGGTTTTGGGGAAGGGTCACCCATATAAACGCGATAGAGTTAGCTTGTGGCATACTAATATTCACATAATTGACCATTGGCATAGACCCTACACCATAAGGTTGACCACTAAGAGGAATGGAATTAACAATCGATGGACCTACTTTTCCCACAGAATGTAGGGGTACCGAAGTGCCCCCTGGCATAGTATCTAAGGGGTTTGAACTCAAAAATGGATTCCAACCTAAAGGGTTGCTAAAAGGAACCGGAGAAGCCCCGCTAGCGGGAGTGGAAGCCAGGGGTCCTGGTGCAGACACGATAAGAGTGGATACCGAAGGGTTCAGAATTCCACTCACAGTTGTTGTGATCAAGTTTCTATGACCAGGCATATGCTGGCTACTGGGGTTTCCAATCAGTTGTGTAGAACTAATAATTGGCAGGGAAGATGGTGGTGGAACCGAGTTGGCCACCAACGGCATCGACCCAACAGTTACTAGTTTTGAAGTGGATGTGGGTGCAACCGAAGACATGGCTGGTATTAGTGCTACCTAAATCAACAATGGCCCCAAAGGGTCAATGAGAGGAGGATTGTAAGGAGGTATGAATCCTTCAGTGAAAGGATCCTCAGGAAACTCCGTAGTGTAAGGAGAAATGTGAAAATCAGGGGTCAAAACTAGATACTGCTCTTCCATAGAAGGCACTAGGTCACCGAGACTTGAATTCTCCCCTAGTTTCAATGGAGGGAGACCTTGTTGTCTCCTAGAAAGATGACGAGGGTCGAAGGACGTCGTGATGACCAGTTAATCTTATCAAAATTTTATTGTGATGTATTATTAATTCTTAGTGATAATAGAACCACACACATAAAAAAAAGAACTTCTAAATTAAATCAATCAAGCAGTCAGAGGGGTAAGACCATGTCTGAGTACTATCATTTGCTGGAGATGAAACCTAGTATCACAATAGCATACCAAGAGAGTTGGTCAAATTGAAAGTTATGGTTACTCTTGAGCTTCACCCAAACCTCAGACAATGGGTGCAAGCACTCTCGTGGAGACGAGTACCATCGCAAAGACTGAAGTCAGAGTAGGTTTGTTTGTGTCAGGTACCGGGGAAACCTGCCCCAGTAACCTTGTGTACATCCCTAAAAGTATGGAAACTAAATATACCTCAAATCACAGACACTATCAGGGGGGTCACGGTTGTAGACAACACGTTGTATGGGCAGAACACCTAGATCCCCAATCTAGTTTTGACATCCCCGAGGGGAACCCCAATATATAGAATGCCCAGTGTTAGTTGATTGAATGCGGGCTATCTTTTCACGCACCTCAGTGTTGTCTCGCGGTTAACTCTAGTATTAGTGGAGCGGTCCCAATAGTATGGGTGCAGCATGATTTTCACTCTTTAATGACATTAGTCTCAAGTTTTGCAATCTCGGAAAATTTTATCACTCTTCCTATCCCAAGATCATAGCCTGAAATAATGTTGGTGTAAGCTCAGAAAAAGAGTTATTTGATTGATTTTATTAGCGCTTGACTTTAGTGTACTTGCTTATAATTCTCCAGAGGGGGATCAGATGTATGAAATTTAATGAGACTCTGACTCAAACCATGCAGAAATGCTTTTAATATTTAATTCGATGAAAGAGCCTATTATACAGGGAGAAAAATCTTTCACACATCCATGCATCAATAAACATCCAAAAAATGCAATTCAGCCTAAAAATATTTAAACATTTATCTATTCTCACTAACATGTATTTAATCCAAAAAATTTAGAATGAAATCAGTTATGTTCAGAAAAACTAAAAAAAAAAAATTTCCTTTTCAAAAAGTAAATGCAACTAACGCTAACTTTTTGAATAAGAAAACTAAAATGCTAGCAGGAAACCAAGCACAAAGATCCAAAATACAGAAGCCAAACTGACAGCCAACAACTCAACAGCTAGGGAAATCACATCAGGGGTGTAATAACAAGTTTTTGGTTGGGTAACACGGGCGAGAAAGGGCTACAGAGAGTTAATAGTAGGACTAATTCATTGTTCCCAAGAATCGGAAATGTTATAACACTCTTGAACACACACAGGGGGTGCACTACTGAGGGAAAAATTGCAAAAAATGGCAAGGCAGGGTCTGTTCTAGACACTGTGAGCTACTGAGATGGCCACAGAGCATATGAAATGATCTGAAATGGATGTGAGCAGAATGGGACAGAGGGAAAGAACCAAAGGCTCAGAAACAAATAATCCGGGAACTAAGGATTAGTCCCCAGCGGAGTCGCCAATTCTTCTTAAGGGTAAAATGTACGGGTGGTAGTTGGAGTAAATCCCTATCGGGTCTTCCCAGAACCCGAGGCACACAGTAAGATTAGTTTTATAGTTCACAAATACACTGCATACATGTTCATACTAATGCTTAATTGAAAAAGTGATATATTGAAGGATTACCTCTTTGTAGACAACAAATATGTTGGAGAGCTTTAGGTAGTGTGGCAGAAGTCATCCTTAGCAGGTCCATGTCTGGATCCTGCAAACAAACAAAGCACACATGTAATCTTCACAGTTGTATCACTACTAGAAACTAAAAAAGTATATAATAAACAATTAACTATGTAGATCTGAGCCATTTATATCATGCTTCATAGACAAATAAACAATAGATGTGACACTAAAACATCAAATGGAAAAAACAAATATAGTTCTATTAATAAGAGAAGGAAGATTACAACCGTTGGTTTGACCGAGCTTCCCTCAATATTTTGACTCCTCTCTCTCTCTCCTCAATATCTGAGTGTAATGATACTAGGGCTAAGAGTTCTCAATGAACCTTGCCAATCATTAAGCCCCACACCCAACAACAAATTTACGCTCTGCACACGATCAACCTTCCAACCTTTGACAATGAGCCGTAGCCTCCAATCTATAAGAATTTGGGAGGAAAAATCTTGCCAATCTTCTCCATCAGTTAAAATAGGAAAAAATCATGATGTTTCCTTGCTTTCCCTTGATTTTTCCCTCTTTGGATGCTCATTTGGGTTTAATATTGTCCAATCAGAGGCCTCCACTGCAGGTTGCTGCTTTTTGGACTTAATCCTTTGAGAAAAAGCAGGAAATTTTAGTCAATTACCACAGAATTCGTCTCTTTTCTTCATGAAAACACAGGTAATGCTGCCCCTTAGGCAAGATAGTGTGTTAACCTAGGCAGTAACGCTCCCCCTGAAAGGTTGGGATGCGTTATAACTCAATCTGGTTGTCTCTAGAGTGTGTTACCTTAGAAAAATGGGTCTCTGTCTAGGTCATTTTATTCCTTCCAGGTTTCCTTCTCCTCTGAGTTGATGAGGAGGCCATTTGTCCTGTAACATGGATCAATAGCTACAACTAGATTTCTTTGCAGGTAGCAAGTTGCATATGTGATTTCCTTGCTGATTGTCGGATGCATGGTATATGCATGTGATTCTATGGTTATGTGTTGTCATTGGCATGGATATTTTCCTATATTGACAGTGGTTTTAGCCTTACCTTGCCATTTATTGGATATCCATGGTGTTGTGTGTTTTCCACTTATTTTTCTGATTGATGCTTAGTTTCTCGAAGACTGTGGGTTGGAAAAAACACTCTGGAAGCCCTGAAACAACTTGGCTTAAGTTACTAGTTCCTAGAGTTTGTAGAAATTTGAATAACTGATATATTATTCACCGAGATTCTCCTGATCACACACTATTTTATCTTCATGCACAATACATAATCTCTGCTACCATTGATCATTAATTGCGGAAATAAAAACAATCGCATGCGCACATTAAAACCATAAACAATCACACATATGAACACAATATTTTATGGGAAAGCTTAAAGCTGAAAACCCCCAACTATATGTATATTATATGTCAAATATATCATGTAACAATCATCATACAAAGCTCCTCACAAGCTCTCAATACAATCTACAATTGCTACACACTAATCAAGCCAGATCTAGCAAAACACATGCTCCAATCTCTGCCACCTGATAGTCTGCCTCTACTGCGCAATCAATGCTGAAGAATGGCTCATAAATAAATTTGAACCACCCGGCTTGTACTGCGCAATCCTCATTGGCATCTCCAATCACTGGTTGTTGCAAATCATGCAATAGTATAGTCACAACTGATAGTCTGTGCTCACTTTCACCTAAAACTGTGGTCTCCTTGTCCATGCACTGAGTTAACTGATGTATTCTTTAGTTGATTTATGAGTTAATAATTAGTGAATTAATTAATAATTAATTCACACAACTCATCACTAGTGTATTTATCAGTTAGACTAAATACAACTAGTTCAACTAAGTTAAACCGAACACAACTCCACCAACTGTCTCATCAACTCCACCAAACTCTGCCACATGAGTTCTAACTGAAGTCAACCATGCAATAGCTCACTTAACCCTTGAATAGTGTAATTGCCGCCTGTCGGCTCATGCCACATCTGTGCACTTAACTGAAGTGCTCCAAGAGAATAAGATAATGTTTATAGTCCAAATATTATTAAGAGCTAATAATATTCGACATATCTATTTTTAGACTGGAAATCTAAAAATAGATTCCACCCAATATGTATAAAAATAGAAGTCCATATATTTTTCCAACTTGACCAGCCATCCACAAATAGCATCCTGCAACTCATAGAATATGATTGACATGTCTAAAAATAGACATAGTCTAAAAATAGACTTGCGCCAAAAATAGCCTGCGGGCCCACTTAGTGAAGGCGACTCTTTTCACTAAGCTCATCATCTTGTTGCAATCTCAACAGAGTTGTAGGTTGGGACAAATACTCTAGAGCCCTTGGTGGGTTGAGTTACTATTCCCTGTAGCCATGGTTGGAATAAATTATCTGGAGTCCTAGAAGGTTGTGGGTTGAGTTACTAGTTCCTGGAGCCCTAGACAACTTCTATAGAGACTGATCTCATTGATGTTAGTGATTTCCAAACCTTAGAGGAGGAATCATTATGGTTGAGGGTTGAGGTGGTTGGTTCAATGGAATCCATGTTTTTTTTTTAATCAATTATATCACACATTCATGCTTGTAATATGGCGCAGGGATGATTGGTTGAAAGAGATATTTGGTTCAACCCAATCTATGGTTGGGTGGTACGTGGAAGTCCCTGACGTGGTTGGAATTTTCACATGTTAATATGAGGTATTTTCCTATTGTGATCTATGAGAATTTTTATTTATTATTAAGGTGATGTTATGGATTAATTGCCATGGTTTATATGTTCTTTATGTACTATTTATATGTTATTTATATGGTGTATTCTATCTATGGCTCTTGACATGTTTTGATAAGTTATGGAATGGTTGGTGAATGCATGGACTAACAAGTGTTATTGCAGCTAGCTAGAGAGGGCTTAGATAATTCCTGGTGATTCTCATATGAAGAATATATATTTATGATCATATATGCACTCATGACCTATGGCTTACATGTTTTCCATGTGTTTTACAACATTTCTAGTGTGTTCTAGGAAATATAGGTCAAGTTCTTGATTCAGGTTTGAATGTTTAGCTTTGTCGTTATGTGAAATATGATTATGGAAAGTTATAGGAAGTTTTTACCATTGTTCTGGAGGCTAGCCTAGAAAAGTGGCCCAGATCTCGGGACCGTAGGAACTTATCAGAGGAATTTAGGCCATAAGCACATGGAATCGGGCCTATACGTGCGATTGGAGGCCTTTAACGCACCCTTTCCTTGTTGTGCTTGTGGTTGGGGCACTAGGTCAATGGAAAAGGGTTCCAACTCATGGATTGATCACCTAGGGTGGTATTCCATCTCCTAAGTGATATATAGTCCCTGTAGGATGTCATTTTTTGGTCAATTTCTAGGCCCCACTTCCTTAACTAGAACACTGGAAGTCGGGCCATGTCATAGTGACACTTTTCTCATGTTCACCTTGACGAGCTTGTGAATTTGGGTAAATGTGGGAGGGGTGATTACAAGGAATGTGTTCTTTGTAAACTGAGTGGTTGATGCTTTTGAATCCCCTCTCATATCTAATTCCTGGGAGGAGTTACGTATTTATTTCGTATTCTAGCATGTGATTGAGGGTGTTAACCATGATTATATATAGGAAGGGGGATAATGGGAAACCTTGTCAAAGTCCTCTGGAGGCTTTGAAAAATCTTGTAACTCTTCCATTGACCAATGATGCTATCAATGTAGAACTAATCCATATGTTTATCCATTGTATGAACCACTCGTCAAATCCTAGTTTTTTCATCACTTTAAAGAGAAAGTTACACTAGACACAATCAAAGGTGTTTTATATATCCATTTTTATCATCATTCCCTTTACTCCTCAATTTTTACTAGAGACTATCATTTCATGGACCAAGACTATGTGTTCTAATATTTTTCTTTGAAGTACAAACCCACCTTGATTTTCTGATACGACCTTTGGGATAACTTTCATGAGTTATTCAGTGATAATTTTAGAAATTATTTTGTTAGAGACATTGAAAATGGAGATTTGTTAGAAATAGGTGAAGCATGATGGATTGGCTTCTTTTGGGATTAGTTTCAAAAAGGAGGTGTTCCCACCCTGTCCAATGCAATTATGCTTTAATGATTAACCCATAATTCTGCATAGATAATATTTTATTGCATCTTAAAAGAATTGATAAAAATTCTCTAAGAATCCATTGGGTCTCAAAGCTTTTTCCAAGTTGAAGGAGAACACCACATGTTTTATTTCTTCTTCTAAGGTAGGCTTTGTGAGCCAATGATTCATCTCGACTGAGATTAGTTATAGAACATGATTCAACATGAAGTTTTTGGCCTCTTCAAGAGATGTATATTCATGGCTATATAGAGCTCAAAAGTGGCTAAATACCTCTTCATTGATTTGATGGAAGTCTTTTACCTTTTTTCCTTGAACCATTATTTCCTGAATATTATTTTTCCACTCTCTACTTCTTGCCTGCTTGTGAAATAAATTCGTCTCTGTGTCCCCTTCCTACAGCCAAACACTTATCGATTTTAGTCTCCACGTTTATTCTTCCTCTTTAATAAGAGTACGATGTTTAGTAAATAATTATTTCTCTTATTGGAGAATCTCATTTGTAACAGTGCCCATTTCCATTGCATAATGTATTTCTTCCAACTTTTGTTCACACTCTTCAATTGATGCCTGCTGATATGGGAATCTTTCTTTGACCTAAAGTTCAATTCTCTCTTTAAGTATCTTAATTTTTTTCTCCAATATTTTAATTGGGCTTCCTGTCACCCATTCAATCCATGCCATAGTCACCAATTTTTTGAATTCTAGTTGTGAAATCCACACGAGGTTAACTTTGAAGTGTATAGGACCATAGTTGAAGATTCCAATTAATTCTAACTTAATAGGTCTATGTATGATTTTCTCCAAGTAAGGATGTTGGAATGAGTTGTGAGCCACTGATATAAGAATGAATTCAAGACCAAGAACTTGTCCAGGCAAGTAGCAATGTTACCTAGCCCAAACTTTATCTTGTTCCAAGTGTATATATGAGTGATTGGTTTTATATCCATTAGCTTAAGATTTTGGATGAGAAATTCCATACTCTCTTTGATTCAAGTGGATATTTGTGGCCACTCACCTATTCCACTTAGATCCCCACCATTGTTTCTTTTATTTTTTCAATTTCCTTAATTGCAGCACAGTTTAATTTTTTTGGCAGTTTTTTGGGTCCTGAACTTTCGGAGTTGTTTTGAGGCCCTAAACTACGTTTTTTGGAAAATGGGAAAACTTAATTTTGAAAATAGCATTTGCAGTCGAAATTTTTAGTCCTGAAATAGAAATTTCTAATGAGGTATCATGCGTGTCAAACATATATCGTATGCCAAAGTTATGACCTCGGGAAGTCGATGTATCAATTTACCCCAACGGGGCCCACAATTTTGGTTCTTCATCTCCTAGGGTTAGGTTTTTGGATGTTTATGGTTTTCCATTATTTCTCAATAATAAATAGGCCTTCTAAACTCATTTTAAATCAGTTTAGAGGCATGTAGCTACCACATCTCTTCTCGGATATAACCTACCATCGTCCGAGCTAGTTTATTTCCATTTTTCTTGTAGCAAATTTTTAAGTACTATATTATCAATTAATTGACGTTTTATTTTCATTGTATCTTGGTGTTTCTGTTCATATCTATATTTTATTATGTTCCTTCATAAATTGGGATCAATGGTATCATAGAAGTATGCTCCTTTGTTTTTCATGTTCCCAACGAGGTCAGGGTATAAGGAGTTAGGGCTCGAACTAGTTGAACCCTTGCAAGATTAGCCTTTCTGACCCCGACTACCTCCCATGGAAAAAGAAAATAAATATGAGGGAGAATGATATACTTCCAAAATATTTCTTGAAGAATCTCTCGAGCGACAAAGGAATGTGATGATGGATAACTTTGCCTAGATCCTTTGGCAGATGGCCACAGGCGACACATATTCATTTAGCAGCCACTCTGGAGGCACCACTCCCTTTAAGGTATAATTCAACTTTGACATTCCTGTATTTGAAGGAAATATAGATTCATATGTCGAATATAAGTGGTTAATCTATTGGAAGTATATTTTTTGGTCCATGATTTTTCTAATAGGGAAAATATTACTTTTACACTCCACAAAGTCGTCGCCCCCATCAAAGATTGGTGGGAAACCTACTGTGAGAAGAAGTATGAGAGGGAACCCTCACTATTTAATCACACCCACTTGGATTTATTTCTGAGATGCCATCAAGGAAAAATATTACTCTTCCGAGAGATATGAAGATAAGTACATAAAATGGACCACACTATGACAGGGAAGGGACCAAGACGTGTCGGAGTTCACAAATATTTTTCATAGCCTTCGCACGAAGTTGGGTATCAAGGATTTTGAGTGGCATCTGGTACTCAAGTACCATATATTTCTACACAAATACATCCAGGACGAGATGGATTTCCTGTACATCTCCTCGCTTGACACCACCTATCAATACGATGTTCATATCAAGCATAAATTTAAATAGAAGAAGTGAGACTTTAAATATGTGAATCTGAAGCAAGGGAAAGGTGCCCCCAAACTGTAGAAAAAAGAACAGAGCCAAGGTGAGGTGACCCAGGACAACCCGCTGAAGCTGGAAGCAACTAAAAACACCATAAATACAAAGAAGGACACATGAAAGTGGTGTGAGTTCCATAAGGGCCCCACACATAATACAAGTGCGTGTCGATCCAAGCAGTCACTAGTGGTTGAGCTGAAGGATTCATAGTCAGATGCAGGCTCCAACTCTAAGTTAGAACCCAACAAGGGGAATTAAAAAGGGAAGAAAATTATTTATGCAGAGCCCAACACCATTTTCGCCACCACCAAGATCCATAATATTGCGCCCGAATATCCAGAGGAAGGGGAGCATCTCTTCCACTCATAGATGTGGGTGAAGGGGTATCCAATGCAATTCATTATCAACAATGAGAGCTAAAATAACCTCATCATAGCAAATGTCATGAAGCGGCTAGGTTTGTCGACCACACCACACCCGCATTGATACACCATCAGGTGGCTTCACCAAGGAAGATATCTCTACGTCAGCTAATGAGGTCACAGATGAGGTACTATGTGATGTTTCTCCTCTTGAATTTTGTGATTTATTATTAGGCCAACCATACTTGTCGAAACTTCATGTTGGGTATGAGTCTAGGTCTCACACTGTTATTATTAGTTTGGGAAATAAATTATATAGGATACCATAGGTAGCCCCGCCTACCGTGATCTCTTTGATCTCTGCAAAGAAATGTAGTAAAATCATCTCCTAGACTGGGAAATTTGTTTTCTTTTTTATTTTATCTCAAAGTAAGAGGAAGATCATGGCCACGTCCATGTCCCCTGGGAAAGGTTCCTCTGTGCAACATAAGCTGGTGGATAAGGTCATGGAAGAATACAGGGACATATTTTCCTCACCCACCAAGGTGCCCTTACACTGTCAAGTCAAGCATTTGATCGATCTGACCCTTGGAGCACCTCTTCCTAATGGGCCAATATACCATCTCTACATTATTGAAATGAAGAGATCAAGTAGCAAATCCAAGAGTTGTTGCAAAAAGGGCGCATCCGACGGAGTTCCTTACCTTGTGGGAGCCCGATTGTACTTGTACAAAAGAAGGATGGGACCTGGAGGCTCTTCATTGATTATTGGGCACTGAAAAAAATCACTGTCAGGAATAGGTTTCAAATCCCATGGATTGATGACATTCTTGACCAGCTCCAAGGGGCCAAGAATTTCAGCAAGATCGATCTGCATTTTGGCTTTCACCAAGTTCCAATATATCACATAGATGTATGGAAGACCACCTTCAAATCTAAGGAGGGCCTTTTTGAATGGTTGGTCATGCCTTTCGAGTTGAAAAATTCACCTACAACTTTTAGGAGACTGATGGGTGACATCTTGCGGCACTTCACCAACTCATTCGTGGTTGTATATCTAGACGACAACCTCATATTCAACAAGAGTTTGGAAGAACACCTACAACACATTCTGCAGGTCGTTCAAAGCCTGCGATAACACAAACTATGTGCCAATTTGGAGAAATTCACATTTGGCATGGATCAGGTTCAATATATGGGCTACATAATTGATGAGCAAGGTGCACATGTGGATCCAGCTAAGATCCAAGTCATTCGGGATTGGCTAGCCCCAACCACTCTAATAGAGCTTCATAGCTTTTTGGGTCTTGAAAAATTTTATCGGAGGTTCATTTTGGGATTCTCCCATATCACTTGGCCTCTGAGTCAGATTACCAATGGCGGAGAGAAAGGAAAGTTTTCATGCTTTGAGTCCCAACAAAAGGCATTCATTGAGTTGAAACATTGCCTCTGCTCTTCACCTGTACTCACGTTGTTTGACCTACAACAACAGTTTTAAGTTTATACAGACGCCTATGACTATTTTATTGGTATAGTCCTCACCCAGCATGGGTATCCAGTGGAATATCATAGGGAGACACTTTCTGATACAATTCGGAAGTACCCCACCTATGATAAAGAGACGTATTCCATTATGTAGGGCTACTGACAATGGAAGAATTACATTTTGGGATAGGAAATGGTCATCCACAGATACCGCCAACCATTGCATTTCATACAAACATAAAATGAAGTTGCAGAAAAATCACCATCAGAAAAGGTCCACAAATCTGCAACAATTCCATTCTAACATCAAGTACAAGAAGGGCATCACCGATAATGTTATAGACTATCTCAGCTGACCACTGGTATGGCGCTGACCACTGTGCTTAACTCTTATGGACATGAGACTATGGGGTGGCCACATATTTACAAGAGTGATCCAAAATTCAGAACCACATACCAGATTCTCCTCGAAGGAAAGAAAGTTCTAGATTTTCACCTCCAGGACACACTGTTATGCCACCTTGGAAAACTTTATGTTCCTTCATGTGAGTGTTCCAAGATGATTTTGGAGGCGCACTACAGTTGGGTCATTGGAAATTTTTGGGTAGCGCGACCACCTATACATAGATCCATGCACAAGAGAATAAACCCTTATATGTTTCTTCCCAATCTGTGTATTTTCCTAGGGAATTGCCTATGCTTCTAAAGTTTGCATCTTTCTAGAAATGTAGATGGAGGATGGGGGTATTTACCCAAATAGGGATTGTTAAAGGGACATCACTATCTGGATTGAAGTCTGGGCTCCATTGATCCATATTGATTCATTGACCCCCATGAAGTAAGTTCCACTTTGGAAGATCAAATCACGATCTGCTTTGTTTTTAAAGAAAATTGTGAAGAATATTTTCCTACAAAAGGAGGAGGAGATCTCACCTTTGATTAAGGGTTTCTATTTTTTCTCCACCCACAGTCAAATAGAGTTGGGGGAAGGCCATAAACCCATAAATTGGTTGACCAATCCTCTCTCAGCTAGTTTCAAAGTTCTTGATCTAGACCAAGGTGAAAAAACTTCCAACTTTGGGATATCCTTCAGTTTCTTAAAAAAATGGGAGGGCTTGGTTTTTAGGTATTTAGGTCCATTTGACACAATCAGTTGAAGGCCTTGATATTAGTCATTGAATAAGGAGAATAGGTCGGACTAGTCATGATGATGACCATTCAATCTTCCTACCATAAAACGAGTGCAAATCAAATACCTCATGTTATCCAAGATAACCATTAGGTTTTTTTTTAAGTCAAGATGGATAGGTCAGTTAGGGTTTAATAGTGAGTTTAAGTTTTTATTCTTAAAAAAATCACATGTATAAAGGTTTTTTCTGTCATTTTTCAAGGTCATTATGAGTTCTAGTGTGTATCATCATAAATGGAAAATGAAAAAAATTATGTCCCTCAAGCTTATCTAGTCATGATTATTAAGTTGACAATTTACCCAAAATTCGCAGCAACTGCAGTTAAAATAGGTCAGGGTTTGATACGGAAGTTCCTAACACTTCCGTAGAAAATTTTCCTTTCCAAACATTAATTTCGCTACAAAATTTTGTTTTTCTGGTAAAAATAGGGAAATGGTATAGAAATTTGAAAAGAGGCATGGTCAGAGGTTATTGGGTCATTATTACACAATTTTGTCTTTATCCATAATTCCCAAAATGCGTGCATCATATAGCTTCTCATTCATTTTATTCCCTTTTCACTTTTTCATAAAATTTATGTCACAAAACCATTCTCATCTCCTTACGAGCTACTCTTGTTGTTTAAGTATCGATCATGTTGTCTTGTGGGTCTGTTAGTTGTCTTTAGGTCAGCTCAGTTAGTGTCAAAAATTGGTTAGTTGTCCTTAGGATCTTTTGCAGGTGTCAAGAAGCTGATCATTGCGTTTTGGAGCGATGGAAACTCAAAGGAAGCAGTATAAAGGAGGGTCTGTGGTAAGATATGAGCCCATGGACATAAAATTGTTGGAAGAAGACCCCACATTTTCCCAAGCATTTTCCAGCATTGGGTATATTCGGTTTTGTCAAAAATTTCAGGGGTATCATGGGAAAATTTCAAAGGATTTTTCCATTAAATTTATAGGGACGGGATCTAAAGTAGGGATACTAAATTTTGCAGTGTCCCCTGACACTATTTATCAAGCCACAAAGATCCCCAAGTCAAGAGAATTATGGTTCAAGGTGTAGAATTTCAAGTTGCATAATTGTGATGAGTTCCTAAAGGAATAACACAGAAGCATTGATATGGCTACAAGTATTCCCAAAACTTGCCTTAAAGAGTATTTTTCTAAGTTTCTGATGGTGATCCAGAAATACTTCACTTGTGAGGGTATATTCCACATGGTATATCAATACCATTTCAATTTTTTGTTCTCTTCACATGTAAACAACCCTTAGATATACCTTTCTATTTGTTTAGAAGCCTAGAAAAATGGCTGACAAGGTTCAGGACAAACCTGATGCTAGTGACACTTTAATTTTTCATCATGATATTATTAATTTGTTGGTGGTTGAAGAGTTCAATAGGTTGAATAGAAATTTCCCCATATTTTTATTTTTAAGTGGCTATGAATTTGATGTTGCCACCCCTAGGAGAACTCCAAAGTCCAAATCTATAACCTGAGGGGAGGATAAGAAATTTAAGGCAAAGCTTGTAGCCAAGCCTGAAATAGAGATAGAGCCTATAACAAAACCTATGGAACTTGAAGTTGAACATGTAAAAGTGAATATGGTAGCAGACAAAGTTTCTACAAGTACCAAGAGAAAAACTTATATAAGAAGGAGGACTAGAAGCCAAAGCAAAGGGAAGGGTAAACTGTCAGATATCCTAGAAGCTATTGACATTGAGGAAATCCCCTTTGTGAAGTCTGTAGAGATCAAAGAGGAAAAAGACAAAAAGAAGAGAAAAAAAAAACCAAAAATTTGGATTTTACTCAAGAAAATTCAGGTTTTTTTTTCAAGCCCAGAAAACCTATCACAATATCACAACAGATAAAAGAAAATATGCCTGAGCTACCATTAGAAGAAGAGGTGCCTCCAGCAAAAGTAGAACCCTTGAAAAAGAGGAAAGGTAAGGAGCATGTACAAGAGAAAGGTGAAGTGGAGATGTTGCAAGAACAGTTAAGAGATGCTCGGAATGAGGTAATAGAATAAAAATTTATTTTTGAGGAATTAAAGGAAGACATATCAAAGCAACTAGACTTTTACAATGAGGTTGCAAATAGATCCGGAAAAATGTTAAAGAGGACATTACCTTTACACAGAATTATGAAACACCTATGCAGGAGGAACAAATGGTTGCAAGCTGATAGGAGGAGGTTACAGGAATAAGTCAGAACTTTAGAAACACAAATGGAAATGATCCAGGCTGAACTTTTGAAGAGGGGCCTCAAATTCATTACTATAACTGATGATACTCCATGAGTATGGTAAGGCCATAAAATTTTTATTATAATATGGCTAATCAATAGGTTGGGTCATATACAGGTTTATATATGATTTTAGAAGTGCTTTGGAGGTGAAAAAATATTGAAAATGCAAAATCTCAGAAACTAGGTACTTTCATAGCAACTCTCCATCTTAAAGGAAGAAATTTGCTACGAAAATGTTGTAGCTTTCCATGGAGGTAAACCCTAGTCTAAACTTCAGCAATAAGAGGGCTCAATGCATGTATTTAACCTATAAAACGTAGATAAAACCCTGACATAGTAAGAAAAATCAAATATTTTGCAGGAGGGTTATTTTTCCATTTTCTACTAAAGTTTGCTACCAAATTTCCTATACTTTGTTTTTCAGCATAATGAAGCTTTGATAATTTTTGGGCAATCAAATAGTGAATAAATGGATAAACCACAAGTCAAAGGTATTCACATCATTGTCCTATTTTTCATAAGGACAACTCAGGAAGTCAACCTCCATGTGGCCGCCAACTCATCAAGCCAAGTCATCATGCCAAATTATCATGACATCTCATCATTCTAGCTCAAGCATTCAAGTTCCTAATTCCAATTCATCAACAATCCAACACCTCAGCAGTCAGTTACAGTCGATAAGGATTACTGGCATAATTTATTGGAGTTTTGTTGAAGTTCATAAATGGTGATAGAGTCCTTTTTGTGTACAAACTCTGCAAAGCATAAAATATCCCTATAAAGTCTCCATGTTTTTTAATTCTACTAGAACTAGGTCTCTTAGCTAAGGTATCGAGTCTAGCCTAGGTGGCAGACTATTGTAAAGAGGCATCACTCTATAATTGAGGGACATTTTTTACTTTGAAGAGGTTGATGAATGTGAAAAGAGAGCTATTATGTAAGATTTCTTTATGAGCTAATAAACAGTTTGCAGCAGATTGTCTTCAAACCTGAGATTCTCCTGGCTTGTATGTGTTTTTTTTATCTCCTTATTTTACATATGGTTATCAATTTCATGGCAATATGGTCACTTGGAATTCATGATTAAATGCTCCAAATTCCTTCATTTGTTGTGTTTTTGTTGCAAGAGTTTATTTTTTAAGCCAATTTGCCTCAATTTCCATGGATACAGTTTGTTTGTAATTGAACTTCTTCAGCTGGCTCCATACTCAATGGTGGTTTTCATTACATTCTTTCACATACAAAAAATAACATAAAAATAGTACGAAGTTAGCCATCTACAAATTGATTTCATCTAGAACAATTTATTGTTTTCTTTGAGAGAGCCTTCTCTAATTGGAAGGGCTAACTTCTAGTCAAAAGTTGGTTGAAATAGTTAAGCTAGGTTGATAGTTGATAAAACCCAAATTGCTCCAACCTGGTGATACTACCTCTAATCACGATACATGATGTATTGGTCCCTGAACTTACTAATTTGATCTACAATGATTGATTCATCATCAGGGTTTATACAAGCACGCCAAGTGCTCAAAGCTCCTCTAAATGGAAAATCATTAATGCAACCATAATTTTTAGTTATGAGCATATATGACATATTTTGGTACCTCACACACATGATAGTATGATATGGTTATCCTTTTCAATGGTTTTAAAATATGGGATTATGCTTGTCAAAACATCCTCTTTTGAATTTCATAATGGGCCTATTTGTCTATATCATAAAAATTATAAATATAAATATTTTATTTTATTTTATTTCATTTTAATTGATATGATCATTATTTACTATAATTACCATTTAAAATTTAAAGTGAGTATTTCTGTTTTATAAATTCTTAGTATCGCTATGATGAAGATACTTAATTAATGGAATATATATATATATATATATATATATATATATATATATATATATATATTAAAGTATTTCACTCTCTAGTTTGTAAATGAAAGTAAGATATTATAGAAAATTTAAGGCCATTTAACAACAAGACTCAAAACAATTAAAACAATATACTCAATATGAGTTTATCATATTAATTGAGAGAATTGAATTTAAGTGAAAAGGATAATAATCATTTCTCCTAATTACTCAAGATAAATCCAATTAACAAATTAAATTAACTAATTTCCAGATGAAGGCATAATTTAACTCCTTAACACATAAAAAATTAAAATTTATATATTTAAAAAAAAAATACTTCCTAGAATATTTTATATTTAAAATAATATTTTTTTTTTTTAAATTAAACTATAAATTAATTAATTAATTATATATTATTTTTCTCATAACAAAAAATGAGAATTTATATCATATTAAAACACTGTGCTAGGGTCATAGCAAATACACCACAGATAGATATGTCCAAGGTCAAGTACAAATTTTGGGTGATAATACAGATTAAGATCCTTAGGTTACATCAAGGGGGATAATACACTTCAAGGGAATTCATCAACTATTGCGATAACATTGTGGTTCAATAACAGTTTATAGTATTACACACTCCTCAATAGAATGGAGTAGCTGAGAGGAAAAATAAAACTTTGGTTGAATGTGCTCGAAGCATATTACAGGTAAAAATTTATCTAATGATTTTTTGGGTTGAAATAATAATCACTACTATATATTTGAAAAATAGAATTCTTACAAAAATTCGAGTACAAAACACCTTATGACACATTTCATGGCTATAAACCAATAGTAAGTAATTTGAGAATTTTTAGAAGAAAATCATTTTCTAATGTTCCCAAAGAAGATAAGAGAAATCTTGATGCCAAGGAAATCAATACATCTTTATGGGTTATTGTTTTGATTATAAATCTTATAAAATATATGACCCAATCACTCACAAAGTATTTAGGAGAAAATATATCATATTTTATGAATGTACATAATGGATTCAGAAAGAGGGAGAGCACAGTGTATGGAAGTTACCTGAAGAAAACAAAGTAGAAGAGGTTGAAGATCGATAGGTTGATGTTCAATATCAAGGTAACATTGAAGCTATAAGTAACTAGAGCACACCAAGAAGCAAAGAAACTCCAAAAGGTAGTGAGGCATTATGAATATCTAAAAGACAAATTCAAACACTCATAAGGTATAAATATTATTCATGAATGACATAAGTTATGAATATTGTGAGGCTTTTAAATTATGAACAAGATAAATACTATAGATAATGGATTGGTGCCATGAAAAAAGAATATGATTTTATTAAGAAAAATGAAACATGAGAACTGACAAAATTTCTTAAGAATAAAGTCCCTATAGATTCAAAATGATTTTTCAAAACCAAGTTTAATGTTGATGGAAATATAGATAATTATAAATATAGATTGGTAGCAAAGGAATATCCAAAAAATGAAGAAGTAGACTATGGAGACGCCTTTTTCCTTATATCTAAAATGAACACCATTATGATGATGATTGCATCGACTACTAAGCATAATTAGAAGCTAAATCATTTATATGCTAAGTAATCAATTCTGAAAGGGGAAGTAAAGGAAGAAGTTTAGCTTGTTTAACTAGAAGGTTTTGTAAAGTAGGGACAAAATCATCTTGTTTGCAAGTTACATAAAGCATTATATGGGATCGAATAGGAACTCAAGTCTTGGCATGTGAAGATGGATACCCCTGATATTTCAACAAGGTTTTATTAAAAGTAAAGGAGATCCAAATATGTATATCAAGAAGAAAGAAAAAATATATTGATTTGATTTATTTATATGTTGATGATGTTATCAGAATAGAAAATGCCACTAAGTTATTTGAGATGATCAAAAGATGGTCGTCACAAAATTTGAGATGAAGGATCTTGGAAGTTGCATTCTATTTAGGCCTTGAAGTTTGGAAAGATGATGGTAAAAGTTTGATAATTCAAAGTAAATATACAAAGGAATTAATAAAAAATAATTTGAGATGAAGGACCTTGGAAGTTGAATTTTGTTTAGGCCTTGAATTTTGGAGAGATGATGGTAAAAAATTGATCATGCAAAATAAAATATACAAAGGAATTAATCAAAATGTTCATCATCTATTTTTAAAGTCGCGTCGAAGCCACACACCAAAAATGGTGTATGAGAAATTCTTGTTTATGGGACAAATGACCTAGCTCCATGTTGTGATTTGACTACTAAAGTTTAAGAAGGCGTACATGCCCTACCGCCCTTTGGATTTGTACTTGTGACATATTATGAGGAAGAACCATGCCATCTATCGAAAACCATGCCAGGTATCACATATTCATTTAGCATACTTAGTCAATTCACGGCTAAGCCGCATAATAGTCATTGGAAAGTAGCCAAGAGAGTCCTTTGATATTTGAAGGAGACTGAAAATTTTTGGTATTGAATATACTAATGATTTGAATGTTGAATTTACAAATTATTCTTATTTTTATTGCGCAGGAGATCAAAATGACAGGAAGTGTGTCTTCGGTTATGCATTCAATATTGGATATGGAATTGTGTCATAAAGCAACACGAAGTAGGCAATTGTTTCTTTGCCTTTCATTTAACCTGAGTACAAAGCTTCATGCAATGCTACCTATGAAGAAATTTGGCTAAGAAGAATCCTTGAAAACATGGAGGAAAAGAAAGAAAGACCAATAATCATCAAACGTAATAAAAAATGCTATATTAAACTAGCAAACAATCATGTCTATCATATTATCATGCTAAATCAAAACATATTAAAACACAACATCATTTTGTAAAAAAAAGTCACAGCAAAAAGAAATTTATATTTATAAAAATAAATTAAGTGTGGTAGAGAATCCATTTCTTAAAAAAAGAGTGTTAAAGGTAATTAGAGGAATATATAATTTCAATGTATTTTGAACAATAAATGTTCCAATGCCCTCTTTCAGAAGTTGTTGTTTTTAAATGTTTAGTGTGAATTATAACACGTATGTATCATTATCATTTACTTGAAATAAATTTTCATACTACTTTAAATATGGGAATGTTTTTTATTTGAAGATAAAGTTCTAATAAGAGCTTTGCTATTTATGTTGTTTCTATTTTTTATTCGTCTTCATGGCCTGCATCCCTTATTGCTATGTGAATACGGAGGGAAATTGAATTTCAAATTCAAAGGTGCACTTGAGTGCGGTTTCCTTCCTTACACGAGCGCTTGGATGTCGCAAGGGCAAGGGATCTAATACTTCTCAAATTGATTTTTTTGTTTCATTTTATGAAAATACCTAAAACAACCAAGGATGTGGTGAAAATTTGTGGTGGCTCAAGGTTTCATCTAGTACCATCAATTACTATTTATGGGAGCAAGGAGTTGGAGATATGGTGGGGAAGACTTAAGGTGATTGGCTAAGAAGATATGACAAGGGGAAAGACTATGAAGTGTTCTCTACTTATAGATAGGAGAGATATACATGAGATAAACATGATATAGGAGTTGGAGATATGGTGGGTATGAAGTGTTCTCTACTCATGGACAGGAGAGATACACATGATATAGGAGTTGGAGATAATGTGGGGAATACTTGAGGTGATTGGCTAAAAAGATATGACAAGGGGAAAGACTATGAAGTGTTTTTTACTCATGGACATGAGAGAGATACACATGATATAGATATCTGTAGAATAGTAGTTACAGTGTATACTGAATTTTCTTTTATGCTTACTATATATTATATGCATAAGTTATTTAACCATGTTGGATATTGGATAAACCAACACTCTTCGCGTGTTTCACGACATGTGTTTAATTGCTTCTAGTGGATCCATTAACTCTGATAATGCATTCGTTTATTAACCCCAGCAGGTTTTGGTGTAACGACAATCGTGATTCCAACAAGTGATATCAAGCCAAAGGTCTGGAGTTTGAATCAGACCCTGCTCGCGTTGGGGGGAGATTGTTAGACATTGGATAAACGAAAACTCCATGTGCCTTTTGTGACATGTGATTAACTGCCTCTCGTGGATTGTTAACTCAAGTTGGCATAACGACAATCTTGATTCCAACAAACCAACCATGTTTTTGCAAGAAATTATCTCTTTAGTTTCCCATAAAATTTTGGTTTGTAATCTAGAAACATAGGCACTCTCTTTAGGATATAATTAATGTTCTAGTTTGTTTTAATTTTTGTATTATTATTTTTATTATTTCCAAAATTTAAAAAAGAGCCAAAATAACTAATATAAAAATAGCTTTCAATAAAACATCATGTTACAATGAAACTTGAATCTGGGTGGAAAAATTAAATTATTATCCAAATTGGTGTATGGGAACTCCTTTGTTTGTGGGACAAGAGACCCACCTTCACTCAACTATTTGACTGCTAAGTCTAAGACATATATACTCTACCCCTTTTGGTTTTGAACTTGTAACTTCTTAAGAGAAAACACATGCTCTTAATCATTAAACCAACTCAAATTGTATCTTTCTAACCAACTCAAAAATTATTATTTTTTCTACACAATCTTCATATAAATTTTGGAAATTTAAATGACATATATTTTTAATTTCTTCCATTATTTCTGAAATTTACAAACCGCATTTCTTCCATTACTTCTGAAATTTACAAGCCGCATATGCTAATATCATATTAACATATATGCCATTGATGTCAATTGCCAGCAATGGGTATTAGATCATATCCACAGAATATATGAGGAAAATGACATTAAAATTATGGATGAACATATATTGGCTGTCGAGGTCGAGGGTGTTCTCAAATCTCTTCCACACGACAAGTGCCAGGGTCCCGATGGATGGACATCTGAATTCTACTTATTCTTCTTTGACATTATGGGTGCTGAGCTAACGGAAATGATAGAATTATTCAGGTCCTCTGGTCATATTCCATCGAATCTAAATTCAACATTCATAGCTCTAATTCCGAAAAATGATAATCCTTCCACATTCGGGGAATATCGACCGATAGCACTATGTAATATTCTGTATAAGATTACATCTAAGATCATTGCTAACAGGTTAAAGCAGGCTTTATCTGACCATATATCTCCAGAACAATATGGGTTTCTTAAAGGCAGATCAATACATGATGCCATTGCTGTTGCACAAGAGATTCTACATTCTATGCATTTTCAGAAACGAGAAGCCCTGATAATGAAATTTGATATGTATAAGGCCTATGATACATTGGATTGGTCTTATATACGCCTCGTGTTATTGAAAATTGGTCTGCCATTCAGGATTATCTGTTGGGTTATGTCTTGTATAACCTCGGTCAGATATGTAGTCATTATTAATGGTCTTCCAACAACCTTTTTTGAGGCGGGTAGGGGGCTAAGACAAGGATGCGCTTTGTCCCCTCTAATTTTCATTTTGATCATGGATGGTTTCAGTAAATTGATGCGCATGGTGACACAAAAAGGTTTCATTGCTGGCTTTTCTTTCTCTGAATCTATTTCTGCCTCCCACTCTTTATTTGTGGATGACATGTCACTGTTTGGAAGTCTTATAAGGAATCACTGGTTTTATGTCCATTTCATTCTCATCAGATTTGCTGCAGCCACAGGATTAAGTATTAATAATGCTAAGTCCTTCCTCTTATATGAGTATGGTGATTTGAATGAAATCAAATTCATTGCAGAATTCCTTGGGATTGGTTATAAGGCGACCACGGAGGGATTGCAGTATCTTGGATATAAAATCAAGCCCTGTGTATACAAGCGTATGGATTGGCTTTGGCTGGTAGAGAGATTCAGGGGGAAAATCAACAAGTGGACACACAGATGGCTTACCATGGGTGGCAGGCTCATTATGATACAAGCAGTATTATCTCAACTATTGGTATATTGGGGGCACTTGTTCTTTCTGCCAGAAAGTATTGTTGAGGATATCAACAGGATTATAGCACGATTCCTTTGGAATGGCTCCGGAAATACACACAAATTCCATTTGGTCAAGCTAGAAGCCTTATGCAGACCCAAAACACATGATGGTTGGGGCATACTGAACACGAGGATCTTCAACATAGCCCTTCTAATTAAATCTTTCTGGCGTGTCATCAATGGCTCCGATATTTGGTCTAATATTGTTAAAGGTAAATACCTTGAGGGTGACACACTCCATAAACTTCTATGCCATGAATTCCTAATTCCAACGTCCTACTTGGCTATTTGGGGCAACTTCAAGAAGGTCCTGGGACACGTCGTTGATAGATTAACATGGCTCTTTAGAGACGGGAGTCACATTCCATTGGGAGATATTAACATGCAGGGTTTTAACAGGCAGTTCAAGCCATCTCATCGCCTTATACATAGATTGGCTCACAGGGGAATTTTCTATCTATCTCAGACTATATTGTCATGGTCCTTTGGGGCCCCTGTATTTAAAAACACTGTGCAGTTGGGTCTACAAGGCGAGGAGGCTTCTGAATGGGAACAAGTGTTAGTCACTTTGAGGGCGGCTGGAGTTTGTTATTCTGTTGGGGGTGATAGTGTCATATGGGACGGCCCGATACAGGAGGACCATCCTATTGTGAAAGATATTTACTGCAAGATCAACATTCATTTATACTCTGCTCAGATCTCCTGGAATTTTGCCCCTTATTGGAAGCGGAGTCTGCCTACAAAAATCATACTCTTTGGGTGGCTCACCTGGAGGAACAAAATTCTTACTTGGAGTAATCTAAGCAAAAGAGACATTATGGGGCCTAGTAGATGTTCAATATGCGGCCGATCAGAGGAATCCACTGAACATCTGTTCTTCCAATGTCCTGTGGTCATTCAACTATGGAAATTATTCTCTGTGCATATCATCGATCCAGCCTGGACTCCGAAAGATTTTATCTCTGTTGTTGGTGAATGGGATACATTGAAAAGTAAATTTAGATCGCTGCCCTTATTTTTCATTTGGGAAGTTTGGCTGGCCAGGAACCAGCTCATTTTCGATGGAACTCCTTTCAACCTTCCCAATATTTATAATGCTATAATGAGATGGATAGATGATCGCCCCATCCCTATAATCAGGACTTCTGATGGATCTCACAGGATTCAGCCACACGAGATTTTCCTCCCTGCTGTATTTTTTGATGGTGCTAGCAAAGACGATATTACAGGATGTGGGGCTTGGATAAAACTATCGGGTAGAGAAAGGATCCATTTACACTGGAATGGTGGTCCGGGGACAAATAACAAGGCTGAAATCATGGCCCTATGGGGTGGGCTTCTAGCTGTTGTCAACATGGAATTGACAGAGGTCCAAATATATGGAGACTCTGAGCTGATTATTGGATGCGTCACGGGTCGTCTCCAAATGCACATCCCGGACCTTCAGGGCTAGCTCAGCAGAACACAAAGGCTATGGCACAGATTGGGCACTCCACCTATCTCTCACATATATAGAGAACAAAATATGAGAGCCGATGGACTGTCCAAAAAGGGGATAAATTCAGATTTTGGCATTATACAGGTGGTTCATTTCAAGGATGGGACACAAATCTGGGAATCTGCAATTCCAATGCCTTAATACTCTGACTTCGCATATGGAGCTTTCCTCCGGTAATTTTTATGATTCAACTTTCCGGTAATTTTGTTTGCTAACTCTGTATGTTGTTTTTAGTTTTTCCTTTCCTCGTTCAAATATACTTTGCTCTTCATACAAGCGAGCCTGTTCATATTACTCTCCTCAAGCGAGCCTGATCAACTATTTGACAACTGCGCCGGTTTTTAGTATTATCATCCCATATGAATCGGCATTATATATCTCTATTTCTAAAGGAGCCGACTCTTAATGTGTTCACATGCATAGTGCTCCTTTTCATAACAGCGGTAGAGCTATCAAGCGAGCTTGTTAAATATATCAACTGCTAATTTGATACATCTATTCACCCATCAAGCGAGCCAGACTATGGAATCATTCAAGCGAGCCGAACTATTTAATATCCCATCGACAGTCATCTACCTCTCTTATTGGCTATCTAGACACATTGGTCACAGGTACATGACTGTTGACATTGGTCTGGAATTTTGGAAGAGATAATATTTAACAGATCAAGCGAGCCTGTTTACATGAATTTCAAGCGAGCCGGGTTACAAATATAACACCTCAAGCGAGCCTGCATAAATACGCCAATGCTCTCATTATATTGGAGCCTTTTACATTATGAACACACTATCTGTTGCTATAATTCCCAGATGCTTCATAGCTGACACATCAAGCGAGCCTGCATAAATACGCCAATGCTCTCATTATATTGGAGCCTTTTACATTATGAACACACTATCTGTTGCTATAATTCCCAGATGCTTCATAGCTGACACATCAAGCGAGCCTGTATATGCAATTATCAAGCGAGCCAGCTTACATTTTTTCACACACAACGGCCACCATTTTTCCTTCTTTTGCATAGTTGAATCATGTATCTGAGTTTGTTCAACCTTCTCATATGATGGGTTTGGATTGGATGATTTCCATATATGGACTCGAAATTTTGATTGGGGTGGCTTTTGCTCCTAGAAATTTGTGATCCCGTCATGGTTCTAGTTGTGACTTCTTTCTTCCTTAGAAGTTGTCTCTATTAATCATGGCGAATTGGATTGAGATTTTCTTATCTTTCCAGATGACAATGTAATATTTGACATATGTACTCTTAATGAATACATCGTTTTTTTCTTTTTGAAAAAAGAAAAAGAAACGTTTAGGTTACTTCCTAATTTTACGAGGAAAAATAAGCAACAAGATTCGAACCTGTGTGATATTTAACAGGCCAGCTTCAAACTCTGGTTTATCGAACCATGTTCAACGGTTAAGTGGACCTCAATATATATATATATGCATATCAACGAAAGTAGGAAAATCTGATCCAATCACATAGCATGGATGACATCGTATCAGTTGAAGGTATGCGGCACGTGGAGCACATGATAGACGATGTGACAAACAAGAAGTTGTCCAAATGACACGTATGAACTGTTTTGGAAAACGAGTGGAATTTTATGTCGTGGTATATTTGTTTTATGTTTTGGAGTTTGTTGGTTTGTTTTATTTTTTCGAATTTTATTAGCCTTTTATTTATATATATATATATATATATATATATATATAACCCAGTATTTATCAGAATGAAATATTCTCATAGGATATTCATTCTCGTAGGATATTTATTTACTTTTATCTTTGGAGTAATTGCGGTGGTTTTATATTTGTAATAATGGAAGATAAATAATATATTGGTTGTAGTTTAATTATTTTGTAAATTTGTCTTAAAAATTATGGAAATTTCGTTAAGAGTTTGGTAAAATTTTGTAGATTTTTTTGTAAATTTAAGCTATAGTTGTTAGACTTCAACATTCTGGGTGTTGAATCTATTTCTACTGTCAAAAACATGATTCAAACACGGTTATGGAAAGATTTTTTGAAAAAAATTACGACCACTTTTGACTATATAAGTACAACTTCTTAGAATAAACCTATGTATATTTGTAATATTGGAAGATAAACAATATATTTGCATTGTATATTTGTAATATTGGAAGATGAATAACATGTGTGAATATAGAGAAAATGGAAAAACAGTCTCCTCTGCCACTTTTGACAGTAAGTACAACTTCGTAGAATAAGCTTATGTATATTTGTAATATTGGAAGATAAACAACATATTTGTATTGTATATTTGTAATATTGGAAGATGAATAACATGTGTGAACATAGAGAAAATGGAAGATCCGGTTCCTCTGCCATAGTTGAGCATGCATAAAAGACTAACCATTATATTTGTGCTCCTCTGCCATAGTTGAACATGCAGAAAAGACTAACCATCATAGCATCAAAGAGGCTAAGGTTATTGCTAGGATTGACCATTTTCATCATTGTAAGTTAAGGGAGGCCTTAAAGATTGAAAAAAGACCCGTTAATCTCAATAGAGATGACCATTGGAATATCACCACCTGTTGGATCCCTGACTTATATTCCTAAAAAATAAAATACTAATAATTAATTAATTAATAAAATATTTTAATCTAATAATATAATAAAAACTTAATCCAAATTCACCAAAAATTAACCCAAAAAAAATTAAATTAAAATATTAGAAAATTATATAATTTTTTTTTTTTAATTATTATTTTGATAAAATTAATCTTTTTATTAATTTAATTTAATTTCATAGCCAAACTATTCTTATCGGTTCTGGATCTTATCTCTCATTTAGTCTTGATGGTGATCTCTCACCTAGTCTTGATGATGAACCACACTGGTTGGTTTCAAACCGATAGACAATGTTCTATTACATGTGATTACTACCTAAAAAATTCGAAATATTTACGATGGATCACAGAAGTTTTAAAAATATAGAGAAATTGACTTGAGGTTTTTTTTGTCAAACTTTTTACCTTTTATTTTATTTTTACTATTTTTTATTTTATTTTATCAAAATTTCCCAAAATTTAGTAAGAATTTGTTAAATTACAAATTGAGTTGTAAATTCTCTATAATCCACATATTCTCATATTTTTAAAATTTAAAATTTATTTATTTATTAAAACACATTTTAAATAACAAAAATTCATGATGTAACAAAAATTATATGACAGAATCTTCGACCACCCATTTTAAATAACAAAATTTTAAAACTTAACCAAAAATTAACTCATAGAATTCCAACCAAAAACTTCAAAAATAACATAGAAACAACACCCATTTTACCATAGGTTTGGGCAAACCTATGTGCAACCAGCTTCGAAGGTTTCGATTACTTAAATGAAATTATGCATTTAGCTTAAATGTGGAAAAGGCATTGTCGTTTATCGTACTTATAAATGATCACATATAAGTTGAATCAACCAACAACTAAAGTGGTACCTCAAAATTATATATTAAAAAAAAACTGATAAGAAGAGAAACCACTTTTTGCTGTCAAAATTAAATATATAATCAATCAATCAATCAATGAGTGAACTCTTAGGTATGTGATTGGATTTCATCTTCTCCAAAAAAATTATTTCTGATATTTGGTACATTTCGACATCAGTAGCTAAAAATGATGTGATTTGCCACGTATGTGAAGCGACGGATTTGTAGTGACAAGAAATATTAGTCTATTAAGGTAGACCTGAATACCAACCAACCAAACCTAATATTTAAGAGAAAAATACCTTAGTCCAACCAAACCTAATATTTAAGAGAAAAAGATAATTGTTTAAAGAAAAAAGCGAGTAGGTATGTGGAACCGATTGCTTTCCCCTGCAAACCTTTTAAAAATCGAAAATTAGAGTTGAAAGAGTAGGATTAAAAAATAAAAAAAGGCGGGCATGCATGTGGAACTTATAGTCTGAAATTTTAATAAATTATAATTGGGTTTGAGAGAGGTAGGGTTTGAGGGAATAAAAACAAAAGGGAGAAGGTGGTCCAGTTGTCCAACACCAATCCATTTTGCCGCTCGTTTTGCTTGCTTTGACCTACTCATGAAATAAGAGGCGCTTTTTCATCATAATACTAGGCTGATATGTACCCGGGATTTAAAATAGAAATTTGAAAGAGGCGCCGGGATTCGATCGTCGGTGTCTCAGCTTTATGTATTCGTTCAGATTGACGCTGGGTGAATTGTAAACGACGGTTGGTGATTAAAATTATATAAATAAAAAAAGTAATTTGAAACGTCTATGGGTTTTGGATAGATAGCCATTGGGTATATTGTTAAGACATTTTTTTGATCACCAGATACTTTTTGATGTGAAGTCATAAGTGTTTTTCTACACTATTGTAAAAAATTTAAGACAAAATTAATTAAAAAAAATCTATAATCTAATTAATAATAAATAAAATAACTTTTTCTCTTGAAATTGGAAGATATAATTTCTAGCAAAGTTGTAATTTTTCATTATTTAAACGGTATTTTTAAAGAATTGTCTTTAGTGCGATTTTTTTAATGCTTTTCTCGTGGATTTTTAGGGTCTAATTTCTCTAAAATCAGGCAGGAATTCATTGAAAACATAAATTTGATGGGTAACCTTGCACAATTAAACTGCCGTGGAGATTTTTTAGGGTGTTGAATCTATATATATAATAAAAAAAACAGTTTAAATAACATAAATCAAGATTTCACCTCAAATTTGTTCCCTGATTCAAGCACCGAAATTCCAAAAAGTCGCACTAAAGACAACTCAATTTTTAAATGTATAAATACATATTTTGAATATCATAGATAGAGTTTGACTGGGCCTATTTGGTTAAGAGCATGTGTTTCCTCCTAAAAGATCACGTGTTCAGAAAAAAAGGAGTAGAGTATGTGTTCCTTAGATTATATATGCCTTCTTAGACTTAGCAATCAAATCGCTGAAGGTGGATTCCTTATTGCACAAACGAGAGTCTCATACATCAATTTGGTGTCTTGGTTGTGACCTTAAAATTGGATAATAAGAGTAATAATATTATACACCTTGAAAATCACACACACATATATATAAAAGAATGGTGTAAACAATTATTTAATTTTAAATTTTTATTTTTTATTAGGTTATGTGAAATATGTCTTATCATATTTAAGTCATCAAATTTATCTAGAGATTACATTTTGTCTCGATCACACTAGCTTTTAGCATACCTGAATTTTTATCCATGAAATAGAATAACTTTTACATAATGAAATGCTTTAACAAAAATCAACCCTTCACACTCCATAAACTTATTTTTTATTTTAAAATATTAAAAAAAAAAAAATTAAATAATAATAAAAAATAACATAAAAAAGGTTTATCACTGGCTTGATTTGACCATGTGTAAGTGGCCGAGTAATATTTTCCCGCTTCAGTAGGATGAACGTCAAAATCTATTAAAATAAGAATAATAAATTTAAATAAATTTGCGTCAGATTGTGATTGGATTTGGTGCCCGTGTGCAGCAAAGTACGGGCACGCCTTGTTTAAGTTTAAAATTATAAATATCAAATACGAAAAACTATTTAAAATTAATATAAAATTATAAAGTAAACTATTTAACCGTTTACTTTACGTTTATAATTATAAAATTTAAATATGAAAAATTATTTAAAATTAACAAAAACGTTCGCTTCACTGATGTTTCATTGAACGAGTTTAAAGGATGTGATATACCCTTTAGGATATACTGTGTTTATTTGATTTGTTCTTTATTATGTCGGTATCTTTAAAGGTATTTAAAGGAAATTGAAAATTTTAACCTTACCAAATTACTTATATTAATTTTGTAATATTAATCGTAATATTGTTTGGTAAAATGTAAATTTTGAATTATTTTTTTAGTTATTTAGTAAACTATGGGTAAATATGTAAATTTTTGAATTATTATGTTGATTTATTTAGCAAACTATGGATCGGTGAAAAGGGTTTAATGTGAATAAGTTATGAAAAGGTAATGAGGCGGCTGATTACTTAGCCAATTGGGGTTGTAAACATAATGAGAGATGTTTGGATGCTCGGCCAACTGATCAAGTCTGGAATATCGAACTGCATTCTCTGCAACTTATTACAATAAAAGATCTCAGTGGAAGTGCTGATCCCCGATCGGGGTGGAATCAAGGTAGCGTGATACCATAGGCCACCACAGGGGTGCTGTGTCAGCCGACCATCATGTCTCATTTATGGTAAGATTAGTGGCCAGCCTCGCATGCTTAGTAATTATGGTTTCACTGTATTGCATTAAGTGGTGGGTAGGACAACCCGTATCACAACGGCAGGATAGGGAGGGTTTTAGTTGCTTTCGCCTGTCTCGCGATTTTATTCCTCTGCAAGCCAAAAAACAACTTCGCACGGAGTTGAGGAAGCAGCAGGAACGGGACGAACAGCGCAAAGTGACTAGGTATGTTATGGCTTCTCTCATTATGGTTTCTTTACTCATTTCATCTTTGCGTCTTTCACCAATGTCTTCAGCGATTCTAAGTTGCTATGCGGAATTGTCACTGATTCATGCTCTCTTTCTGGGAAAATCTCCTTTGCATGTCATGATTGAAGGGATCCATTTTCATATTAAACCTTGTTTTCGTAGTCTTGGGTTATCTTTTGTTTTCACGGGTTTCAATCGCTGTCTTTCCCCCATTATTTGTTGTTGTTCTTTTCCTTTTGGGTCTGAATTGTTCGAATGTCCTCTGTTGCCTTTTTGTAATAAAAATATGGTGTGTCCTCTGTTCGAGTATCTCTGCATGGCTAAAAGTAACGGGCTTGTTCCTCATGGGGTTATTCGAAGATTTAGTACTGGCACTGAATTTCATTATTTGAATTGCACTGCTACTCTGTTTTTGTATTTTCCTCCCTACAGGTTTTCTATCAGTCAATTTGTAAACCCAGACCTGACCTGGGCGGGCATTATGTTTTTTGTGAAGTTGGCTGGGTTTCCTTGTGTATACAGTTATACTCTAGACTTCAAAATGCTCAGGTCTTTATTATCCCTTCAACACTTTTACGGTTTTGATTATCCTGTCCTGGTTTCATTTTGCAAATGGTTGTCGTTACATTGGTCCGCTCCCTCTGTTATTTCAATAGCACGAATTTTACAGCATTTCTATGGTATTGCGATGGTTTGGTTCCGCATCAGCAGGGCGAGAGATAACAACTACCACTATCCTTAGTTTTTGGTTAGCCATCTGGATTTTCATCTTTGTTCTAAGATTTCCCTCTTCGTTATTGTTCGCTACACAGGGTATTTATCAGTCAAAGAAACTAACAGTTGTATTCAACCAACAATGACCAAGGGCAAGGGCAGGAAAATTCATTCCACTCCGGTTGCTGAAACAAGTAAAAGAGGGCGGAAGACTCATCAGCAGACACTTGAAAGTTTAGCAAGAAGCTATGAGACTGGTACTCCACAGGAGATTCAGAAGGTTATTCAGGGATGGGAAAGGGACAGTACCGATGAAGAGGATGACATGTAGAGCCAACAAGCAGGACTGGATTTCCTGTCAGACCCAGGTTACACCAGAGGACGAGTTTCGTTATTCCAGCAATCTATCAAAACATACTGGAAAATTAAGTGTGTTTTGGCAAAATCATTGCTTAGTAAACAGGAAAACCAAATCAATTCTTCCATATTGTTTGAGCTTCATCAAATTAAACAGGAAATGCGGGAAATGGCTAAGATACAGGTTCAAGCTAATGCGTGAATGGCATGGATGGAGCAACAATTACTCACTTTGCAGCAAGTTGAGATGCCAGGGTCTACTGGTAAAGACCCTGCACCTGTTGAGTCATCGGATGGCTAATTTCTTTAAAGTTTCTTTTTTGCATGGTTTTTGTCGACATTAAATCAACTCTCTGTTTTATCTTTAGTTTCTATGGACATAGTCAAGGTGCACTAGCTGTTAATAGGAGGAAAAAACAATACTGCTACTGGTCGGCTTATAACTCTTTGTGGTGGCCAACACACCCGGTTTCCTTCGGGTAGGTTGAGGCTACAAAAACTGTTTATTTTTGTATAGCAACTTTCTCTTTATATAATAGAAAATAGCGAGGTCCTACGAAATTCACAAAAAAAAAATGAATGTTCATTTTTATTAATAAAAAGAATTTAAATAGTCAGTCATAAAAATTTGGGGAAAGTAATGCTATAGTGAGTTTCATATTTCAGAACAGTTGTAGATAGTTATAGGCAGAGGCAATTGCTTGCCCAAACTCTTCTCCCTAAAGATAAAACATCTTAGATGGAGAGGGAAGAAAAACTTGAGGCAACCTTCAAGAGAAGAGATTGTAAGACTAAATTCTCTGGCAGGACGCTGCAAAGGGAGGCAGGACGCTGCTAGGACACAATGTTTTTGAGCTGGTTGGCCAGTGGAACTTTATTTGAAGCCTAAGTTCTTAGACTAAAGGCCCTAGACTGTAACTGATTGGGACGAGGTGGTCTTAGTTGAACCTGTGAAGGTTCTTGATTTGAAATTTTTCTAGATATGAAGTTGGCTCGAGGGGACTTCAGTAGAGGCACTAATTCTCATAGGTTGGGAGGAGCATTCAAAGCCCCGTACTTTTGTGGCCGGATTAGTCAACTAAAAGAACAGAACATATAAGTGGACTTACTATTCTAAGATGTTATTTACTTTTTGAATAGTATCTATATGAATTATGTAAGATTGTGCCATGGAAAAATGTGAAAAATAATGTTATGTAGGTTACATTACTAATGGTTTGTGGGAAGACTAAGAAAAATTATAGAAGACTAAGAAAAATTGCATTTTGTTATATTATGTGCATTTGTGCAACATGGTTAGTTCCAGACCTGAACCAATTGGGACCAATTAGCTTGGAATAGTCCCTATTGTTTTTAAATAAAATCAATGTTTAAGGGTTAGTTCTAGACCAAAACTAGTTGGGACTAGTTAGCCTTGAGTAACCCCTTGAGTAGCCCCTTGTTCTGTTTAAATGGAAGAAGTGGGGTTATGGAATAAGTTTCTTTCATTAACTACTAAATAATAAATATTTGTTAAGTATGATATGATATTAGTGCATAAAGAAATTATGTAACTTTCACATGAGGACCTTTTCTATGAGAGGGAAAGAGCTAAAAATAAAGGAACAAAACCATCATAATACATGGAAATTAGAGTTATGTCGCATGCAAGAACCTGTATTGGAACATGCATTAAATATATTCAAAAACCTTTCCAAAATTACTGACACTAGAAACTGGAGTAATTCCCTGCAAGAACTCGCGGATTGAAATAGAAATTTCTAAAAGTAAATGTAATGGAAAAAATAGTAAATATATGTCTAGTCAAATGTCCATGGATTGAGTTAAAGAAAGAAAATTCTAAAAATGAACTTAACATAAACAAGTAATATCATATTCAATTGTAGAAAAACGTGAGTAACCTCTTTCTAGATTCGTCCGCAAAAGAAAACAGAAGTAAAACAAAGTAATGATTGTGCTTAGTTCCAGAATGCAACTCTAACTATTGAATAACAAACAACAACAACACAGATATGATGGTTCGCATCCAAAAATAATAATAATTTAGAAACCAATTAATTGAAACTTGGGTTTGACCCAGTAGAAAATTCTTTCCATAATACATACTGTGTAACAATCATAATATATTAAATTAAATAAAATGTATAAGAGGCCAGAAGGCCATAACCAAAGATTGGATGTAAGTCCCTAAGGGTCACAATTCAACTGTCAAACCCCAAAATTAGTAATTCCATTAAAACTAATAATCGAGAGGACCTCAACCTCTAACCCTAATGCTTCCACTATCAAGGAGAAGGGGGAAAAATGTTGCTTTGAAAGCTATATTGGTCGAAACCTCGATAGAGTTTACTGACCGGTAGAAACCTATGTATAAAGAGAATAAGTTAACAAGAGCACCTGGAACCCTCGAAGAAGAAAGATAAAAAAATTTCACTGGGTAACGAAACTGCAATTTTAGAAGTAATAAGGTTAGTCGAATTAATTAGTTAAAAGGGCATAATACATTAAACTGACATACACTATAAAAGGAAGTAGTGGGGAAATATAACATGTGCATATTCGAGAGAAGGCCAAAACTGTGTAAACCTTATGAAACAAGGAAGGGAAGAGTAAAATCTCTTTCATAAAATAACTTGTAAATTGTAATTCAATTAGGTTCAACTTTAGGAGTTTCACTAGTAATTGAGATTGATTGCATCTATTCCTCATCATGGCTCGAAAGAATAAACCCCTCAGAAAAACATACTCATGTGGGTGCTAGACAAACCCTAAGGGTTGAATTGCAAAAAGGTCATGGCCATTAGTGAGGAAAGAAAAATAACTAGTAGCAAACAAATAATAGATTCCATTAACACCTATCCTACCCGACTCCATGACAAGGCTTTCTAGTGCATAAATTCACCTATAGAGAGCTAGGGTTCAAATAGTTGGAGGGGACGTGAGGGGAAGGAAGAGGTCGTTAGCTTCGTAACTTCCCCAACCCAAATCAACGGTCCAAGATTAACCCTAAATATTTGACCTAGATTTATGCTGGAACACAAAATAATACACATATAACCATAAATAAAAAGATGAAGTAGAAATAACACTTCATTTCATTAATATCAAAGAATTGAATTTTTCTTACAGATATAATGAAAATAAACTAGCTAGGGTGCTGGTAGCTTATCTCTGAGAAGAGATGTGGTGGCTATAGGCCTCTGAACTGTGTTACAATGAGGCTCAAGGGCCTATTTATTATTGAGAAACAATGGAAAACCCTAAACATCCAAAAACCTAACCCTAGGAGATGAAGCGCCAAAACTATGGGCCTCGTTTGGGTAAATTGATACATCAACTTTCTAGGGACATAGCTTTTGCATACGATCTCCGTTTGACGCGAACCATACCTCGTTAGAAAGATCTATCTAAGGAATACAACTTTCAGGATAGTAATGTTAGTCAATGGACCCATGTTGCTCCCGGTTTTTCCAAAAAGCATCGTTTAGGGCCTCAAAAAGGCTCCAAAAGTTCAGGACCCGAAAAGCTGCTAAAAATAGTAAACTGTGTTATAATTAAGGAAACTGAAAAACTAAAAAAGACAATGGTGGGGCCCCAAGTAGAATAGGTGGGTGGCCACCAATATCCATCTGGATCATTCCTCCCCCCTTAGGAATCAATGGTCCCCATTGCGTTGAGTTCCTCCATGAGATGAAGAAACTTCTACTGAACTTGGTACCTGGTGAACCACTTGCCTTGGTGTAGGAGTTAGCCAACTTTGAAAACCCGATACAGTTGGATCTTCTGCTGGCGAGTGTTATTGATTTGCATGTACATGATACAATCTGTGGTGGCTTTATTCCATGCAGTTTGGGTTTAAATTTGCTGGTGTGTGTTGTTCTGCAATGTGGGAGGCGTTTAGTAGAGGTGGGAAGTAGGGCCGAAGGCGGTCCACATCCAAGACTGATTGTAGACCAAGGAATGGTGGAATACTGAGCTCGAAGGCATTTTTCCCTATATCCTTGGTGATGGTGTACGACCCATATCGGAGTGGGTGAAGCTTGCGGTGGGGTCCAATGAGGCGCCCCTTCTGCAAATGTAGCCACACTTTGTCACCCACCTGGAAGTAGTGTGGCACCCGATGTTGATCATGTTGTTTCTTGTACTTAGCATTGGCTCTGTCCAATATATCATGAACCTATTATCAAATGTGATTAATGTGCTCGATGAAGTTGTTCGCTTTGTCAGCTTCAGACTGGACATGAGCCGAATCGACCTGAGTAGCCGCAAATGGCATGGCTACATCAATGGGACATAGTGGGTGGAATCCCAAGCCCACCTGAAAGGGGTTGTGGCCGGTTAAGCTGTGGAGAGCTCGATTAAAACTGTGTTGTACATAGGGGAGGCTCTCATATCATGTGTGTGGATGCTTTGAATTGTACACACGCAGAATGTGTACAATCAACCTGTTGACGACCTCTATTTGGTCATTAGTTTGGGGATGGAAAGTTGTGGACTTAGTGAGCTTGGTGTCCAAAATTGACTAGAGGTTGGACCAAAATGTGCTGAGGAACCTACTGTCCAGATTTGAGAAGATAGACTGTGGGATCCCAATGGGCACCCACACTCATTCAAAAAAGAGTTTAGCAGTGGCTTCTATTGTTATATTCTTCTTGCTGGCCGCCATAATGGCCATCTTCGAGAATCTATTGATGACCACAAAAAAAAAGTCATTTCCATGCTTAGTAGAAGGAAGGCCCAGCATGTAATACAATGAGATGGTTTCCCAAGGTCGACTAGGGGTAGGTAGCGGAGTATAGAGGCCTTTCTTCTTGATGGTAGGTTTGGTAATGACGCAAGAAGTGTAGGATCTGATGTACTTCCTGACATCTTGTCGAAGGTTCAAACAATATAAATACTTCTGTAGTACTGCCACTATTTTCTCGACCCTGAAATTCCTAGTGACTCGATTGTAGTGTGCTTCCAAAATCATCTTGGCACGCTCACTTGAAGAAACACAAAGGTGTCCCAGGTGACATAGCAGTGCATCTTGGAGGTGTAAATTTGGAACTTGCGTACCCTCCAAGAGTGTCTTGTATGTATGGACAAATTCTGGATCGCTCTTGTAGAGAAGCGGCCAATCAGAAGTCTCATGCCCACAAGAGTTGAGAACGGTGGTTAGTGCCATGATCGGTAGTCGGCTGAGGCAGTCTGCAACATTATTGGTGCTACCCTTCTTGTACTTGATGTTCAAATGAAACTGTTGCAGATATCTGGACCACTTCTGATGGTGATCGTTCTGCAACTTCCCTTGTGTCTGTATGAACTGGAGGGGTCAGTGGTCTGTGTGGATGATTGTTTCCTTCCCCAAAATGTAATGCTTCCTTTGTCGACAAGCTTGCACAATGGAATACATTTCTTTGTCATAAGTGGGATACTTGCGGACTGTGTCGGATAATGTCTCACTGTGATACACCATTGGATGCCCCTATTGAGTAAGAACTGCCCCAATAACATAATCAGAGGAATCTGTCTCAATCTCAAATGGTTGTTGCAAGTTTGGTAATGTAAGCACTGGGGTAGAACATATGTGATGTTTCAATTCTACTAACGCCTTCTATTGAGATTCTGACCAAAAGAAATTTTCTTTCGCCCTTACTTGGTGACTTGACTCAAGGGCCAAGTGATATGAGAGAATCCAAACATGAACCTTTGGTAGAAATTAGCAAGACCCAGAAAGCTGCAAATACTTGTTAGAGTGGTTGGGGCTGGCCAATCCCGAATGACTTGAATCTTGGTTGGATCCACATGCACCCCGCTTTCATCAATAATGTATCCCAGATATTGAACTCAGGTCATGCCAAAAGTGCACTTCTCCAAATTGGCACACAACTTGTGTTGCCACAATGTTTGGAGGACCTGTCGGATGTGCTCTTCCCAAGTATGGATGAAGATCAGAATATCATCCAAGTACACCACTACAAATGAGTTGGTGAATGGCCATAAGATGTCTTCCATCAACCTCATGAAGGTTGCGAGAGAATTCGTCAACCCGAAAGGCATGACCAGACATTTGAAAAGGCCCTCCTTGCCTTTGAAGGTAGTCTTACACAGATTGGAGGGTTCAATTGGTACTTGGTGATACCCAGACTTCAAGTCAATCTTGCTGAATTATTTTTCCCCTTTGAGTTGGTCCATAAGGTCATCAATCCGTGATATCGGGTACCTATTCTGGACAGAGATATTGTTCAGTGCTCGATAGTCAATATAAAGTCTCCAAGTCCCATCCTTTTTCTGTACCAACACGATCCGGCTCCCATAGGGCGATGAACTCGGCAAGATGTGACATTTCTGCAACAACTCCTGAATCCGCCTCTTGATTTCATCGTTCTCCAGAACAGAGTGCCGATATATCAGTCCATTGGGTAGTGGCACATCTGGGGTTAGATCAATGGGGTGCTTGACCTGACAGTGCAGAGGTACCCCTATGGGTGAGGTGAAGATGTCCCTATACACCTCCATGACCTTGTCCATTTGTTGTTGTCGTGCGAAGGAGCCCCGCCTAAAGGTCGTGGCCGCAGTATTCTTCTTTCCTTGGGGGTGGATCACCAAGAAAAGAAATTTCCCGGTTTTGGAAATGAGCTTACTACATTTTTTTGGAGTAACCAAAGAGATAGTGGTAGGCGGTGGTACCTCTGGTATCCTGTACAACTTATTGCCCGAAGTAACAATAACAGTGCAAGGTAGGGACTCATAAAAATCATGTTGCTTCCACAAGTATGGTTGGCCTAATAATACATCATAAACATCAAGAGGAGCAATGTAACATAATACCTCATCCATGAAGGGCTTGATGCTGTAGGGAAGGCAACACTGCTGGCTGACGCGAAGATCCCATCCTTGGTGAAGCCACCCGATGGTGTATGGTTGTGGTCAACAAGCCCAACTGCTTCACGACCTTTGCTGAAATGAGGTTCTTTTTTCTCCCAATGTCGACAATGAATTGTAGTGGGGAACCCTTTACCCACATTTGGGAATGGAAGAGACGCTCCTCCTGCTCTAGATCTTCCGGTTCCTCCTCTTGGATCTTCGCAGTGGCAATGGTGGCATTGGGCTATGCGTCAATAATACAATTTCCTTTGTCATTCCCCTTGTCGGGTTCTGATTTAGAGTCAGAGCATGCATCTGATTCAGAAGCCCTCATCTCGGCCACCAACGACTGCTTGGCCTGACACTCACTTGTGTTGTGAGTGGAGTTCTTATGGAACTCACACCAATTTCCCGTGTCCTTCTTTGGCTTCATGGTGTTGTTCTTTGCTTGTGGCTTTGGCAGGTTGTCTTGGGCCACCATGCCTTGGATTTTTCCTTTGTTATGTGGTTTGGGGGCATCTTTCCCTTGCTTTTGATTCGTAGATCCAAAGTCTCACTTCTTCTGTCTGAATTTTTGCTCAATCTTGGCATCATGCTGGTATGTCGTACCAAGCGAGGATATGTCAAGGAAGTCCATTTCCTCCTAAATGTATCTGTGCAGACAAATGTGATAATTTAGTGCCAAATTTTTCTCTAAATATTTGATACCCAACTTTATGCGCAAGGTATGGAACAAATTCTTCAGCTCATGCACATCTTGTTCCCTTTGTTGCCACAGCGTGGTCCATTGTTTGTACTTGTCCTCATAGCTCCCCATGGGATAGTATTGTTCCTTGATGGATTCTCAGAAATAATTCCAAGTGGGTATGACCGAAAACAGAGAGGGTTCCGTCTCACCCTTTTTCTCACAGTAGGTTTCCCACTAGTCCTTGACATGGGGGGTAGCTTTGAGGAGTGCACAAATAATCTTCTCCAGGTCGGAAAAGTCATGAACCGAGAAATATCCTTTTAATAGATTCAACCATATATCTACAAAATTTGTATCTATTTGGCCCTCAAATATGGGAATGTCAAAATTTACTTGTACCTTAAAGGGAGTTGCGCCTCCAGAGTGGCTTCTGGATGCAGATGTGCCACCGGTGGGCAGTCCTTGAAGGATTTGGGCAAAGTTATCCATCATCACGTTCCTTTGTTTTTCTAGAGCCTCATCGAGAAATATTTTGATAGGATATCCTGCTCCCTCATCTTTCTTTTCGTCCCTCATGGGTGACCGTTGGGGTTTGCGGGGCTGATCTTCCAAAGTTTCAACCAGATCGAGCCCTAACTCCTTATACCCTGACCTCGTTGCGGACATGCAAAGAAGGATTGATAAAAATCAGACCGCTCTGATATGACTGATCCAGATTTATGCCAGAACACAACAGAATACACATATAACCACAAATACAAAGATGCAGTGGAAATAAAACTTCATTTAATTAATATCAAAGAACTAAAATTTACTTACAGACATAATGGAAATAAACTAGCTAGGGCATTGGTAGTTTATCTCTAATAATATATGTGGTGGCTAAAGGCCTCTGAACTGTGTCACAATGAGGCTTGAGGGCCTATTTATTATTGAGAAACAATGGAAAACCCTATACATCCAAAAACCTAACCTTAGGAGATGAAGCGTCAAAAATATGGGCCCCGTTTGGGTAAATTGGTACATCAACTTCCCAGGGACGTAACTTTGTCTTACATTCTCCGTTTGACACGCACCATACCTCATTAGAAACATCTATCTGAATACAACTTTTGAGTGAGAAAAATCAGTCCATGGACCCATGTTTCTCCCGATTTTTCCAAAAAACGTCGTTTAGGGCCTCAAAACGGCGCCGGAAGTTCAAGACTCGAAAAACTAACAAAAATAGTAAACTGTGCTATAATTAAGGAAACATAAAAACTAAAAGAGACAATGGTGGGTAACTCATATTATATGTGTTGAAATTTGTAACAAGAAACAGTGAATTGGCATCCATAAATGAAATCCAGAAAATGGCACCCAAAAATGGCTACCATATGAGTCTTTTGATTTAATTTTCCCTTAATTAAATTGGAAGAAAAATTGTAGTTTCATCTCATGACAACTTGTATTAGTTAACTGAGTCTTGCAAACTTAGTAAACATAGGAAATTTTAATTACAGGTCTAAGAGGATGCATGCAAAGAGATTTTCTATTTTTAGGGGGTCTAGATATAGTTATTTGTGAGTTGTAATTAGTTAACTCAAGAAATTGAGTTAAAATCAGTTTAACTAGTTCTAACTGAGTGATGAGCTAGTGAGAGGTCCAGTGAATTAAATTAGATTTATTTCACAAGTAGTGATCAATTAGTTAACTGATAATTCACTATAAATATTTTTTGCATGCTAGTTCTAAGGAAGGCCCAATCGAGACTGGGGTTAAAGGGAAGAGATCTATCAGTTGTACTATTATAAAATTCTACAGGTCATGCATGAGGTCATTGGGAAGGCCTTGAAGGATTTCACAATAATTAATTGGTATTTTCCTAATTAATAGGGGCTAAATTATCCCAAGAACGTGTAAGAAATGAAGGCCAGGAAGAGGCAAGAAAACAGTTAAATACTTGACCGATTTTTCTTATATTGCAAGCCAGATTCGAGTAGGATCGGAGTGAGACATTTAGCAGAGTGAAAAGGTTTCTTAGTGAAGGAATAGCATTGTATTGTTTCATGATCTTGACCATATGAAATACATAGATAGAGGGGTTTTGAGCAGTTTCTTTCCCAGATACATCTTGTGTTGTGCAATTGATTGTCTCTTTCTTTTGCTTATATGTGATTGTGAAATCGTGTTTTATTTCTGCAAATTGTAGAAGGATTCAATATCTTGTTTTAGTACATTATAAGATCAGATTGAATCTTGTTGGTAGATTTTATACATGGTATTAGAGCTCCAAGAATCACAATAGAAGAGAAGAACAATTTTTTGTCTTGAACAGGTTCTATTTTGCAGATTTATTCTCCAGGATCCAGTAGCAGATCAAGATGTCTTTCAATGACTTGAGACTCAAATTTTCTATTGAGGGAAATTAAAATTACATAGCATGGAAGGAAATTATGGAGGAAATTTTGGAGGACAACGGGTTGAAGGAATTCATAGATACTGATATTCCCAAGCCCATTGTAACAGATGCTCAAAATATTGATGCATGGAAGAAGAAGGTAGCAAAGGCGAGAAGGATATTGTTAGAGGGAGTTCGAGATCATATTGTCTGGAATCTCCATGGTAAGGTGACTCCATATGCTATCTGGAAGGCCTTTAAAAATATATTTGAGAATAGCATCGACCACAGGAAGTTGGCACTAAAGGACAAGCTCAGAAAGATCAAGATGGAGGAGGGTGACACACTCTAGAAATACTTGACGAATTTCACTCAGTGTCGAGATGAGCTTGGAAGTGTTGGGGTGACCATTGCTGATAATGATTTGGTGAGCCTAGAACTTCTAGGGCTTCCCAAGAGCTGACATAGTTACCGGGACTTTGTGAATGGGAGGGAGAAGTTACCAGACTGGGAGCATTTGTGGTACGACTTGGCAATAGAAGAGATAAGGTGGAGCACCAGAGGCAGTACCTCCGGAAAATATAAAGAAGAATATTTTGCATTGGTTGGAAAAGGTAAGAAATCCAAGGGAAAGAAGTCCCAAGGCGTAGAGGGAAAGAGAGACTTGTCCAAGATCAAGTGTTTTCACTGTCACGAGAAAAGGCACTATGCCTCAAATTGTCCATAGAAGAAGGCAAGCAAGAAGGAGATTGCAGTTGTAGCAGGTGAAGCACTAGCTTCACATTTTGAGTTTTATTTTACTCTCATTGCATGCATGGCCAACAGTGTAATGGGATTCATGTGGTATCTAGACAGTGGTGCCTTGTCCCATATGACAGAGAATAAAGATCTCTTCAATGAATTGGAGGAGAAGGACCCCCAACAGAACATAGAGTTTAGAGATGACGAGAGGTATAACTCGACCGACGTAGGTACAATTACCTTTCAAAGGGAGTCTAGCTCCCCTCTTAGACTGATAGATGTTTTGTATGTTCCAGGACTAAGGAAGAATCTTGTCTCCATAGTGGTATTGGAATACTGTGGCTATGATGTGATATTTAGAAAAGGAAAGGTTTTCCTTAGACATATCGCCATAGGATAGGTGAGACAGATCGATGCAAGAGTCAAGAACCTCTATGCTCTCGACGTCGAAGATGTATGCAAATATTTAAGGAGAAAAGAAGAGGTTAGTGACTCAGTGGTTGAGAGGGAGCACAAATTACCTCTCAACACGCAGTATCAGAAGATTATGGAGCAACCACAACTGGAGAAGCAGAGAAGAGACCAAGTGGAGGCATCCACTCAAGTAGAGACCTCCAGTAGGGGGGAATTTTGAGCCAGATGGGTAGAGGGAGCACATGCATTCATACCTCTAGGTAGTAGGTGGGGCGATGTGTAGATATAATCCCAAGAGAAGAAATTTGGGCAGGATCCAGTGAGATGTCATGTCTCATGGATCGAACCTGGCTACGAGGAGCCCACAATACACAATAGAAGGAAGGATCAGTTAGATTGATGCAGTAAGATGTCAAGAAGACAAAAATCAGAGTGACATATGTCAGATACTGGAGTGCAGATCAGAGTTGGAAGTAGTGCAGAGGGAACAAATGCAGAGTCAGGAACGTCGAGATTTCAGTAGACAGTTTAGTAATTAGTAGCATTCATAAAATATGATGACATATGCATTATATTGATGCATTTTTTGGAGGCTCTTCAGTTTCAGGAGTTGCAGGAGCAAACAACATTAGAGAAGTGTTGCAATGCAGAACATTCCAAAGGTATTGGATCGAGATAGAATGAATGCCTTTCTTGTTGAGAGGGAGTGTTAAAATTTGCAACAAGAAATAGTGAAATTGGCATCTAGAAATGAAATCCAGAAAATGGCACCAAGAAATGGCTACCATATGAGGCTTTTGATTTTATTTTCCCTTAATTAAATTGGAAGAAAAATTGTAATTTCATCTCATGACAACTTGTATTAGTTAAATGAGTCAGGAAGAATTAGTTAACTTAGGAAATTCAATTTAGAGGTCTAATAGGATGCATGCAAAGGGATTTTCTATTTTTAGGAGGTCCATATATAGTTATTTGTGAGTTTTAATTAGTTAACTCAAGAAATTGAGTTAAAATCAATTTAACTAGTTCTAACTGAGTGATAAGCTAGTGAGAGGTCCAGTGAATTAAATTAGATTTAATTCACAAGTAGTGATCAATTAGTTAAATGATAATTCATTGTAAATAGTTGTTTCATGTCAATTCTAAGGAAGGCCTAGTTGAGACTAAGGTTGAAGGGAAGAGATCTATCAGTTGTACTATTAGAAAATTGTATAGGTCATGCATGAGTTTATCGGGAAGCCTTGGGAGGATTTCATAATCATTAATTGGTATTTTTCTAATTAATATGGGCTCAATCAGCTAAGAATGTGTAAGAAAGGAAATCCAGGAAGAGGCAAGAAAAAGGTTAAATACTTGACCGATTTTGCTTAGATTGCAAGCGAGATTCGAGCAGGATTGGAGTGAGATAGTAAACAGAGTGCAGAGGTTTCTCAGTGGAGGAATAAAATTGTATTATTTCATGATATTAACCATATGAAATATAGAGATAGAGGGGTTTTTAGCAGTTTATTTCCCCATATACATCTTGTGTGCGTGACTGATTGTTTTGTTTTCCGCAAATTGTTGAAGGATTCAGAATATTATTTTAGTACATTATAAGATCATATTAAATCTCGTTGTTAGATTTTATACACTCTGCATGCATGAGATAATTTAGGCTGATTGATTAGTTATCTGGTTTATCATTGAGTTGTGATTGACTACACACCCCACTACTACACCCTCCACTAGTTCCTCCAACATTTGGGACTAGTTTAACTTACCATAACTCAATTTAACTAATTTAAATTGTTACAATTGAAATTAACTCAACCCAGGATCCTAAAATTTAGGAATCACTGCACACAAATGAAATTCATGCCCCTAGCTCAAATTAACTAAGCTAATTGAGTGATAAAAGCCATGTCACCTCAGTTAACTCATCCAAGCTATCTATTGATGTGGAATTTAAAATTTTCTCAATTTAATTAAGAAAAAATCAGTATTGAGAATTTCTTGCCGCATTTTCAACACTCCCTCTCATCAAGAAAGAGATTCACATCTACCCTGATCCAAAAAATTTGGAATGTACTGCATGAAACACTTTTCTCTTTTTGTGTTGCAATTGCAACATCTACAACTAAGAAGCATACATAAAAAATAAAAAAATAATCATTGAATCAAACTGCAACTGTCTACTAGGAAAAATATGTTGCTGCCGACTTTTCTATTGAGCCTTCCGCTCTGTTGTCAACACTCCTCTACACTCCTCAATATCTGACTGACATTGATCCTCCTGCTAATGAATATTGTGGGTCGCTGTAGCAAGGGTAATGATCCATGAGACAAAAAAACACCTCAATGGACCCTACGCAGATTTCCGAAACTCTTAGACTAGGGCTTCACATCGCCACAACTCACACTTGGAGGTATGGCTGCATGTGATCGCTCTGCCCACTTGGATCAAAATATCCCCTTACTAGAGGTCTTTGCTTTAGTGTGTGTTTCCACTCTGTATCCTCTCCGCTTCTCCATTTTTTGCAGCTCCACAACTTCTTAACGCTGCTTCTGAGGCTCCATTTTGAGAGTCAAATCATGCTCCCTCTCAACCACCAAGTCTCTAACCCTCGCCTTTATCCATAAGGCTTTGCATGCATCTTCTACCTAAAGTGCATATGGTTTTTTGACTTGAGAATCAATCTGCTTCACCTATCCCATGGCTATGTGTCTTAGGAATACTTTCCCTTTGCTGAAGATCACATTGTAACCACAATATTCCAAAACTACAATGAAGATTAGATTCTTCTTTAGGCTTCAAACAAACATCACATGCTTGAGATTGAGAGGGGATCTTGAATCCCTATGAAATGTTACTATACTAATCCTGGTAGCATTATACCTTACGTCATCTCCAAACTCAATGTTCCTATAGAGATATTTATCCTCCTAGTGACTGAAAAACTATTTATTCCCCGTCATGTGAAACAGGGCACCACTACCCAAGTACCGCCCACTCCCCATCATTGTGCTCACCATGCATGTGATAAGGGTGAAATAAATATTGAACTGTGAAGCCAAAGCTTCACCCACCACTCATCCTGAGGGCTTCTTACCCGAATTCATGTGTGGACACTTCATGGCATAGTGTCACAGTTCATGATAGTTGAAACACTTAATTTTGGAAACGTCTTTCTTATTTCCCTCTTGACCAGATTCTCCTTTGGATTTGTATTCATTCCCTTTCAATTTCTTTGCCTTACCATCCAAATCACATTTCTCCTCATCCTTAACCTTGTATGCAGTCTCGTCTCTAGTATTCCACATGATCTCCTCATATTCCAAATATGACCAAAGGGGTTCCCAATTTGGTAGCTTCTCCCTCCCATTTATGAAATCCTGGTAGCTGTGCCATCTCTTGGGAAGGCCTAGAAGGGCTAGGCTCATGAGATCATCCTCCACAACAGTAACCCCAACTCCTCCAAGTTCATCACGAAATTGTGTGAAATGAATCAACTACTGTTGAATAGATTCAGTCTTCTGCATCTTGATATTCTGAAGATTTTCCTTAAGCGTTGGCTTCCTGTGGTCACTATATTATGGAGAAAATTTGTCAGTGTTTTCCACATTTCATATGAGGTTTCTTTTCCATGGATATTGGATACTATGTGATCCTTTAGACCTTCCAATACGATTCTCCTCATCTTGGCCAGACACTTCTTCCATTCTGTTAGAGCATGAGCATCAACTATTGCCAAGTTCTAGATATCATTATCAATGAATTACTTCAACCCATTATCTTCTAGCACTGACTCCATCATTTCCTTCCAAGAAACATAATTCGATCTACTCTCAAGGGCATACTCGAGCCTTAGTCCATAGAAAGACATCCTATTAGCTCTGAATAATTTAGCCTGCAAATTCGATCCTCCTCCAAAGGAAACTTTGAATTCTCTTATCTACTGTGAATCTTGCTCTGATCCCATGTATAAATTCCTATGTAGATTAAAAAATTCTCATGTAATTTACTAAAACATAAAACTTGAATCTACTCTACTCATATATGGAAATCAATTCAAATTCGGGAAAGGAAATCACAAACATGCAACATGAATCAATACAAAAACACTGAGAATTATCCAGGGGAAAGAAAATGCTCAAAACCAGTTCCTATATATATTGCATTAATCAAGTAATATGGATGAATACAATATGCTTTCTCAAGCTTGAGCACAACCTGCAAATGTATCTTCTATCTCATTGCTTCATTTACTAACTATGGTCAATACTTAACCAATTTATCATCCTTCCAAGATCCTATATCCTTGCACTCTTCCTTGAGGAATTAGGCCCCTAATAATTAGGAATTCCGCAATCTGGATTGCACAGTTCATCTAGGATCTTCCTTTGAATACATGCACCACATGTACAACTTGTAATAGTTTACAACTGATATTACACTTCCCTTGAACTCCAATCTCAACTAGGTAACTCGTATTCTCTGCTTGAATGAACCAATTTAGACAAATTGATCAGTTAAATGGTCGTGACTGACTACACACCCCTCTACTAGAGCCTGCAGTAGTTCCTCCAACAATTGGAACTAGTTTAACTGAGCATAACTCAATTTAACTAATTTAAATTGTTACAACTGAAATTAACTCAACCTAGGCTCCTGAAATTTAGGAATAATTGCACACAACTAAACTTCATCCCCCTAACTTGAATTAACTAATCTAACTAAGTGATAACAACCATCTGACCTCATTTAACTCATCCAAGCTGTTGGTTGATGTGGAATTTCAAATTTTCTCAATTTAATCAAGGAAAAATCAATATTGAGAATTTCCTGTTGCATTTTCAACACTCTAGAAGCTTCCGATAGGTTAAATTATACCATAGCAATTATAAAATTATTATTAAGCCTAAAGTCATTGTCGAGAGGAATGACGTCGATCATAATTACTTTATTATTAAACTTAAGTTCCACGGTCCAAAGACTGTGTGATACAAAACATAAACATATATAATATTCACCGAACTAACATTACGACTTGGCACATATATAAATATATGTACCAATTATTCGTTTACACCAGTGTGTGCGTAAAGAGTCAACAAAGATTTAAATGAATTTAAATAAATAAACATCCATAATAAACAATTTAAGTACTGATCATATTCCAAATAGAACTGCATAATATATATATATATATATATATATATATATATATATATATATATATATATATATATATATATATAAGTTAAGTCCAAATGATACAACGGTAAGCTACAAAATAAAACTCTTAACTGGGTCATTATTATTTTGATTCTTTCTCTTTAAAGTTTTGGAAGATAACATAAGATGGAAAAGAACGACATAGGAAATATGCTTGATAACATACATATGATAATGAATCTGTATATTGAATACTTTGAGTCCATTTTCCTAATGTGGATTGAAGAATTGATGGGGATATAGGTTAGAAAAAATTCATTAGAAACAGGTAGATAGTCGAGTAAGGTAAATAAGGAAATGTGGCATATAAATTTAAGTAAGATCTAAAGTTGTGGTAATGATCCAAATTTATGCAAGAACACAACATAATACACATATAACCATACATACAAATATGTAGCAGAAATAACACTTCATTTCATTAATATCAAAGAAATTAAATTTGTTTACAGACAGAATGGAAATAAACTAGCTAGGGCACTGATAGCTTATCTCTGAGAAGAGATGTGGTGCCTACAAGCCTTTGAACTGTGTTACAATGAGGCTTGAGGGCCTCTTTATTATTGATAACAATGGAAAACCCTAAACATCCAAAAACCTAACCCTAGGAGATGAAGCGACAAAAATATGGGCCATGTTTGGGTAAATTGGTACATCAACTTCCTGGGGACATAACTTTGGCATACGATCTCTGTTTTACGTGCACAATACCTCGTTAGAAAGATCTTTCTAAGGAATAAAACTTTTATGTGAGATAAATCAAAGGAAATTCCATGTTTCTCCCATTTTCCCAAAAAACTTCGCTTAGGGCCTCAAAATGGCTCCAGAAGTTCAGGACCCGAAAAATTGCTAAAAATAGTAAATTGTGCTACAATTAACAAAACTGAAAGAAACAATGGTGGGGCTCCACTTGGAATAGGAGGGTGGCCACCAATATCAACCTGGATCATTCCTCCCCCCTTAGGAAGAAATGGTCCCCATTATGTTGAGTTCCTCCATGAGATGATGAAACTTCTGCTGAACTTGGTCCCTGGTGAACCACTTGCCTTGGTGCAGGAGTTAGCCAGCTTTGACAACCCGATACAGTTGGATCTTTTGCTAGTGAGTGTTCTTTATTTGAATGTCCATGATACGATCCATGGTGTTTTTTTCCATGCAATTTGGGTTTAACTCTATTGGTGTGACTTGTTCTGCAATGTTGGAGGTGTCCAGTAGAGGTGGGAAGTAGGGCCGAAGGTGGTGCACATTGAAAACTAGGTGTAGACCAAGGAATGGTGGAATACTGAGCTTGAAGGAATTGGCCCCTACAAACTTGGTGATGGTGTATGGCCCATATCAGAGCAGGCGAAGCTTGCAGTGGGGTCAAATGAGGAGCTCCTTCTACAAATGTAGCCACACTTTTTCACCCACCTGGAAGTTGTGTGGCACCCGATGTTGATCATGTTGTTGCTTATAATTAGCATTGGCTCTGTCTAATATGTCATGAAACTATTGGTGGATGTGTTGAATGAACTCAATGAAGTTGTTCGCGTTTCCAGATTTACACTGGACATGAGCTGAATCGGCTTGAGTAGCGCAAATGGCATGGCTACGTCAATGGGATATAGTGACTGGAATCCTAATCCCACCTGAAAGGGGTTGTGGCTGATTGAGCTATGGAGAACTCGGTTATAATTTTTTTTTACATAGGGAAGGCTCTCATCCCATGTGCGTGGATGATTTTAATTGTACATGCGCAGAATGTGTATGATCATCCTATTGACGACCTCTGTCTGGCGATCAGTTTGGGAATGGAAATCTGTGGACTTGGTGAGCTTGGTGTCTAGAATTGACCAGAGGCTGAACCAAAATGTGTTGAGGAACTTGTTGTCCTGATCTGAGATGATAGACTGTGGGATCCCAAAGTGCACCCACACTCGTTCAAAGAAAAGTTTTTAGAAGTGGATTTTGCTATGATATTCTTCTTGCAGGCCGTCATACTGGCCATCTTCTAGAATCTGTCAACGACCATGAAAACACAGTCATTTCCATGCTTAGTAGAGGGAAGGCCCAACATGTAATCAATGGAGATGGATTCCAAAGATCGACTAGGGGTAGGTAGTGGAGTATAGAGGCCTTGCTTCTCGATGGCCGGTTTGGTAATGGCTTGGTAATGGTGTAATAAATGCATGATTTGATGTACTTCCCGGAATCATGTCGAAGGTTCGGCCAATAGAAATACTTTTGTAGTATTTCACACTAGCTTTAAGGAATAAAAGGTGTCCCAGGTGACATAACAGTGCATCCTAGAGATGAAAATTTGGAACTTGCATACCTTACAAGGGTGTCTTGTATGTGTGGCTGAATTTTGGATCACTCTTGTAGAGAAGCGGCCAATCAGAAGTCTCGTGCCCACAAGAGTTGCTAACGGTGGTTATCACCATGATTAGTGGTCAGCTGATGCAGTCTGCAACATTATTGGTGCTTCCCTTCTTGTACTTTATGTTCAAATGAAACTATTGTAGATATGTGGACCAATTTTGATGGTGATCATTATGCAACTTTCCTTGTGTCTATATGAACTGGAGGGGTTGGTGGTCTGTGTAGATGACCGTTTCCTTCCCCAAAATGTAATGCTTCCATTTTCGGCAAGCTTGTACAATGGAATACATTTCTTTCTCATAAGTGGGATACTTGTAGACTGTGTCGGATAGTGTCTCACTGCGATATGCCACTGGATGCCCATATTGAGTAAGAACTGTCCCAATAGCATAGTCAGAGGCATTTGTCTTGCTCTCAAATTGTTATTGCATGTATGGTAATGTGAGCATTGGGGCAGAGCAGAGGCAATGTTTCAATTCTATGAATGGATTTTATTGAGATTATGACCAATTTTTTTGCTTTCGCTCCTCCCTTGGTGACTTGACTCAAGGGCCAAGTGATATGAGAGAATCTCAACACGAACTTGTGATAGAAATTAGCAAGACCTAGAAAGATGCGAAGCTCTGTTAGAGTGGTTGGGGCTGGCCAATCCCGAATGACTTGGATCTTGATTGGATCCACATGCACCCCCTGATCATCAATAATGTATCCCAAATACTAAACTTGGGTCATGCCAAAAGTGTACTTCTCCAACTTGGCACACAACTTTTGTTGCCGCGGTTTTTGGAGGACCTGTTGGATGTGGTGGAGGTGCTCTTCCCAAGTTTGGCTAAAGATCAGGATGTCATCAAAGTACACTACTATAAATGAGTTTTTGAATGGCTGCAAGATGTCATCCATCAACCTCATGAAGGTTGCAGGAGCATTTTTCAACTTGAAAGGCATGAACAACCATTTGAAAAGGCCCTCCTTGGCTTTGAAGGTAGTCTTCCACACATCGGAGGGTTCGATTGGTATGTAGTGATACACAGACTTCAAGTCGATGTTGCTGAAATATTTCTCCCCTTTGAGTTGGTCCAGATAGTCATAAATATGTGGGATCAGGTACCTATTTGGGACATTGATCTTTTTCAACGCCTGATAGTCAATATAGAGTCTCCAAGTCCCATCCTTCTTCTGCACTAACACGATCAGGCTCCCACAGGGTGATGGAATCAGCTGAATGTGACCTTTCTGTAGTAGCTCCTGAATCTACCTCTTTATTTCATTGTTCTCTAGAACAGATCACTGATATATTGATTCATTCAGAAACGATGCACTTGGGGTCAGATCGATGGGGTGCTTGACTTGACAGTGCAGAGGTACCCTTGCAGGTGAGGTGAAGATTTCCCTGTAATCCTCTACAACCTTGTCCATTTTTTGTTATCGTGTGGAGGAACCATGTCTAGAGGTCATGGCCATAGTCTTCTTCTTGCCCTGAGGGTGGATCATCATGAAAAAAAATTCCTGGTTTTGGAAATGAGCTTACTGCATTGTCTTGCAGGTGAGGTGAAGATTTCCCTGTAATCCTCTACAACTTGTCCATTTTTTGTTATCGTGTGGAGGAGCCATGTCTAGAGGTCATGGCCACAGTCTTCTTCTTGCCATGAGGGTGGATCATCATGAAAAAAAATTCCCGGTTTTGGAAATGAGCTTACTGCATTGTTTTGCAGTAACCAAAGAGATAGCGGTAGGCAGTGGTACCTTTGGTATCCTATACAACTTATTTCCCAAATTAACAATAACAACAAGAAGCCAGGAATCATACTGAGCATGCCGCTTCCACAAGTATGTTTGGCCTAATAATACATCAAAAAAATCAGGAGGAGTAATGTCACATAATACCTCATCCGTGAAGGGCTTGATGTTGTAGGGAAGGAGACACTGTTGGCTGACGCGGAGATCCCGTCCTTGGTGAAACCACCTGATGGTGTACGAATGTGGGTGTGTTGCGGTTAGAAAAACCAACCGCTTCATGACCTCTACTGAAATGAGGTTCTTTTGGCTCCCAATGTTGACAATGAACTGTAGCGGGGAACCCTTCACCCACATCTGAGAGTGGAAGAGATGCTCCTCCTCCTCTGGATCTTCCAGTTCCTCCTTCTGGATCTTCATGGTGGAAACAATGACATGAGGCTCTGCATCGATAATATGCTTCTAATTTTCATTCCCCTTGTAGGGTTCTAATTCAGAGTCAGAGCATGCATCTTATTCAAAAGTCTTCATCTCGACCACTAGAGACTGCTTGGCCCGACACTCACTTGTGTTTTGAGTGGAGCTATTTGTAATATTCCTAAATTAGCTTGCAGCTAATTGGAATATTAAAGTTTTGTTTTTTCACTTAGATAGGTGAATAAGTGGGTAGGGAGACCCATAAATCTCTTTATGAAGAATAAAACCACTTCTCATGATCAAGAGATCATGACCAAGTGAAGAAAATGCTAAAAAATGGAAGTGCTCAGAAATGGTTGCAATTTGAACGAATGGAAAGGCCTCATCGCTATGATTCTGACATCATGAACGGTTCTAAAAATTGAGTTCGTATAAGAAAGTTACTAAGGTTTGAAATAGTTTAGTGACCTCCAAAACATGACTTTTTGACTAATTGATTATGTCAATTTTTGTAAAAAAATTATATTGGCAAAATGATTTTTATTACTAAATTTTGTGCCTATCAGTGGGATCCACGTGTCCTGCCCGGAGGCTACCATGTGGCCCCAAACCATTGGATGAAAATGCTTGTTGAGAAATTTTTGTGGTCATGGGAGTCGAACCCTCGACCTGACTACACGGGCAGGGCTGACCCGACCAACACGATGTGGGCACATGTTTTACATAGTTGGGCGGGTGTGAATGCCTATTTGGGTCGTCAGAATTTGATTCGGGCGGAGGAATTGGGTGCCAGCCCCTCAAGGGCTAGCCCTGTAGCAATGAGACCCGTGTTCAAAAATCACAGGCTAAGCTCTGTTGAATGGCGGAGATGGGAAGGGGGCTAGCCCTAGTACTAAGCCCTGACCTCATGTGGCTTATGGTGGAGACCGGGGGCTACCACCGACGGTTATGGTGGCGGTTAATGCCACCTAATGCGACCACTCCAATGACGTTTAATGTGGTGGTATTCAACGTTATCCACCCACCTAAACCGTCTGATTATTCTGCATGTGAAAGCGCTGAAACAGACAATTAAATTAAATGTCACCCCCAATTTTAGAGTGCGGTTCCACTAGTCTTGGAGAATCTGCCTTTTTAGTGGAGATAACTAGAGTTCTCTCACTTTTGGTGGGGTTTTTGGGGACACTGGGAATTTTTGTTGCAGAAGTCATAACTGTAATGTTCCTAATTAGCCCAAGCTAATAGGAATATTTCATTTTGTTTCCTTTTTATTATTCGATGAATAAAATGTAAAGGAGGACATGGAAAACTCCTTAAATCAAAGAATAAATACATGCCCAATGTGAAAAGGGATAAATCTGGGCCTTTGTAATAAAATCCACTTGCAGGTGTGAAAGGGGTTAAGCTGTGAGACTGGGTCAACCTTGACCAAAACTATAACGCTGTCTAGATTCAGTGTACCTCATAAAGGGACAACGCAGTTCTAGAAGGAGGACCTCATGTGAAAGGGGTTAAGTGATTCAAGGTGGTTTAGGGTTTTGCACATCCTCATATTATAAAAAGAAGGAGAAGGCTCAAGAGAGGTGTTGTTGAAGCTATTCAGAATTTAGTCTGCTTAGACTAATTCCAATTCTCTGGGCTGTTTAGCTAGAGAATAGTGAGGGTTTCCTGTTTAGGAATCCTCCCTCCTTCCTTGAGAATTTCTTGGAGGAGATTGTTCTGCTTTGGCCCACTATCTAGCATTGGCCAAGCTCCATCTCTCTTAGGCAACATAAATCTAGTCAGGATTTACTTGCTACAGTGAGCTGCATCAAGTGGGATTCTAGATATGTAGAGATCTAGCTTGTTTTAGGAGCCTCTTCTCATGGAGTGTGTCTTTTAACCTCCTGGAAGAGTGCCTCTCCTGATTGTGCTTCAAATCCATATCTTGGCATCAAGCCAAAGTGTTCTCCACTTCTTCAGCACAGTCACTTGAGGAAACTGCGTCCTTTTTGCAGGCAGAGTTGCAGTGTGGGTTTTGCATCAGTTGGAGGATAGATCTCTGGTGAAGGGGAACCTTCCCTTTAATGTGGTGATCCATATATTGGCCAACCAATATATGTCCTATTTAAGATCTGATTTTCTATGTATCATATTCTTCAGAAATTTCTGAAGACTATTGCAGATCTATGCTGTAGATCTCAGATCTATTCATTGTTGTTCCTTTTCTGCTGAGATCCCCAAGGGGAATGTACTTAAAAGCTCCTTTCGATTAAAGTTCCCATTCTGATCTATGATTTTTTATTCATATCGGTTATAGATCTAAAATATAATGAAACATTGCTTCAGTCCCCTGTAAATTACGTTGTTCATCTTTTCTGTCTCATTCCATGGTTTCAACACCTCATTTTGAGGCCTTTCTTTATGTAAATCTCTGTTTTTCTTAATGTAAATAATTTGAGCCATATTATGAGTTGCCATACTTATGTTCCAAAATTATTTCAGTTAAAACCCTCAAAAATTATGCTATCCATGCTTCAGCAAATTTCTGCATAATCTAAGCCATGGGAAATCAGGGTTTTTAAGCCTAGTTGGGGAAGGAGGAACTGTTTAACTTAGCTAGAATTATTTTTTTGAGCTGAAATTAGGAGCATAGGTCCCTCATGACCTATTCTATCAGATAAAACCATCATACCACCTTATTTTTATGCAGATACCTGAATACACTCATTTTAGGGCCAAAATCACCTCTTTTCCCCACCCTTTTGAGTCCAAAGTGAGTTATAAGCTGCTGAATAATAATTTAATTGAGGGATATGTTATAAGGCATATTTCTTCTTCTCAAACTCTGGAATACCTCAGGGTATTCTCATTGTTGCAGAAATTCAAGTTTTGGAACATTACAATAACTCTCTCAATTTTCAACCAAACAAGATGAAATTTTAGTCAATTTTGGGCCTATTTGACCTTATGGAGGGTTTGGAATAGGTTTCAGAGTGAACAGAGGTGATATACATGAGATTTTTCTTTAGAGAAGAGGAAGGAGCCACTAGGGCCATCATGGAGGAGGGACTGTTTTGGGTAATTTTTCACTCTTTAAGGTGAAACAAAAGCCATTTCTAGCTATTTTATATCTTCTGAAGTCAAATTTATACTTTTTTTTGCCTTTATAGGCATATTTTTCACCGTGTAACCATTTTGAGCAAATCAATAGAGCAAGGACATGCCATTGAGGAGCTTTGGACCGACAGATGTAACCTAGGAGGGCTAAACTGCCTCAACAATTTGCTGTGTTATGTTATGGTGAATTTTAATTGCTATGTATTTTTGCTGTTATATGTTAAACAATAAATTTAATTAACAAATCATCACACATAAAACTCAGAAACATTACCAAAACCACTTAGTTTAACTTGCAAGTCTTGGAGAACACTTTGCACACTAAATTATATGGAAATGGATACTTTGCATAACATTAAAAATAGTTCCATTTTTAGATCAGATGGTATAAGAGCTAGATTTTTACTCTACATTTGTTCTTGTGCAAAGATATAGTTGACTGTTTGCAATTTTTGATGCTTAGTAGGCTTAAACTCAAGAGAGGGGAAGGACAATTGGTAGGACAAAAAGTAATCCTCAACCAAGGAGGGCCAGAGCGCCTTTAACTCCACCTTATAATTCACCTCCAAGAGTCATAGAAGAAGCCTCAAGAATGTCTTCAAGAGAAGGAGAAGTTCCTAAAGACATTGATCCCAAAGAAGAAGAACGGGTGTTTCAAAAGGCTTTCTTGGACATGATGGAGATGGTGAGGATAATCTACCAAGAAAGGAATGACAGGCTTGTAGGAGAAGGGTCTAGAAACCAGAAAGAAGGAGAGGGTTATTCAAGAGGAAAGAAAAGTGATGACAAGTCAAAGAAAGGACACGGAGGAAATGGTGATCCACCATCCCCATCTTCATCCTCTTCCTCTACCTTGTCATCCTCTACTTCGGTGAATCAATATCACAAGTCTAAAACCACTGGTAAAATTCCATTTTTAAATCTTGATGTTAAATTTGAGTTTCCTATATTTAATGGTGAGGTCAATGCAGAGAAACTTGACAATTGGATAAGACAGTTGGAAGTTTACTTGAGGATACAAAACCTTCATGATGACAACACCAAGATATAGTTAGCCTCTTTAAGAATGGATGGAGCAACATTGGTATGGTGGGAAGCCAAGACCAAGGATGAAAATAAAAAACATGGTAAGATCACTTTTCATGGGCTGAATTTATTACTGCAATTAAAATCAATTTTATCCATTAGTTCATTTACAAAAGGCTATCATGAATTGGAAAAACTTCAGACAACTTAAGGGACAAAATGTACAAGACTACACCCAAGAGTTTAGGAGAAGAGAACTCCTATTATGGGTAGACTTACAAAGTCAAGATATTTTGCTGAAATATATAGGTGGTTTGCACAACTACCATAGACATACTATCCTTATGTTCAATCCTACTAGTCTAGACGAGGTTTGTGTACAAGCCACACATTTAGAGGCTAGAGGGAAAAATACTTTTGATGAGGGTAGAAACAAGCCTTTTAAGGGGAAAAACAAAGAAAAAACCTCTAAGGGAAAGGGAAAAAATAATGCCTCTATCAAAAAAGAGGGTGAGAAAGTGATATGTAAACACGGTTCAAGAGAAGGCCATGAAGAGAATTTTTTTTGGAAACTTCATCCTAAAAAAATAACTCAGTTTAACAAAAAAAAAAATGCCAGAACGGAAAGGACAGGAGAACTATCAGTTGCGTTGGTAACGGAAAAAATAGGCAGTCGGCCAGTGGAGGAAGAAGGTTGGCACAGTAGGGATCAGGGAGCAAGAGCCATAGGAGAGCTCCGTTCATTCTGTTTCTGTGTGTGTGTGTGTGTGTGTTCATGCTGTTCTCTCATATGCGACACCATTGTAATTAGATCTGTCAGGAATGCTCCGAGGAGCTCTGTAACTATCTCTTGTTGTTAATGCAAAGCTTATGATCTGAGTTTGATGTTTTGAGTTCAATATTGTGTCTCTGATTAAGTTGAATGTGCAGGTCACTTCAAAGTTTGGTTTTTTTCATTCTGAATGCATTGCTGAGTGTTGAGCCCCAAAGATGTCCTTTTCTTTCACCAAATTTCACTTCATTTCCTTTGTCCTTTATCAGTTATAGGCTTAAAAGATCAATAGGATTGATTAAAGTCACTTTAAGAATGCATACAATGACTGACTTGCTATACTTTTATGGTTTTGTTGTTGTAGTAATTTTTGACTAGACTTAGCTACAGAATGCAGCCATTCTGTAGCTAGTCGCCTATTCCGCAACTATCTTCATGTTCACACAGGTTACAAGTGTCACTTAAAGGAAAAACACATATGGTTGAATTCCAGAACTCACCTACATCATTCCTTGCTCTCTACGAAGTCTGAGCAAAAATCTGCAAGTGGTTATGCACGTGGAGGAAACCCAAACTAAGAAGTAGATTCCTACCAGGACAAGGACTCTACAGATGTCTTCAGCAAAGTACGAGGCCTCCATAAGAGTTCTAATTTGATTTTAATTGAAAAAGACACTTATCCCTATTTCTTCTCCAGGGCAGTTATGTATTTCTCTTATAATAATAACTTGGGAAACCGAGAGACAGTTAGTCAGTTAATGTTTTATTGTTAAGTTTTCCAAGACTGTAATACTCTGTTTTTGAAGCGTTTTCCTTTAATGAAAGAAGAACAAATTTAATACATGATCTGAAGAAATATTGAAGAGATTCGTGCACTAATCTGGTGGTAGAGGGTCCCTACTGCCCGAGAGGCTCTGTGCATATTGTTTAGATAAGTAATTTTAGCTATGTTTCGTTCCTAATTTAGGTAGTTTTCTGAACTTTATGTTTTATGCTCACTTACATCGAATGTTACCGCCAGTCTTGTTCTTATCAATTGTTCCAAAATATCACTAAAAATGAATAAGATAGAGCTGTAATATTTCAGAGATTAATTGCATTTTAGTTCAGCTGTAGTATTTCGGAGGTTAATTTCATATTAGTTCGGTTCTGTTTAGTGTATTTTAAGTTTTATTATCTAGTTGTATTCTAGTTTTGTTAAATTACACTTAAAGGCCTTCATTATTTGCAAACTTCTCTTGTTCTTAATCTCTGCTAATACATCATTGTCATAGGAACAAGAATTGGTAATGTCATTTTGAAGTCTTGACTGTTCTGTAATTTCTCATAATTTTACAAACTTGCCTTTTCCCAAAACTATTCCAAAAGATTTCTAACCCTTGAATGAGGCTTAATAGTGACATTTTGAGTTGCAGAATGGATTAATTTTAGTGTCATATGTTAATTTAGAGTAAGGTTCCTTACTATGTTGCAGATAATCTTTTCCAAATGTGTTCCAACAAATTTCTAACTATGGATGAGATTTTCTCTGTGATAATTGTAAGTTGTTGTTTACTTAGAAGAACCTCATTGCATTAGACTTATCCTTTTCTCAATTTTTTCCAACATACTTATAGTGAAATGAATTGGACTGAGTTCATGTTATGAGTTATTTTTCTTGTCAAGTTTTGCAATCTGTGAATTAGCATTTTCTGTTCTTAGGTGCCATACATAGTTTAGAATAGATTTTGCTCTGTTTTAGTGTGACCAATAACTTCTCTTTGCCAACAACTTAGTTCTTTTCCTCTTAGCGTAAAAACACAAAAACAAAAACACTAGAAAAAACACTAAACACAACTAAGTAGGAAGCAGATACCTAGGCACATATAGTGCACTTCACTTCAAAAGTTTACTAGCCCTGGTTGACAATTTATGACATCAATTTAGGAACACTAAGTTGAAAAGACACTGAGTATTGTCATTTACAGAGTAGTTGCACTCATTGGTAGCACGTAGAATTGTGGGTTTTAGGATATGTTGTGTTTGATCGATACATGATCTGATCCTAGCCTCAGTAAGGTCATGGCATGCCTCAGGTGAGACACTCTGCTTTTCGGAGTAGGGTGAAAATGCCGGCGTTGTGCTAGACTACTGCGGAAAACCTTGTTGGCCCCCATCCTAAACCTGGGTCTCACCCTAGAGACCTCTTTTCTTTCCAACAAATGGTTCCATTTCCGGGACCTGAAATCTCATTCTGGAATTAGATCATGGTATCACGGATTTTTGAGAAAGAAATATGAAACTGGTGGGATAACCACCTAGATCAGTTCATAGCTCAGCAAGCAAAGGTGAGACGAAAAAAGGAGAAAGCTGTTAAGAATTGGGTTATATTATTTGAATTCACCAGTGATACGTACGAGATCTTCTGGGGAAAATTTCCAGAGGAGCTCTACAACTGGTTTCAGAGACTACAGACCAAGACAATTCGAAGAAGCTCGCGTAAGGTCTATCACAAGTGGGTGCACATAGATCTAGTACCACTCCATCGGTTAGATACCGATTTGACCCAAGCCGTAGATTTCTGGCTGTAATCTACCTTGGAGGGATACATAGTGCAATTTACAGCTGAATGCTACCAGTCTTTCTCAAAAGCAGAGGACATATTCAAAGCAGGGCTGCGTGGAGAGCTGTTGAAGGAGATCCCCTTGTGGATCAAAGCATTGATGGTGGACAAAGGATTAATGGAGTTCCAAAAATCTGAGATGGAGACCTAAACCTCTAGTACTGGGGGAAGGAGTTGAGGGAAATATGCTACAAGTATGTTGAAAATGGGAATAGGGATATGGATGATGAGACCTCCAGGAGGTTGAGGGAACGACGAGCACATCGGAGGGCGCAAATCACTGAGAAGTGGAAAGAAAGAGTGACGAGGGAGTTGTAAAACTAGGAAAGGAATAAAAGAGACAAGGAAAAGGCGCCTCAGATGACAAAGGAGATGGAAGGTCAGATGTGTTCCCAAGATATGGGGGGGACCATCAAGGAAGTGTGGAAGGTGTATAGGAGCCTAGCCCAAGTAGAGAAGGGAAAGGAGTATGACGAAGATGACGTGCGCCCTGAGGAGACATCTGATGTGGAGTTGCATGTTGCAATGGAGCAACTATTTTGAGAGGGGCTGACACCCATAAAACCAGGTAACTCTATTCCCCAAAGTTCAAGCAGCTCTGGTCCCGACCTTCCCCTGGTACTCTATCAACCATAAGGTGAAATTTTTGTTAAGTTACGGGAATGGATTAAGTTGAATAATGTTCAGTCTACAACAGTAATACACACTAGCAGCAGTGCTAGTAATATCATTTCACAACCGAGAGTCAGGGGTTTTTTCCTAGTAACCCCCACACAAGGAAGCATGGTGGGATAATTTACCCAGTACCCAAAGTTCTTTGGGAGGGGTAATGATGATGTAGAACAACACTGGTACCTTTGCAAGGCCATATGGAGGGCTCGACAGACACTAGAGGTAAGTAAATTGATAGAATTTCAAACTACTCTTAGGGAAAGGGCTTTGTGCTGGTTTATAAAGTGGTCTAAGGCTCATCAGAACCCAACGATAGACGATGTAAAGAGGGATTTTGTTAAGTAATTCAAATTACCCCAAACAAATCAGCAGGGTTTGTCAGAAATGTGGGAGATCAAGTAGCGAGAAGGGGAAACTGCATGGGATCTAATGAGGAGATTCAAGGATGCGATTGGAAAACTCAGCTATCCGATCGATCCGAACCATCAGAGAGATTGTTTTATCAAGGACCTTCTTCCACTAACAAGAAATCCGCTGACACAAAAGAATATCGAGACATTGTAAGACGCATTGGAGCAGGCTATGAAGATAGAGGCCATGGTAGGATATCTGCAAGAATTTAAAGGAGGAGCATCAGCTTAGGACCCTTCCATACTGGGATTACAACATCAAATAGCTAGCCTGATAGAGAAATTGAAAGAAATTAAACCAATGTGTCCAACGAGGTCAAACATATGGTGTACACACTGTCTAATGGAAAGACACGTGGTAACCGAATGTCCTCGACTGCGGGGCCAGAATGTGGGAACATTAGAAATAGGGGCACAGGGAGCTCCGCCAGCAGGAGGGGTTGCGCAGATAAATACCCAGAGATTATATCTACCGCAACACCAGTACACAGGGTTCCCCACGTAATAGAATTCAGCAGCGACTGAATATTGCGAAATATTTAAAAGCATGGGTCATTCACCCCGTCTATGCCCCATATTTAAAAAATACTCCAACATTCCGACCAACATATATTGTGAGTTCTGTGCATCTACCACACGCAGCACAGAGCAGTGTAGGGCTCTGGATGCCTTAGCGGACCGATTGGACAGGCCTTCATATAGAGTGAACGAGGCTCCCAGAGGATGAGGAGGAGGCATGAGAGGAGGCCGAACAGGAGGAAGAGGGCCAGTACGATGCTACAACTGTGACCAAGAAGGCCACGTATCTAGGGAGTGTCCACTTCCTAGGAGACCCTGGTGCGCTCTGTGCAAAGTTAACATGCATATAACAGAAGATTACCCAGAGCTCATAACAAAATGGGAGGAAATATCCAGACAAAGAGGAAAAAATATGGTAAATGCAGAGCCAAGAATAATAGAGGTTCAGGCTATGCCAAACGTAGCCATAGTGACGCGAGGAGGGAAAAGAATCGGAGAAGATGCACAAACCATGGAATCGATAAAATTGATAAGGCCAACATTGCCAAAGCCACTTTTCAGGCCAGAAAGACAAAAGAAATACTTCAAATAAGTAGTGGAAAGCTTTTCCCACCTCGGGGGAAGCAAAGGCATTGAGTTACCCTAGGCCAAGGAAGATAAAGAGAACCAAGTTAGTACAACTACTATGATTGAAGAATGGTTTTGTCTATTCTTAAAAATTGTTAACAACGCGCCAATGTTGGAACATTTAAAGTAGAACCTGGAAAGGGTGGTGCAGGAGGCCACTGGACTAGGGGAGTCAAGCGATACCACTCAAAAATACATACGAAGAGTAAAGAGAAATAAGAGAAGGACAGGAAAAGAGTTCCGAGTGAATACTCAAGTTGCGGGATTCCAAATTAAAGACACCATGCTTGACTTGGGGTTAGATGTGAATATATTTCCAAGAAAGACATGGGAAGCATTGGGAAGATCGAGATTGACGTACTCACCAATTCAACTCCAAATGGAAAACCAGTACTGCATTGTGGCCATCGGAAAACTGGAGGAGGTTGAAGTCGATGTTGTGGGAGTGAAGACGTTTGTAGACTTCGAGGTGATAGACATTATGGTGGATAAAGATCCCTATCTAGCATTATTGGGGATTGACTGGGCTTTTGAAAATTACACAGTGATATATTTAAAGAAATAACTGATGATCTTCGAAGATGGGGAGGTCAGGGTCACCCAGCCACTCGACCCGTATCAAGGTCACCGATACACAAAGTATGTTGACAAAAAAGAAGATGCTCAGCTTCTCGATCATCTATATCAAATGACTGTAGGAAAAAGGGAAGGTTATATCAACCTGACCACGGGGGGATCGGTGAGTTGGATAAGTATTCAAAGCTCAGACTTAGGCTCGGAGATAGCCTGGGATGATTGGCAGTAAGGGGGATATGAGACCAATACGAGAAGGTGCACCACCATCAGAAGAATCAGTTGGATCGGGACTGAGGTAAGAGATTAACCAATGTTGTAAAATATGAATGTTGTGAATACTTTTATTGCCAAAATAAAAGATAAGGTGCCAGCAGACCATAGGGTCCCACTCATGGATGTGGCCTTACAGTCCACATAAGTGAGATGGTGGATTAACCACCGTAACTCACTGTTGCGATGGGACAAAGTTGCGGCAGCATTGAAAGCCAGGTTCAAGGGAGAAGAAGAACCACATTTCACTCAAAAATTATAAGGGGACTCAGACCCCAGAAAACATTTGAAAGAGTGTGAGGATCAATGGAAAAATGTAGGAGACTCAAAGGAGCTGTGGGTCCACAAGTTTATACATTCAATTGATGTGATTCTACAAGCTTGGTACCTAACGGAGGAGAGGAAAATAGGAACTAGCACTTGGCAAGAAGTTATGGGGAAATTTACACAGTGCTTCTTATTTGAAGGAAAAATAGAACCAATCACCCAAGCGTTACATGCTATTAAAAAGGTACCGTTATTCCTAGAGAATCAGGAGGAGGATGAGCAACCACTCCCGAACCAAAGCATCAGAAATTTGGTAGCATGTAAGAAGATAAACAGTGAAATGGACGATGATGATCTAGAGGGTCTTAGACATCTATATTTTGGGGATACATAAGGGGAGGGGGATATTCAGGAGGACCCGAAAACCAAAGGAATTCATCTTCTACCACTAAAAACCAAGAAAATGAACATTGGGATCGAAGAAAATCCCAAACTAGCATCAATTGGTGATTATTGGGATGCTGAGATGACCAAGGAAATATTCAGTCTACTACAGGAATATGAGGACTTGTTCCCGTCGTCCGTAGCGGAATTGAAAGGAATCAAAGGATACATGGGAGAAATGCGTATAATCCTAAAGCCTGATGCAAGGCCAATCAAGCACAGACCCTATCGGTTGAACCCAAGGGTGAAGGAAAAAGTTAAAGCAGAGATCAACAAAATGCTAAAGGAAGGGTTGATATTCCCGGTGGAGGAAGCAGAATGGGTAAGTCTGATAGTCATACAAAGCAAAAAGGATAAGTCTAATCTGAGTTTGTGTTGACTACAGAAGCTTGAATAACGCCTGTATACATGACCCATTCCCTACTCTGTTCAGCGACGAGGTCCTCGACAACGTTGCGGGGAATGAGGCGTATTCCTTTACGGATGGGTTTTCAGGATACCATCAGTTACAGATAGCAGAAGAAGATAAGGAAAAGATAAATTTCACCATCGAATGGGGCTCCTTCGCATGTCATGTAATGCCATTCGGTCTGAAAAATGCGCTAGTAGTATTTCACGCATCATGATAGCAACATTCCGTGACTACATCCACAACTTCCTGGAAGTCTATATGGATGACTGGACTATCTATAGCCTATTGAAAGACCACACAACGTTATTAAGGATAATGTTTGACTGGTGTAGGCTTCTCCCGGTTTCTCTGAACCTCAAGAAGTGCATCTTTGCAGTACCTTTTGGAACACTGCTAGGACACGTAGTACGCAATCAGGGAGTTTGCGTGGATCCAACAAAGATAGTGGTTATAGTTAACATGGAAGCACCAGAAAATATGAAATAGTTGAGGTCACTACTGGTCCACACAGGCTACTACCAATGGTTCATTCGCAACTATGTGAAGATAACAACCCCATTAGAGAAGCTGTTGCAGAAGTCAGAATTGTTCAATTGGACAGAGAATTGCACGACAGCCTTGAATACTTTGAAGGAAAAGCTGGAAAGTGTGCTGTTAGTAATCTGGAATTTTAGCATATTGGTGAGAATAAAACTGCAGAAGCAACATTATTTCAACCACTTTGGGATTCTAGGATCTAGCCCTCCTAAATCCGGAGAGGGATCTCTCCAATAAGTGCAAAGATGGATTTGTCTTTGGAGTTTTGGGTAATGATATTAGGCTAGTTATGAAGGCCAAGGGTTTTGTTTGTTTTTTGGATGGTTGAGCATGAAAATTACTTGAGGGGAAAGTTCTAAGTGAAAAAAGTTTCAAAGGTGAGAAGTTGCAAGCGAATAAAACAACTTTGGCTAAAAAGATAGATATAACGCTGGTTTTTAATCCATTGGGCTATGGAGTCATAACAGGGCTTTAATTGAGCAACAACATCATGAGTGATCCAAGGGACAAGTCATCTATATCACAATATTATTGAGATTAGAGTGATGGAATGGAAACAATAAAGTGTTGGAGGGGTGGAAACTGATAATAATTTCACAAAGGATTTATAGTCAGTCCAAACAAGAAAAGCCTCTTAAGTAACTGTTTAAAACCAACCAAGTGCAGGGCTAACCATTGACTTCTTGGGAAAGTTTGTATTAAAGCAGCTTAATTGACAAACAATCCAGTAATCCACATAATTACCTTCATAAAGTATGAAAACATATAAGAGAAACAAAGTGTAACTTAAGATCAGATAAAGTACTTTTAAACCTAGTCTGCTTTCAGTCAACACCAAGGGAAACTTTCAGAATCTGCCTTTGGAGAATAGAAGCTAGAAACAGGGAAAACCATCACTTTTCTAGTCTAACTTTAATAAGAAAATAAGGAAAATAACTTTTAAGAACAATTTTTAAAGCAAATAGTAGGACGAGGGAACTCCAACATTCCTAGCTGTTTAGACTGTATTAGATCATTCTTAAATAAACAAATTGGAAGAAAACATTGAGATAAAGCTTATCAGTAAGAGAAGGGTACTGGTAAACAGTAAATCCTAACTCTATAAATCCTGCTCTTTATCAGAGAATAGTGAACAATATGACATACATAGAAGGAAAACAATAACAAAGAAAGAGGCACTTCACCAGTGATATAGACCAGGATCCCAAGAAACAGCTTGTTATTGATGTCAAACCAGTTACAGTACTCAGGTCCAATGTTTCAGCTCAGCAATCATCTTCACTTTTCAACCTAACAAATCTAACACAAACAGAGCTTCAAGGGCCAATTAACACTATTTATAGATAGAAGTCTCCAGCTCAATTATATTTCAAAGTTCTACAACCAACTCAACCAACCCCTCTCTCATCTTCTGCAGAAGTATATATAGAAGAATGAGGAGGTGAGATCTGATAAAAGATCTCCAATTACAATTAATATAGATTTAATGGCTTCTTGGCCTTTGGGGGGCTCAATGAAGAAACTTACAATAGGTGTCTTTTGTATTAAAAGATTTACATAAAGTTTTAAGATCGGTGGGAGCTTTTGTTGACCTTGGAGGTTCTCTGTGATGTCGGGGTTACTCCGCAGATATTGTTTGCATTAATTTTCCCTGTAGAAGTAACTCTCTGGCTGCGCTGAGGTGAATATCTTCATTTGATCAATAACTTCGGCCTCTAATTGAATACTTTGAGGCACAGGTGGCATTTCAGTAGCTGGGAGGAATCAATTTTCCTCAGAGGTGGTGGTGGAGGCTTTTTGTCGATAAAACACTTTAAGATTTTCTTCTTTAACTGTTTTTAATCAGGGATTAGGCTTTTGATAATCATTCTTAGCCGTAATCCCCACAAAACCTGTCTTCAATCCTTTGCTCTGGTATGTTTTTGTTGTTGACATTGATACTCTTTGATTTGTGATTGACTTGTTGTGTTTTTCTAATGTGCAGGGCCGTGCAGGGGCGATATGGCGTCAATGCCTCATGAAACATCGATGAAACGTGAAGTTTAAACCCTGTGATTGATTTTCTTTGATGGATCAGAGGAGGGAGGATCGTCATCATCTGCTTCTGTATTTTCTTCAGACATGGTGGAAAAACCATTAAAAACCCTGCAAAATAAAAAAAATATTATAAAATCCTACATATATAGGTTTATTGATGCGGGAGGACATGTGGGGAGAGCATGGCCGTTGGATGGCATCATCCAATGGTCGAGATTGATCGAGAGGAGTCAAAGGCAAGGGGGAAAATAAAATTAAATCAAAGCCGTCGATCGCGCAGAGATCAACGGTTGGGAGCGCAGGTGGAAAGTCAAAACAGAGAAAACGGACGATGAATTTTGGGCCGTCGATCTGCAGATCAGATCGATGGCGGATATGCTGTTACCGCTGCACCAGACCCTGTGTTATCGTGTGTGCATCTCCAGCGAGCGACCACCGTCCGATGAGCAGCCTCAGATCAGATGGTGCATGTCAATATCACGCGGGGTCTACGTCTAATGTTTAACGCATAATGGACGGTGGTTTGGTGAACAGTGCCCAGGCCGCGCATCAATCAGTGAGTGGAATCGTTGCCGATCAGGAGAAAACCGCCCTGCGCTCGGAGACGGTGCGATGGATATCGCTGGTTTCTGCCCAGCAGCCATGGCAGGGACCACCAGGCGGATGAAAAATAGACCATCGGATCTGCGGTTTAAACGGACGATTGTGATGCGATCGCGCGGTGAATAGGAGTGGGGACCACGGGCGCGATGGGATTGCGAAGACCGTTGGATCTGCGGGGAAATCAACGGTGAGGAATGCTCCCAATAAACAAATGCGCTAAGTGCTTTTCAGGCTAGCGCCTGCTTTCGGCGCCTGGTTCACGTGGGGAAAAGGTCAAGGGAGCTGGCTGAAGGGGCCTAAGACCCATATGTGTCCAAATGTGGGTTTTTCATGGATTTTCAATGGTTTTCAAAGGTTTAGAGGGGTTCCGATAAGGCAAAGAAGAATTTTTTAAACCTTATCAATGGATTTTGAATAAGGGAAAAGGGAGGAACGTGAAAGTGAGGGTTTTTCATGGAGGATGAAGGGGTTAAAATGAGGTCAGTTTTGGAAGAAGGGAAAAAAGGAAAATGGTGCTTGCAGCAGTAATCTGTCTTGGAAATCTGCAGGATTTCTGAATGTAGAATAGGCACAGTAGTGAAGATTATGGACAGAGGCATGAGGCCTTCAAGAGTCTTCAAGAGCCAACACTTTTTAGCAATAAAATTTGTTCCTTGAAGGCTCAAAAAATTTTTAGCCACCTTTTGCTATAACAAATTTATAGGTGGCTAACAGTGGCTCCAATTGGGGATGGTGCCTTCTTGAAGGCATCAAGAACTTCAGACTTGCATTCTTTGGGAGGCTGACCTGTGCCTCATCCATTGGCTGCCTTTCTTTCTGTGGATGATGTTCTTTTGAAAACATATTAGTAGCCAAAAAAAACAATGGTTCTTTCATCAAAAAACTTTCTACCTACCCAATCCTCCAGATCTAACATTTTTTCTTCATTAGAGTGCACTTGGATTGGAAAACTCTTTTACAACATTTTATTCTTTTGAAAGCAGGAAAAAAAATCTATTTCTACTCCTTATTTCTCCATGGACTCAGATTAAAAAGTTGAGCCCATATGATTCTCTACCTAATCTACTAATTTGTTAGGATTAAACAGTCTAACATATTTTTATTCTCTAAATTCTACAACAGAAATTTAAAAGCATACAAGTCAGGATTAAACAATCTAACTTGATGCTGGTCTATGGCATAAAAACAAGCTGCACATAGATATTATTTTGCAGAAAATTAAATAAAAAATGGAAGGCTTAAGATCTGAAAGTTTCTCATCATGGCCTTCTCTTTTCTTTACAGCTCTAGTTTGAATTTGTTTGAGCTGTTTTGTCTTTATCAACTGATTCGGATTTTGAGATGATTGGAACCAGATTTTTACATCTCTTGACTCAGAATTTGAAGCAGATTTAAGTCATTTTCTTTTTGAAACCTTAGGTTCAGATTTTGATCCTGTTTGAACCTTTAATTTCTATCCTAAACTATCTACTGATATGCCAAGATTTAAACATTTTGGCAAATCGAATTCAATATCCTATCAGCAGAAAATTTAAAGCTAATTAGTCAAGATTAGACAGTTTGACTAACTAGAAGTGTGTTATTCAGGAGTGGCATTTGAGCTTGCACACTTTCAGATTTGTTTCTCGTTTTTGGTATGGGGCTATACCTTTCTTGTTTTCACAATTTGCCCTCTTTTCTTTCTTTCACTGTTTTTGTATTTTTTGATTTTTATAACTTTGAATGCAATGGTGGGTGAAGTATTTATAATGAGAAAAAGATAAAAAGGCTTTCGGAGCATAACATGGATCAAGAAAAGTAATGCTTAAGCATCCTGCCATTGATAGGACCCCCAAACAATTCTGCTCCATTCAACTCCTGCAAGAAAAATGCATTGTTACTAGCAGCTGAATGAATAGAGTAAGGGCCAAGCCATAAGTTATCAAATTTTCCATGCTTGCCATTTTCTTCCCTCCTTGAGTCCCACTTTAAAACTTTGTCCCCAATTTTGAAATTGCTGGCCTTTATTCTTCTGTCAAAAAGTTTTTTAACGCTGATCTGTTTCTACAATGCTTTGTTATAAACTTCCTCTCTAGTTTGCTAAAGATGGATGGTCTAATTTATTCTTCTGATCATGTCATTATCTTCAGTTTGCAACTCTTGAATCAACTTCATTACTGGTACACCTATCAGCAAGGCTGTTTGGAAAAATTGCATCAGTACCATACATCAGCTGAAAAGGTGACATGCCAATAGATTTCTTCAAAGTCAATCTGTCAGCCCACAGTGCATGGACTAGCTTTGTGTGCCAAGAATTTTTATTCTCCTCCAACAGTTTCTTGATTATGTTCACTAAACCTTTGTTTGAGGATTCTGCAAGTCCATTACCTTGAGGGTAATAGGTCGTGGAATGCCCCAATGTTATTTGATATCTGTGACAGAATTCAACCATCTTCTTTGATCCAAATGCTGCTGCATTATCAGTGATGATCTTGGTAGGACAGCCAAATCTGGAGAGAATGTTAATCTCCATGAATTTTACAATAACTGAATCATTGGCCTGCCTGCAAGGTATGGCTTCTATCCACTTAGTGAAATAGTCTGTGGTAGTGAGAATCCATCTATGCTGACCAGAAGATGGTGGATGGATTTCTTCTATGAAGTCAAGCCCCCACTATTGAAATGGGGCTTCAACAGTGATTGGATGTAGAGGCAGGGGTAGCAGTTTTCTTTTGCCTTCAAAAAGTTGACATTTATGACAGGCTATGATCATCTTGTGCACATCATGGAAAAGAGTAGGCCAATAGAAACCAGCCCTCAAAATTTTGTTGGCTGTTGTCTTCTAGTACAAATGACCTCCACACTCTCCTTCATGGAACTGGTGTTTGAACTTCTCTGCATCAAACTCGGGCAAAAATTTAAGCAATACACCACTTGCATTTTTCCAATAAAGACATTTATCTAAAATGCAATAGTTTACAGCTTTCAATTTTAGGAATCTTGCCTTTGTTTTTGTCAAACCAGGAGGTGTATTTAAATTAAGCAAAACATAAACAATATCAGCATACCAAGAGGAATTCATAAAATGGTTTTCAACAATGGGAGTTGAGACTTCCTCTTGATAATCTGAAGCATTAATCATATTAATATCAAGAACTTCAAAATTGGATTCAGCCATTAATGTAGCTAGACCTTGGCCTTTGATGACTTTAGTGGGTTTTATCTCAAAATCATATTCAAGGATAACATCAATCCACTTACCTCTCTTACCATCTGGGTCCTGTGTTAGAATGTCTTTAACAACTGAGTTTGGGACAAAGGCAATGATGTGTGAGTGAAGGATGTATACTCTGAAGTCCTTTAAAGATTTAACCAAAGCAAAAGCTTGCTTCTCCATAATGTTATACTTCAGAGGGGCATCCCTCAATGCCTTGCTAAAGAATGCAATAGGCTGCTCTTGTCCTTGTGGATTTTTCTGTAAAAGGACAACAACTATGGTATGTTATGATGCAAACGAAAAAATATAAAAATCTTTTGAAAAATCAGGACTTATTAGAACCGGTGTTTTGGTTAACGATTGTTTCACCAGCTCAAAAGACTTCTTTGCTTCCAAGGTACATTTTACCCCTTGCTCCTTCTTCAACATGTTTGTGATATTCCTAAGGAGCTCGGCCAAGTTGGGAATGAACCTTCTCAAAAATTTAATCTTCCCAATGAAAGATTGCAACTCCTTGATGTTCCGAGGATGAGAGATTTGCATTATGGCCTCAATCCTCTTTGGATCTATCTTAATACCCTCTTATGAAATGATGTGCCCAAGAAGTTTACATTCTTGGAGACTGAATAGTGTCTTCTTAGGGTTTAAATATATCCCAAACTTCCTACATTCCTCGAAAACCTTTCTCAAATGTTCTAAGTGCTCTTCATTTATTTTTGAAAACACAGTGACATCATCAAGGTATATAATGATGAAGTAGCCCAATTCTTCCGAGAATGCTATGTCCATGGCTCTTTGAAAATTTGCTCCAACATTTATTAGACCAAAGGGCATTTTCACATACATGAAAGTTCCCTATGGTGTAGTAAAGGTTGTCTTTAATTGATCAGCAGGGTGGACTAGGATCTGATTGTACCCTGAATAGCCATCCAGCAAAGAAATTCTCCTAGACCCTACCACCCTTTGCAAAATATGGTCCATCTTAGGTAAAGGGTAGTTGTATTTCAATGAAGCTTTGTTTAAGTCTCTAAAGTCTATACAAAGCCTAATCTCTCCAGTTTTCGTCCTAACCGACACCAGATTAGACACCCACTCAGAATATCTAATAGGGACAATAATACCAGCATCATACATTTTCATGATCTCCTTCTGAACCAAAGGTAACTGAACAGGGTTTATTCTGCACAGTTTCTGTTTGAATGGTTTTTGGTTTTCTTTGAGGGGAATTTTGTGCTGTATTATTTCAGTGTCATAGGATTTAAGATCTTCGTAACTCCATGCAAAAACATCAGAAAATTCTTTAAACAACTCTATGTATTTGAGTTTAATGTGAGATGGTAAATTCTTAGACAGTTTAATCATTTTCGGTTTTTCCTTACTGCCTATATTGCACTCTTCCACTTCAATCTCTACAGGTTCCAGTTTTGGCTTCTTGGCCACATCGTTAAGATCAAACAACTCTTCTAAAGAAGCCAGGCCGTTGGGCAAACCTTCATCTTTAGAGTGCAGAGTTTCTAACTCCTCTGTTTCTAACTCTATAGTCCTTTCCTTTTTGTTTTTAAGTTTTCTTGTCAGAAAATTAAAATTGACAAGCTCAGGAGACAACTCTTCTTCGCCAAGAAAATTTTCTTCCTTGCAGTTTGTTTCATAGTCTGAGTCAGAAATTTTTAGTTCGAATTCATTTCTGAATTGCATGAAGTCTTCTATTTGTTTGTCACTGTCAAACACCTGCCAATACTTCTCATTATCAGGCACAACTGGTCTAAATTTTATCTTAGTTGTGCAGTCTTTGGTGTTATATGGCGTTAAGCATGTTCTAGCTGCAAAGGCTAAATTGTGGGCTGCAATATTTCTTTTTCTTGGGACAAAAAACAGTTTGGACTCCTCGAATGTTTTCAAAAGGTCCATGACATCGTTTCAGTAGGCCCTAAGTCTGGGATGATTTGCGTTATACTCCCCATTGACCTGCCTAATGACTAACTTTGAATCCCCATACACATTGATTCTTGTGGCTCCTAACTTTTTCAATAAATGTAAGCCTAAGAGAAGGGATTCATATTCTGCTATGTTATTGGAACAATAAAATTTTAGTTTGCAGGAAATGCTTGCTATGTGGTTGTTTTTAGTGTTAGTAATCCAGAAACCTGCACTAGCATTGTTCTTAGTGCATGACCCATCAAAATACATACTCCACAGAGGACTATTTTCGGTTTCTCCTTGATTAGTGTCCTCTTTAACTAATGTGCTCAAGGGTTGTTGTGGAATCTCAGCACTTAGTTGTATTTGTTTTGATTCCCCAAGTTTTTCGTTTATTTGAGGGTTGTTTTCTTGATTGTGAATGTTTAAAAGCAATGGACACCTGCCTTGTAGCTCAAGACCTTTGTTTGGTTTGCTACTGTCTTTAAATGCAGCAAACTATTTTGACACTTCTGCGTTGTGTTCCTCTTCCTCCCTATCGGCCATTAATCCTGTTAAAGTGACTTGTTCACCAAGTGTTTCATCATTAAACATAATAAAAGAATCAAGGCCTGTATTTATAGAATATAGGGGAGAGTTTTGTGGTCTGTCTTGACTTGTAACTGTGAATTTCATATGGGACTCCCTGTAAAGTCTTCTATTCTGATTGAAAACAAGGATAGTCGCATAGGTCATGTCCATTTGCATAGTCCCTTGTAACTTAGCCCCCCAAGATATTGATAATAACATTCCATACTTTGGGGGCACATCAGCCACAACAATATCCATGAATAAAAATTTGGCTGGAATTTGGGCTAAGTTAACACAGAGGTCTTTGATTAATCCTAAACATTTTACTTTGCTGGAATCAAAGGAGTAAAGGTCTTTGTAAGGTCTGGTGATTTCTAGACCGAGGCTCTCCATTACAGCTTTTGGAATTAAATTATGAGAAGCCCCGAAATCATGCATAGCGTTGTGCAAAATCTTGTCATGAACGTTTAAACTCACATAAAAGGGAGGAATAGGTCCCTCTTGATATCTACCTTCAATCTTAGGACCAAAAATCAGCTCTGGTTGGTCATCATTAAGATTGACTGTGTCCTCATTTTCTTCTATTTTTAAAGCCTTCAAAATTTGGGTCGTATATACATGTTGGGCAGCTAACTCAGTCAAGGGAACAGAGATTTTGATCTTTGAAATTTCCTGCTCCAGGCTGAAAGGAATTTGACTCTTTAAAGTGCTAGTTTCAGCCTTATTAGCTGTCATTCTATCAGCAACATGGGTTTGCTGATTTGTTCTATTTATACTTGACAAAATTGTTTTCATGGGAGTACTAGCTGAAGTGTTAGTACTACTAATGCCTTCACTCTGTTTTTCATTGTTTTGAGTGCCTTTCTCTTTACCATTATCAGAATTTACAGCCACTGTATTATCCTTTTGTTTGAAAAATTTAGGCTTGTTTGCAGTGCTGTTTTGTGAAGATTTATCAGAGGTTTTGGTGTTGGGAGTTTGTTGACTGGTTTTGCTTCTAAGGTAATATTCTCTTTGAGACTCTATGATGACATTTTCCGTGTCTTGATAATAACTTTCATCATCATCTCTTTGGTCATCATAAGGTGTATAAAGACCTTGTTTTCTATCATAATTAGCTTCAAAGTCATCATACTCTACCCCAAACATATTGATATCATATTCCTCTGTTATTTCATCCGTTTCCTCAACCTCACTTACATAGTTTTGATGAAAGGGAGGAGTGATCTGTTGATCATCTTCCCTAGGTCTGTTTGGAGGTTGATTCCTTCTAAAATTCTGGTTTTGGTTCTAGTTTCTATTTTGAGGAGCAGTTTGATTTTGGCTTGCTTGTGCTCTCTTAATTATGCTCATCTCTTTCATCATCTCTTCCATCATTTTCTCCATTTTTGAGTTGGAAGTAGAAGATGTAGATTCCTCTCTAAAGGACACTCTCTTCTCAGTTTTCATTCTTGCTCTTTTCTCCATCAAGTTGACTTCCACAGAAAGAGCACCCTTTTGCATCTATTCAAGAGTTGCAAAATCTCTTTCCCTTAGCTGATAGGCCATCTCAGGGTCAAACCCTTCAGGAAACTTGTTTAAAGCTGAGCCTTGTGGAGGTTTTAGATCTAGGGAAAGTGCATTATATACACTATTAAATCTGGTACAATAAGCTTGCACACTTTCCCCAGTGTTTCTGTGGAGGTTCTTGTAATAAAAAAGGACTTGGAGAGGATTCTTCTTTACTTCCCATTTGTTTAAGAAATTTTGATGGAAGGCTTGGAGATAATTGATACTATGGGGGGTTAAGCCTTTAAACCATTTTCTTACTTCCCCCCCTAAACTTTGAGCAAATAATCTAAGTTTGACAGAATCATCATCAATTTCATTTATGTCAAAGTAGTCATTCATCTTATCCACATGTTGTGATGCAGTTGTAGCATTGCTAGCATCATATAATGGAATCTTGGACTGATATTCCTATGGAAGATTGACTAATGGTGCAGGAAGGACTAAGGGAGCATACCATGTCGCCATGATATGTGATGGGGGTGGATTTACAAGAGGTGGATTAACAAGAGGGAAAGTGGGCTGAAGTGAAGTGGTTTGAACAGTGGATGTAGGGTGAGCAAAAGTGGATGGACCAGAAATAGATTGTTGAGCTGATCTTGGATGAGAGACACCTAAGTTGTGAAGGAAATGTAAATCAGGAGGTGTTGTTTCTCTGCCACCAAGATGTTTACTGGTTTTAGGAGAAGAAAGTGAAGACTCAGAATCTAACTGATCTAAATCACCAAGAGACCTAGTTCTAAAAGGATTCACTAAGTCAACTTGTGATTGTTGCAGAGCTGAAAGATTTTTAGGAACTGAATTAGCTCTCAAGGGTGATCTGAAAACAGTTGATAATTTAATCCTAGGAGAATTCCTAAGGATACTTTCTGGGTTATCAACAAACTCAGGTGGATCAGGATCAGGATAGGCTCTAGTGTGAATCTTTCTAGGAGCCACTATTCTGTGTTTTTTAGACCCAAATAAACAAGAAAAGTTCAACCAGGTATGACAGTCTTTAAAAGGTTAACTTATCTGTTTACACAAATTTCAATCCTACAGTCCTCTAACTGAGTTTGACTAATGTTATGATGATAAGGGTTCTTCCCAGTGGAGTCTTAAGGTCTATTCAGGATTGTGGAGTCGCCAAGTGGAAGTTTTCAGCTCTTTTCAGAGGTAAAAGGTTTTATGGTCCACCACCATGTTTATTTGATACCGATCTGAAATATTTTAGGTTTTCTGGGTTATTTTTCAGTTGTGTGGTTTCTAAGAATGTCCTGACTCTGTTTCAAAACTTAGCTACGGTTATGAGACAAAGACAGTCTACTCTTATGGCTAAACCAACTGATTTTTCAAGGTTAGATAAAGACTTATGAAAATCTTAGGGTTTGCCTAGTTTGTCACTTATTCAAGCAAGTTTTATCATGATTACCATTTATTGGTAGTGCTTGAAAAGGCTGTTTTTACTCACTAGATTTTATGAAGTTTTTAAGGGAAGTAGTCCCTAGCGGAGTTGCCAGAAATGTTAGTTGCTAGTGGCTCAGCTGGTTAATATAGCAAATGTTTTTGAACCAAATCCCTGATATCCTATGGTTACCCTCAAATGAAAATGTTTCTGGGTTTTGTCCCCAGCGGAGTCGCTAGAAATGTTAGTAATCTGTAATTTTAGCAGATTGGTGAGAATAAAACTACAGAAGCAACAATATTTCAACCACTTTGGGATTCTAGGATCTAGCCCTCCTGAATCCGGAGAGGGATCTCTCCAATAAGTACAAAGATGGATTTGTATTTGGAGTTTTGGGTAATGATATTAGGATAGTTATGAAGGCCAAGGGTTTTGTTAGTTTTTTGGATGGTTGAGCATGAAAATTACTTGAGGGGAAAGTTCTAAGTGAAAAAAATTTCAAAGGCGAGAAGTTGCAAGCGACTAGAACAACTTTGGCTAAAAATATAGATATAACGCTAGTTTTTAATCCATTGGGCTATGGAGTCATAACAGGGCTTTAATTGAGCAACAACATCAAGAGTGATCCAAGGGGCAAGTCATCTATATCACAAGATTATTGAGATTAGAGTGATGGAATGGAAACAATAAAGTGTTGGAGGGGTGGAAACTGATAATAATTTCATAAAGGATTTATAGTCATTCCAAACAAGAAAAGCCTCTTAAGTAACTTTTTAAAACCAACCAAGGACAGGGCTAACCATTGACTTCTTGGGAAAGTTTGTATTAAAGCAGCTTAATTGACAAACAATCCAATAATCCACATAATTACCTTTAGAAAGTATGAAAACATATAAGAGAAGACAAAGTGTAACTTAAGATCAGGTAAGGTACTTCTAAACCTAGTCTTCTTTCAGCCAACACAAAGGGATACCTTCAGAATCTGCCTTTGGAGAATAGAAGCTAGAAACAGGGCAAACCATCACTTTTCTAGTGTAACTTTTAATAAGCAAATAAGGAAAATAACTTTCAAGAACAATGTTTAAAGCAAACAGTAGGATGAGGGAACTACAACATTCCTAATTGTTTAGACTGTATTAAATCATTCTTAAATAAACAAATTGGAGGAAAACATTGAGATAAAGCTTATCAGTAAGAGAAGGGTACTGGTAAACAGTAAATCCTAACTCTATAAATGCTGCTCTTTATCAGAGAATAGTGAACAATATGACATACATAGAAGGAAAACAATAACAAAGAAAGAGGCACTTCACCAGTGATATAGACCAGGATACCAAGAAACAACTTGTTATTGATGTCAAACCAGTTACAGTACTCAGGTCCAATGTTTCAGTTCAGCAATCATCTTCACTATCCAACCTAACAAGTCTAACACAAACAGAGCTTCAAGGGCCAGTGAACACTATCTACAATCAGAAGCTTAAGCTCAAATGTATTTCAAAGTTTTTCACCCAACTCAACCAACCCCTCTCTCATCTTCTACAGAAGTATATATAGAAGAATGAGGAGGTGAGATCTGATAAAAGATCTCCAATTACAATTAATACAGATTTAATGGCTTCTTGGCCTTTGGGGGGCTCAATGAAGAAACTTACAATAGGTGTCTTTTGTATTAAATGATTTACATAAAGTTTTAAGATCGGTGGGAGCTTTTGTTGACCTTGGAGGTTCTGTGTGATGTCGGGGTTACTCCGCAGATATTGTTTGCATTAATTTTCCCTGCAGAAGTAACTCTCTGGCTGCGCTGAGGTGAATATCTTCATTTGATCAATAACTTCGGCTTCTGATTGAATACTTTGAGGCACAGGTGGCATTTCGACAGCTGGGAGGAATCAATTTGCCTTAGAGGTGGCGGTGGAGGCTTTCTGTCGATAAAAAAATTTCAGATTTTCTTCTTTAACTGTGTTTTTAATCAAGGATTAGGCTTTTGATAATCATTCTTAGCCGTAATCCCCACAAAACCTGTCTTCAATCCTTTGCTCTGGTATATTTTTGTTGTTGACATTGATACTCTTTGATTTGTGATTGACTTGCTGTGTTTTTCTAATGTGCAGGGTCGTGCAGGGGCGATATGGCGTCAATGCCTCATGAAACATCAATGAAACGTGAATTTTAAACCTTGCGATTGATTTTATTTGATGGATCAGAGGAGGGAGGATCGTCACCCTTTGCTTCTGAATTTTCTTCAGACATGGCGGAAAAACCATTAAAAACCCTGCAAAATACAAAAAACATTATAAAATCCTGCATATATAGGTTTATTTCTGCGGGAGGACATGTGGGGAGAGCATGGCCATTGGATGGCATCATCCAACGGTCGAGATTGATCGAGAGGAGTCAAAGGAAAGGAGGAAAAGAAAATTAAATTAGAGCCGTCGATCGCGCAGAGATCAACGGTTGGGAGCGCAGGTGGAAAGTCAAAACAGAGAAAACGGGCGATGAATTTTGGGCCGTCGATCTGCAGATCAGATCGACGGCGGAGATGCTGTTACCGCTGCGCCAGACCCTGCGTTATCGCATGTGCATCTCCAGCGAGCGACCACCATCCAATGAGCGGCCTCAGATTGGATGGTGCACGTCAATATCACGCGAGGTCTACGTTTGATGTTTAATGTGCGATGGACGGCGGTTTGGTGAACAATACCCAGGCCACGTGTCAATCGGTGAGTGGAATCGCTGCCGATCAGGAGAAAACCGCCCTGCGCTCGGAGGTGGTGCAATGGATACCACCGGTTTCTGCACAGTAGCCGTGGTGGGGACCACTGAGCAGATGAAAAACGGACTGTCGGATCTGCGGTTTAAATGGACGGCTGTGATTCGATCGCGTGGTGAAAAGGTGTGGGGACCACGGGCACGATGGGATTGCGAAGACCATCGGATCTACGGGGAAATTAACGGTGAGGAATGCTCCCAATAACCAAACGCGCTAAGCACTTTTCGGGCTAGCGCCTAGTTTCGGCGCCCGGGTCACGTGGGGAAAAGGTCGAGGGAGCTGGCCAAAGGGGGCTAAGACCCATATGTGTACAAATGTGGGTTTTTCATGGATTTTCAATGGTTTTCAAAGGTTTAGAGGGGTTCTGATAAGGCAAAGAAGAAGTCTTTAAACCTTATCAATGGATTTTGAATAAGGGAAAAGGGAGAAAAGTGAGGGTTTTTCATGGAGGATGAAGGAGTTAAAATGAGGTCAGTTTTGGAAGAAGGGAAAAAAGGAAAATGGTGCTTGCAGCAGTAATCTATCTTGGAAATCTGCAGGATTTCTGAATGTAGAATAGGCACAATAGTGAAGATTATGGACAGAGGCATGAGGCCTTCAAGAGTCTTCAAGAGCCAACACTTTTTAGCAATAAAATTTGTTCCTTGAAGGCTCAAAAAATTTTTAGCCACCTTTTGCTATAACAAATTTATAGGTGGCTAACATGCGCCAATATTGGTTCATCCATATTGGGACAAGAAATTTCATGTCCACATCGATGCTTCGAGCATCGCACTTGGAGCGGTTCTAGCTCAACCAGGGGACACTACAGTTGATCACCAAGTGTATTTTGCAAGTCGAAAATGATCAACAGCAGAATGGAACTACACTACAACAGAGCGGGAAGCATTAGCAATGGTGTATTCCCTTCAAAAGTTCCACCATTACCTGCTAGGAGGTATGTTAAAGTTTTTCACAGACCACTCAACTTTGAAGTACCTAGTAAACAAACCGGTCTTAGAGGGAAGGATATGCAGATGGCTCCTTCTATTTCAGGAGTTCACCTTCAAGGTAATAGTCAAACCTAGGTGACTGAAACGTGGGACCAAACCACCCGTCAAGGTTGCAAAATGGGGAAAATGGAGGGTCCCTGGACGATCAGCTACCAGACACTGATATTTTTAAAGTCGATGCCATCCCAGAGTACCTTGATCAGATAGCAACCTACCTGACGACAGGGAAGTGCCCAAAGGAATATACAGAAGTCCAAAAAAGACACTTAGTAGTTCGTGCGACAGAGCATCAGTTGATAGTGGGACACTTGTACAAGATGGGGCTAGACCAAATCTTACGACGATGTGTCTTGGATCACGAGAGGGAAGCCATACTGTGGGAGTGCCACTGTGGAGTTGCGGGAGGGCACGTAGGAGCAAAACCGATGGCGAGGAAAGTACTGTAGGCGGGTTTATGGTGGCCAACAGTACACATTGACAGTAAGTCATTTTTAAAAAAATACGATGTATGCCAGCGGATGAGATGTCCATTGCACAGAGACGAGCTCCCACTGCACCCAATAAAAGCACTGCAACCATTCGAGAAATGGGAAGTTTATTTTATAGGCCCGATTGCACCTGTCGCAAGACACTCACAGGCCCGGTATATCATTACGGCAACAAACTATTTGACAAGGTGGGCAGAGGCAATGGTAGTGAGGGATTGCAAAGCCGAAACAACAAATCGTTTAATATTTGAAAATATAATCAGCAGGTTTGGTTGCCTGAAAAGTCTGAGAAGTGATCAAGGTACGCATTTCATCAATTCTACCATTAAATCCCTACTCAAAAACTTCATGGTACGACATCATAAAAGCAACCCTTACCATCTACAAGCCAATGGTACGGTCGAAGCCTTTAATAAGATCCTAGAAAATAGCTTAACTAAGATCTGCAACGCTCAATGAGATGATTGGGATGAACGTATACCAATAACCTTGTGGGTGTACAGAACAACTGTCAAGAGGCTCAATAACCAGATGCCGTTCCAGCTGGTGTACGGGAGAGAATCCGTAGTACCGGCAGAGTTTGTCATACCGAGCCTTCTAATCACAACCTCACTCCAGCTATTAGAGGAAGACTCGTTAAAGGAACGATTACAAGAACTACAGGAACTGGAAGAAGATAGGTTCTTAGCAGAATTCCATCAAATGGTCGAGAAAGAGAGACAAAAATCTTGGCACGACCACCATATCAAGCACAAGACTTTCATGGTCGGTGGAAAAGTTTTACTTTATGATAGTAAGTACCAGAAGTTCCCAGGGAAACTGCAAATGCATTGGCTAGGACCGTACCACGTAATCGAAATCAAATATTCAGGAGCAGTTCGGTTAGCACAACTGGATGGCCATATACTGCCAGGATGGGTGAATGATGCATGCCTAAAACCATACCACGAGTAAGTTCTGTATTTCATTTTCAATAACTCTCACAATCGAAAGGAGTCAGTAGGGTAGATTAGATTAGATTAGATAGAGTCAATAACTCTCTTGCACCTGAGAAGAGCTTAGATAGGATTCCTAATAAAATAATCTTAAAGAACAAGACAGACCAAAGTCGTGATGTGGAGACTGCAATGCAACCAATTGTGGTTGGGGGGAGGGTAGTGTCCAACGTGTCATCCACGTAAGAGAAAAAGTGTGTCGAACATCATTCCATCATCATGACTCATTGTATCCATGTCAGTCTGTAGGATTGCCGAGCTTTGGGAAGTAATTGCTATAATTAGCATCGCCCATACCGCAATAAATTTTCCATAATAAGCCATAATCATTACCCGTCGCATCTGCCCAGCTCCCGAAACCACAGTCAGATTTGTCAGAACCCACCTCATCCCGACAACTAATCACACGATTATAGCTACGGGGGAAGGCATGGAAAATTAATTAGTTATGGGGTCTTATCAACCTCATGCGTGCTAGTTACTTACATAACTGACATAAAAATATAGCCTGAGAATGCCGGAGAAATCCGAGTTAGAACCAGCAATAACAGAGCTAGCAAGAGAAACATCAGCAGAAGAAGTTCAGAGAGGGCATCCAGAGGCAGGAATTTATAAGTAAAGGAATGGAGTAGGTTTGCAAGTGTACCAGAGGAGAGTTAAAATGACCAGAGTAGTGCCAACAGTTGTTGAGCAGGAGCTCGATGAAAGAGTCTAGAAAATGGAGTCCCTGATGGGAAAATATGATAGTGCTTCGTTGATTGATACTGACCTAACAAACTCCTTCCATATTCTGGCGATGAAGAAATAGGTCTACATGGACAATTATGCCATAGAAGCGGGACAAGAAGTAGCAAGAGTACTTCTAGAGTTCAGAGGTGTTCAACAATCCACTATACTGAACCTAAGAAATCTTCCAGTGTTCAGCACTACAGGGGCTGCGACATAGTGAACCAAGTTCCTACTGAGTAGAATCCACAATGGGTCGTTGTGGCTCGGAAGACAAATACTAATTCATGTGGAAGACATTCATAGGTTAACCGGGCTTTCGCAAGAAGGGAGAGATGTCTCCACAGAAATCCAAAATGTGTCCAAGAGAGCGAAGAAAGCAGGAGATAGTGATTACTACAGAAAGTACGACACCAAGAGAGGGGGAAAAGGGGCCAATTTAGACTTGATCAACAAGCCAGAGGTCAAGTTTTCCTGCTATCTGATTGCAAGCAAAATGATGAGACATTACAAAAAAGGGGAGTGCATGCTGGATACCATCTCTATTGCAAAGCACTGTATCCAGGGGGCACAACTGAATTGGTGTTTGTTTCTACTTAATGAATTATTTGAAGCCTGTGAAGACAACTATAGGAGGGCCACTGGGTTCATCTATGGGTATCTTGTCATGGTGTTGGAAATTTGGAAATGGACAATTCTGGTAGTTAGGCAACCTTTTGAAGTTGCATCAGGCCCACCACTAGCAATGAAGTTCACACCCTGGAAAGCATCAGGGGACCCCAGCACCAAGGAGGTGAACGAGGAAGTGTTCAAATTATGGTACAACTAGATGGTGGATGTCGCGATGAGTCAGCAAAGAATTCTAAGGAAATTTCTAGACGGTTATTCTGTGCAAGTATGGTTTGGGGTTCAAGATGAGGCCGTTGAAGTTTCAGATTGATGAGCGAGCTTTCCACATAAAATTATGTTCGTGGCCAGGGGTAGTAATGGAGGTAAGAAGTGGAGTCTACATCTATTCATTTGACGACATGCTGTCAGATCCATTTCCAGGAGAAACATCAGAGGAAGTGATGGCCAGGATGTCACAGTTACAACTAACACCAATCATCGAAGAACTGAACACCAAGGTACAAAGCTTTAACTGGGTAGTTCAAACCCTAACAAGTGATTCCTCATTATTTCCCACGTTTACGGAATTTCAAGCTTCAAATTCCGCCTCCTCTTCCATCACAGTCCCCATAGTCACGACCATGCCATGTAGTTTATTCAATCACCAGCAGTGAAAACCACAGTCCCTGTCAAAAGGAGTAAGGCAGCAAAGCCACCCGTAGCTACGCCAAAAGCCAAGAAGGAAAAATTCACAATGTCTAGTCAGGCCGTTGATCTCACGGGGGAAGATCAAATGCAACAAATGGACATAAGGGCCCTAATCTAAGAAGAGCCGTTGATAGAGACCTAGGTAAATTAGGAGTTACCTCTAATCAACCCATATTCATTTTTAAATATTCGTATATCTCCACCTCGCACTCACCACTCATTGGCCCACACCTCATACATCTCCAAATATCATCCAACCCGAACGCCCTCAACATCAGCCACCATATCCAACCCAGTCAGAGTAAAGAGTAAGACAAATGGAAACAATGAGGTGGAGGTTGACTCTGATACAACATTGGTACCTGGGGTTAACCAAAATCTAGTTGAGCAGGTCACCTTCTAGGACCTTTTAAATCATGGGGGCTCTTTGACTGCAGATACAACACCCCCAACTGAAGAGTTGAACCCGTTTCAGCAAGAAAACTTGATACTTTAGCAAATACAACCCAATATAAGCATGGTTAACCCTAGTAATCCGCAGCCGCAACCAACACCGCCATAATCACCACAGGAGCACTCAAATAAGTCCATTGCAAGCAGTCAACCACTCCAAGAGAGACAGCCAAATCAAGATATCTCCCGAGCGGAAAGCATGCAGACCTGGGGAACAACATAGTTGTATAACTTCATTTAGTGGGTAGCACAGTAGGCCAAAGGGCTTCACGTAGAACTCCAGCAGAAATTTGAGCAACAACAGGTACAAATCATCGTGCTTACTGAAGAGTGCGAACAACTGAAGATAGAGAAAACCAACCTACAGGGCGAACTGGATATGGTGACAAAGGTCTTCCGGGATCTTTGGCCAACGGTAACCGCTCACAGCCCTCAGATACCATATGATTTATTAGAGAGTGACATAGTTGGAAGATCGATTCACGTTCGAGTGGCCTGTTCGGCCCTCAGTCAAGAAAATCAGGAACTAAAAGCAGCACTGGCGACGAGACTTACGCTACCAGACCCAACAGTCATTTACACGGAGAAGGTAGCAGAAAGGCAGAACCATGTAGTCGGGATGTAGGAAACCCTGAGTACTGTGGCAAGGGAAGCGTATGACTTACTGAAGGGTGTACATGAATTCTCAACCTCACTCAATCTAAAATCAAAGCTGATTTCGGTGCAGCTACAACAGGTGTCGAAGGAGATCCAGGAAGCCACAGACCCCGACGGACTTAACCAACTTTACACTCAAGCGGAAGAGCTCGAGGTCAAGATACAAAAAATTGAGGAACATTTGGCAATAGCCAAACACGCTCTCCAGGAGCTAAGGCAACCTGTCAAGCTCAAGGCCCAAACCATGCAGCAAATATCCACAGAGGCTAACGTAAAAATCAAAGGTGTCTTTGGTAATTGCCGCCCATCTCAGGGGAGCCAGAAGCGGAACGGGTCATTGCAGAAACACACCTGCTCTTATAGGAATGGCAACATGCCATTGCAGGCTTCAAAGAACTCAAAGCATCCGCGCTGGAAAAGGTCCCCGAGTTGGGGCCCTTGTTTGGAAAAGAAGAAGAAAAAGAGAAGACAGGACTGGCCATGGAGGCAAGCAGACCGATGGAGACGGAGGCAGCAGAAAAAAATTGACTCGGGATGAGTCAATAGGATGTGGTCAGGGCCTATTGGGGTCCTTGTTTTGAAATAAGAACGGTTTTTGAGTTGCGGATAATATGTGGTAGAACACAACCCCAGTAGACAGAGAGATGTCACGGTTGTGAAGAATCGAAGAGCAGATGGTGCGACTGTTGCGGGGACGAGCACAGATGGCAGAAGGAAGCGACAGAGGACAAGCAATGAAACACCAGTGATCAAGGAAATGCAGAAAATGCCAGAATAAAAAGGATGGGAGAACTGTTAGTTGCATTGGCAACAGAAAAAATAGGTAGCCGACCAGCGGAGAAAGAAGGTCGGCGTAGTAGGGATCAGGGAAAAGGAGCCATAGGAGAGCTTTGTTCATTCTATTTCTCTCTCTCTCTCTCTCTGTTCATGTTGTTCTCTCATATGCAACACCATTGTAATTAGTTATGTTAGGAATGCTCTGAGGAGCTCTGTAACTATCTCTTGTTGTTAATGCAAAGCTTATGATCTAAGTTTGATGTTCTGAGTTCAATATTGTGTCTCTGATTAGTTGAATGTGCAGGTCACTTTAAATTTTGGTTTTTTTCATTTTGAATGCATTGCTGAGTATTGTAATTTACAGAGTATTTACACTCATTGGTAGCATGTAGACTTGTGGGTTTTAGGATATGTTGTGTTTGATCGATACATGATCTGATCCTAGCCTTAGTAAGGTCACGACACGCCTCGGGTGAAATGCTCTGCTCTTCGGAGTAGGGTGAAAATGTCGGTGTTGTGCTAGACTACCGAGGAAAACCTTGTTGGCCCCCATCTTGAACCTAGGTCTTGCCCCAAAGACCTCTTTTCTTGCCAACATTCACTAGGAGATTAGTGAAAAGATTTGATCAAAGACATTCTGAAACTTCTTTGGGTGAGCTAGCCAAACCCAAGAAATCTGAACCTTTGCATGGGTTGGAAGGATCCATGAAACCAAGTCCATTTTAGAGCATTGCTGAGGGGGTTAAAGACTTGCAACATGATTTTCCAAGGGAAAAAGCCCCACTTCAGTAAGAAATTTCTTCTCAAGAAGAATACATGAGGATTCCTCCTTCAAGAGGGGATCAAGACAAAGGATCTCTTAATGATGAGGTACTCTCCAATGATGAGGAGAAGGAGGAAGAAGAGTTGGAAAGAGCCTTCAGTGGTGTAAAAGCAAGAGGAGATATACCACTATTTGGAGATGGAGATGAAGCAATTACTTTAACTAGAGGAGCTATTGAAGAAGTTCCAAAGGATCTTACATATGTATATCAGAAGCAACATGTGTCTATGTTGATAGGAAATGAGACAAAACAATGGAGGAAGTGTGTTCCAACATTGACCATAGTTTTGGGGACATACACCATGATATATCACTTCTTTGTGAGTAAGACTCTTGACACCAATATGACCTTGGGTGTGCATGGGTTGATTACATTGGAGAAAAACACCTTAGACTATGAGATCTTGCAGAAGGTAGGAGAAGATGAGAAGGATGGCAAACATCAAGTGATTGGGAACATACACACCCATCCTTTTCAAGAGGTTTATGCATAGAAAAAGGAGGATGATTTGCACAGTGAGGGCAGGAAAAAATTATTCCACTCACATATACAACCTACTCTAGGCCTTGATGTTTCATTACATCGAGGCATTACACCAGGGAGACCCCCTGATTGGAAGATGAACAAAGAGTTATCTAAACATGGTGCAACATTGAAAGACTTGCCTAAGGAAGGAGCCTTGGGAGGAGCTAGCACAACGTAGAGAACCTTTGATTTGTTCAAAGGAGGGGTGAGAAATTTTTGGATTTGGAAATTTCCATCTCCCACTTAGATATTTGCGCTGAAAGATGATTATTCAAGAATCTGTGATGGCATGAGCATGATGTCAAAGGGCTATTCCATAGCCTTGAAGCAACAAATGACACTTCCACACACATGAGGAATATTTATGAATATGACAAGAGGTTATTGACACTCTTGTATGCATGGGCCAAAATATAGAAGTTTTGGATGGGCAATACCTTCCAAGAGGAGGTTGACCTCCATGTACTTCAATCTTGTCTTGGGCAAGATCAGATGTAAGGGAGGCAGTAAAATTGGGGTAGAAATACTCCAACATGTGGCTTTGGCATTGAGCATGTCAAAGAGGAGAGCTATGATGTGACATGAGCTTCATTTCAGATTTCAACAATGTTGTCATTGTTGGGAAGCATAGATCCATATTGGGAGTCCCAACTATTGGTGGAATATTCCAAGAACCTCTTCATATGTAAGGTTCTTGATGGACAAGTGATATATGGGAGGTATAGAGTGGTTGATGGAGTCATTTATTTCCATGATCAGATTTACTTGACTAGAGACTCCAAGCTCAAGGAAGGGATTCTACATGTAGCATATGAGGCACTCTTTTCAGGACATGTAGACTTAATTGAGCCTTATCATACCATCATGGAGGGATTCTATTGGGAGGATCTCAAAGAATATGTGCACCAACATATCAAGAGATATGTAGCTTATTTGATGTATGAGGAGGAAAGAAACCACCTTGCAAGGTTGTTTCAGTCACTTCCCCTTTTGGTAAAGAGATGGGAAGGTTCATCTATGGACCTCTTCACCAATTTGTTTACAATATATGGTAAAGATTGTGTTTTTATGATTATTGATCAACTAATGATGTATGTACATTCCTTTACCATACATTTGCAGCACATTGCTGCATAAGAGAGCCAACCCCTTTGTGGATTTCATGGTCCTTTTGGGACTACATTCAGTGATGGGGATGACCAATTTATAGAGGAATCTGGGCAAGACATGTTTTTCTTGGCTCATGTTCAGTTAGCACCTAATTTCCTTCACTATTTTCAAGCTTTTGAGAAGATTATGGTAGCAAGCAAGTGGTTGGATGGCCACTTATCATATGATGTTTTGAGACAGCTAGAGGCAGAACAACGCTAGTCTCACTTGAGGGGCTATTTTCACCATCCAGCATGTTATATGACACATATTTCTTTTTTATTTGGAGCCCTTATGGTGATGACATTCTATTTAATATATGTGGGATGGATTGGGCAAGAGAGGTTCCTAGAACCAAAAAGTGGGATCATGAGATTCCAAGTACATTTTGGTTTCCCGAGGACTATATTATTGAAGCCCAAGATCAAAAGCTCCATATTTATCATAAATGGAGAGAGAGACAACGTCAATTGAATAAATTCAGCCATGCATCCCCTATACATTGCAGAAGCAGGGGATTGGTGATTTTTTCTATGAGCTACCAAGGATGGCTCATTTTGTTTGGATGATAGCATGTAGATTGGAGTTTCTCATGGGATTGAGGAACCCAACATTTACCATCTCTCATGCCTTGAAGAGGCCAATGGACAACATATAACTCTTTCCATATATCTCCCACTTCTTCATGATGAGAGCTATTTTTTTTATCTACCAAAATCCAACTTGTATACTTGGGAGGAGACATATCCATTGGATTTTGCAGTATCCTTGTAGTTGCTTGAGGACAAACAACATTTTTGAGGGGAGGAATTTTATATTCCTAAATTAGCTTGCAGCTAATTGGAATATTGAAGTTTTGTTTTGTTACTTAGATAGGTGAATAAGTGGGTAGGGATACCCATAAATCTCTTTATGAAGAATAAAACCACTTCTCATGTGAAAGTGGATCATCATTTCAGCTTAATAAAACACCATAAGGTGTGAACAGGGGCTAGAGCTTGTGGACTAGGTCAATGTTGACCATATCAACAACGCTATTATGGAGATAATAGAGGATTAATGGAGGACAAAACAATCATTTAGGAGGAGTGTATGCATGACAGTAGCTCCATTATTGAGTGGGATCCAGAATGAGGAAGCTCACCAAGAATAAAAGGAAGAGGATGACAAAATGAGAAGACATGGATTTGTATTATTGAATTTTATCTTTTTAGATATGGATTTTTCATGTGACATATCTATGCATGCTTTTGTTGTTTAGCAGGGTTTGCTGTCCTGTTTAGCACAATGGTGTTTTTTGAGCAGAATTACCACCCTCATCCTTGGGGGACTTAGAGTTCCTACTCAGGAGAGGTTATATTGAGCTGCATTATCACTATCTCACATTTGGCCAAGCTTCAGTCACATATACATCGCAATCCTGTTGAGGTTGTGTTGTGTTGCAGGGGTGTAGCAGTGGAGGAGAGAGATCTCCAATTTCTGAGATATTTTTCCATTGGAGGGACCATCCTTTCCTCCATAAGCTTGTGAGGAAGTTCTCAGGGCCTCATTTCATCTTTTGGCACCAGGCCAATTAGCTATCATCAGCTACAACACAATTTCCCTCAAGGAATGCTCTATTTTAGAGAGCAGCTGCAGCAGTGGGTTTGTTTCCCTAGTTGGAGGAGTTGTGTTTCCTTTGAGGGGATAAACCCTTAATTTAGGAGATATATTGGAGGAGGATTAGCCATAGCACATTTCATATCAGCCACCTACTATTGGTGATTCAGTTTCAGAGATTATTCAGCCCTAAGGCCAAATCTTCTATCTTTGTATAGTGTGTATTTCTGGAAACCTTTTATGGGTTGTCTTGGAAATATGTTTTGGAGCATGGATCTATAGTCCTAGCATTTTCAGAGCATTATATCAGCATAAATACATTTTTCTATCTTTCAGCTTCTATTTTCTCATAGACAACGTAGTTTCCTGCATTCCTGTATTTCATGTATTAACAACATTTTAGATATAGGTGTATGCTTTCATGGGAGGCTTGTTTGCCTAACTTGAGTGATCTTTCCCTCAAGATATTGTACTTATTTTGCTGTTATAATCATAATGGAATGGATCTATTGCTATATCATGTATTTATCTATTGATATTTCTGCATATTTTCATGTTTATGTGCTATATTCTTGCTCTTCCCATTTGGGAATATTACACTTTTATGGAACTCACAACACTTTCTCGTGTCATTCTTCGGCTTCACGATGTTGTTCTTTTCTTGCAGATTTGGAAGGTTTTATTGGGCTGCAATGCCTTGTATTTGTCCTTTTTTCTATAGTTTGGGGGCACCTTTCCCTTGCTTTTGATTAGCAGATCCAAAGTCTCGCTTATTTTGTTTGAATTTCTGCTTAGTCTTGGCAGCATACCGGTATGCCATACCAAGAGAGGAGATGTTAAGAAACTCCATTTCCTCCTGAATGTATCTGTGTAGACAACTATAGTAATTCAACGCCAAATTTTTCTCCAAATATTTGATACCCAACTTTTTTCGCAAGGTATGAAACATATTCGTCAGCTCATGCACATCTTGATCCCGTTGCTACCACAACGTAGTCCATTGTATGTACTTGTCATCATAGTTCCCCATGCGAGAGTATTATTCCTTGATGGTGTCTCGGAAATAATTTCAAGTAGGTATGGCTCAGAACAGACAGGGTTCCCCCTCGTCCTTTTTCTCACAGTAGGTTTCCCACAATCCTTGACATGGGGGCTAGCTTTGAGGAGTGAAAAAATAATATTCTCCCAGCCGTAAAAGTCATCAACCAAGAAATATACCTCTAATAGATTCATCCATCTATCTAAGATGTTTTCATCTATTTGGCCCTCCAATATGGGAATATAAAAGCTTACTAGTACCTTAAAAGGAGTTGCGCCTGTAGAGTGGCTGCTGGATGTAGACGCGCCGTCAGTGGGAAGTCGTTGAAGGATCTGGGTAAATTTATCCATAATCGCATTCCTTTGTTTTTGAGGGCCTCCTAGAGAAATATTTTGATAGGATATCCTACTCCCTCGTATTTATTTTCATCCCCATGGGTGGTCGTCGAGGTTTGTGAGGCTGATCTTGCAAAGGTTCAACCCGATCGAGCCCTAACTGCTTATACCCCGACCTTGTTAGGGATATGAGAGGAAGGATATAGAAAGAAAATAACGCTCTGATACCACTAATCCAAATTTATGAAAGAATGCAACAAAATACACATATAACCATAAATATAAAGATGCAGCAGAAATAACACTTCATTTCATTAATATCAAAGAATTGGAATTTGTTTACAGACAGAATGGAAACAAACTAGCTAGGGCACTGGTAGCTTATCTCTTAGAAGAGATGTGGTGGCTATAGGCCTCTGAGCTATGTTACAATGAGGCTCGAGGGCCTATTTATTATAGAGAAGCAATGTAAAACCCTAAAAATCCAAAAACCTAACCCTCAGAGTTGAAGCGCCAAAACTATGGGCCTTGTTTGGGTAATTTGGTACATCAACTTCCCGGGGACATAACTTTGGCATACGATCTCCACTTTACACGCACAATACCTCGCTATAAAATATCTATCCAAGGAATACAACTTTTGATGTGAGAAAAAACAAAGGAACTTCCATGTTACTCCTGGTTTTCCCAAAAAACTTCATTTAGGGCCTTAAAACAGCTCTGGAAGTTCACGACCCGAAAAAATGCTAAAAATAGTAAATTGTGCTAAAATTAAGGAAACTAAAAAACTGAAAAAAAAATGGTGGGGCCCCAAGTGGAATAGGCGGGTGGCCACCAATATCCACATGGATTAGGTAAATATAATGTCGGTAACATATTGGCACAAGTGTTACTTATTCTTGTTGACTTGTGAAGTGATAACATATAAAGTGCAACATGCCACTAGTCAATGGTACCCCATATAAGTACCTTAATAACTTCAAATGAATTTTATAGACATAAATGAATTCTCATTAAAAAATGTAATTAGAATAAACATACGCCTACAAAATCATTGTATTAAGATCATCCACACTAACATGATGTGATGAGGTAGCTGACAGGAACGAAATATGCACTACAAGAAAAAGACAATCTAATGGATGTTTTTGAGGAACCCCACAGAAAAATACCCCATACATCCATTTCTAGCAGAGGTTACTAGAGGAGGTTGGCGGGCGGAGGGTTTTGTGGATGGTTTCCTCTCAGTGCGCTTATCATTACATGTCGCCCTGGTGCTCTGGAACCAAGAAAGCACTGGTGCGGACCAAAACATTGGCACACCAGACACCGCGCACTCTGTACACACCCGCCCGATGCATCTTATTATTCTATAGCACCAGTGTGTCATAGATCTTCCGCACCAGTGCATTATAAAACACCACGCGAAAACCGAAACAAGCTGGTGCGGTAGAAAGAAACCACACCGGTGCATTATAATACATCGCACCAAAACACAAACCGATCGACATGTTTGTAAGAAACAGAACCGGTGCGCCTATAAACAACGCACATCGGTAAAGGGTTAAATTAAAAAAATTACGGCAAAATAACCCAGATTTTTCAGATTTCTACTGCTCCTGATCTCTCAATTACCAGTGCGCACCCTACCATAGAATGCACCAGTGCGCATGAGACATTGGCACACCGGACAGCTTGCATGACGTACACACACATCCGAGGCCTCCTAATACTATAATGCATCGGTGCTTCACCACTCTTCCATGCCGGTGCATCATAAAAAACTGCACCAAAATAGAAATGTGCTGGTGCATTCTTATCCAAGAGCAGCGGTGCGCCGATAAACTGCACGCACCGGAATAGCGTTACATAAAAAAAAATTGAAGGCCAAAAAACCAGTGCTTTATGACTATTCCGCACAGGTGTTTTACGGATATTCCACCTCGGTGCATCTCCAAAATTTCGTGCCGAAACTGAAACAACCTGGTGTGGTGTTAGGGAACCGCCTTGGTGCATTATAAACAGCACGCCAAATTTGACATAGCCCGATGCGGTTGTAGGTAAGCATACCGGTGCGCCTATAAAACCCCACGCACCAGAACAGGGTTAAATAAAAAAAATTTTACAGCCAAAAAACTTCATTTTTCACTTTCCTCAGTGCTCCAGAGCTTTTAAGCACTAGTACCATTTTCCCTTGTCTGAGCTGCCCTGACATCAGTGCTCTCATTGCACCCATTTCAAGAACTGCTACTCTACATTGCCAACCAATCTCCAGCTTGCATTTTGAAAAACGGTGGGGAAATTTTCTTTTGCAAAGTTTACAGCCAATATGCCTCCTCAACGGTGAAATGTACAGGTATTTTTCTAGTTTTTCCATAATTAAGCCTTTTAGCAGATTAGAAATTGAAATAACCTTAAAAATAAACATTAAAAAAGAAAAAAAAAATTGTCGCGTGGTGCACCGGAGCTGTTCGGCTCGCACCGGATAGCGGTGCTGCTTGTAAAATTTACAGGCTGCATCGCCACCGGTGCTAATGGTATCCACACTATTTCCCGGCGGTACCAAAAGGCGCCTCGAATAATTTTAAAATAAAAAATAAAATAAAATGCGGTGTACTCATTTATACAGGCGCACCATTGACCACGGGAATCACAGTGCGGTGCGTTGACAGAATTATCCGCCCCAGTGTATGTCAGCACACTGCATTCTGGATTCCGAGAGGGTCAATGGTGTGGCTGGGTAAAAGACCACACCATCGACTATGTAATTGTCATGAAGTTGGTGCACTGACGCGACTATAAGCACTGGGGCGTATATTTCAGTTAGCGCACCGCTATTATGAAATTTTATGAAGTTAACGATGCTTGAAAAATAGATAGTTTTACCGAGACCGGTGTGTTGTATTTCATTAGGGGCACCGAGACCAGTGCTCTACATTCTTAAGACGTACCGCGACCGGTGCGTGACTATTTTTATGGCGCATCGACTTGTCTGTTTGTTTTTTTTTCAAAAAAAATATATATGTATATTCCTAAATACATGTCTGTTTTAATAATTTTTTATTTATTTAAAGTGGCAATGATTCAAAGAGAAGAGGAGCAAAAACAACAACCATAGGCTGAACAATATGACATGATTTGCCAATGGGAGGCCCGAGAGAGGGACAGAGATGCATACCCTCACCCTATTACTACAAATACCTAGGAGATCCTTAGGCAGGTAGGCCTTCTCAAGTTCTATGAGGAGGCTACTTCCCTAAAGGCCCACAGTGTGTTTTTGAGATATCTTATCCGCAGGTGGAATGCCCACCAACAGGCTTTCCAGGTTGGTCCTGACCAGTGGTACACACCCAGTGAGGAGGATATTTATTTTATTATAGGAATATTGAGGAGAGGGGTAGATTTACCTCATTCCCAGACGTGCCAGCTGGTTGTGTAGCAGGGAGTCAATTAGTTTACTCCCAGAGATACATTGGAGCACATGTACTGTCTCCTTCAGAATTTCAGGTACCTAGAGGTCAGTTACATATAGGTGCTTTTGGTAGACAGGACATGTAGTGCCTCTACCTTATCATTTCAACCATTTCGCACAACACCAGTGATGAGCAATGCATTAGTTACTCGCTTTTATATTATGTTGATTCTTTAGTACAACAGCCATGACTTGTTAGGTGGTCTGCCATTTTTTTGCGGTAGTTTTGTACGGCCTTAGATAGATGTCGTGCTCATGCACAAGGGAGGGTCAACTTCCCTTTTTCTTCAGAGATGTTTTGTTTATTTTTTGAGAGGTTTCCGGAGATGAGACCTAGTTTTTTTCGACAGCCTCGTAGGCCAATGTTTGAGGCCTGGATGCACATGTGGGGGCAGATGATGCCCAAGAGGGGAGACACTTTTTTTCCAGCCAGGATATCACATGATTCACTGGAATTAATAGCCAGTGTTGACGGGCTACATCCCTTCATTATGGTCCCATGTCCTTATGCTGGCTTAGATTGGTGAGGGTGTCCCAACATCCTCTTCACAACTGATGAGCCGCCAGATGATAGAGGTAATATTATTGTTTTATTTATATTTATTCTAACATGTTCTTAATTAACTTGTTTTTATTAAATTTTGTAATGAAATTGTCTAATTATTGTTGTGTACTTGTATATATTTTGCAGACATTGGCTCTTTTGATGGCGAGGAGATGCCGGGTCCACCACATGATCCAGGTGTGGATCCTGATGATGATGATGATCAGGATATGGATGATGCCGAGCATGATAATGATGAGGATGAGGCCGGTGCAGCAGAGAGACATGCTCCTGCTCATCATGGTGCACCGGTGCTGCCTTTTGCTAGGCGTGGTCGACCTAAGACTAGATATAGGATGGAGTTGGCCAACCAACTCTGTGCATTGATTGTTGATGCAGGCATCAGGACCACTCATTATAGAGACATACAGGCTGATGATACGCTGTTACGGATGTGGAGAGGCATGCCGCATGACATGTATGGCCTGATGTGGCATGTCGTAGGAGTTATGACAGCTGTTACACGACTGAGGAGCACTATCCGTAGCTATAGGCATAGTCGAGCCACGACATGCGATGGACAGTTCGCGAGCAGTGTCTGCTCAACTTAGTGTTCCTAAATTGAGGTCATAAATTGTCAACCAGGGTTAGTAAACTGTTGAAGTGAAGTGCACTATATGTGCCTAGGTATTTGTTTCTCACTACGTTGTGTTTAGTGTTTTTTTCAATGTTTTTTATTTTGTGTTTTTATTCTAAGAAGAAAAGAACTAAGTTTTGGCAAAGAGAAGTTGTTGGACACACTAAAACAGAGCAAAACCTATTCTAAATTATGTATGGCTCTTGAGAACATAAAATGAAATACTTTAACAAGAAAAATAACTCATAGCAAGAACTCAATAACTCACAATCATGAACTCAATAACTCATAACATGAACTCAATCCCATTCATTCATTAGAAATATGTTGGAATAGCTTGAGAAAAGGATAAGTTAGTTCCATGAGGTTCTTCTAAGTAAACAACCACCTACAAGATCACAGAGAAAATCTTATCCATGGCTAGAAATTTGTTGGAACATATTTGGAAAAGATAGTCTGCAACACAGTGAGGAACTCTACTCTAAATTAACCTATGACACTGAAATTAATCCAATCTGCAACTTAAATTGTCACTACTAAGCCTTATTCGGAAATTAGAAGTATTTTGGAATAGTTTTGGGAAAAAGGCTATTTGCACAATTATAAGAGATTGCAGAACAGTCAAGGCCTTGAACTGATATCACTACTTCCTGTCCATATGATGATGTATTGGAAGAGATTAATAACAAGAGTAGTTTGTAAATAATGAAGGTTGTGAAGTCTAATTCAACTAGCTAATCAAACTTGAAATACAGTGACTATAACTGAACTAGAATGCAATTAAACTAACTTTAAACACAGTGAACAGAAACTGAACTAGAATGCTATTAACCTCCGGAGTATTACAACTAAACTAAAAATGCAACTAATCACTGAAATGTTTCAGCTGTGTCTCATTCGGGGTTAGTGGTATTTTGGAATAATTAATAGAACAGGACTGGCTTTAACATGTGATGTAAATGAGCATAAAAACATAAAGTTCAACAAAACGCAAATGAGCTCTAAAACACCACAGCTATGTCTCATCTAGTGTTAGTAATATTTTGGAAGAGTTCGTAAGAACAAGACTAGCTGTAACAATTGATGTAATTGAACACAGAAACCTAAAGTTCAAATAAATGCAACTAACTCCTAAAACACTATAGTTATATCTCATTTAATATTAGTGGTATTTTGGAATAATTCGTAAGAACAAGGCTATACTGTAGCATCCAATACAAGTGAATATAAAACACAAAGTTCAGAAAATTTCTTAAACTAGGAATGCAACAAGGCTAAAGTTACTTATCTAAACAATGTGCACAAAGCTTCTCGGGCAGTAGGGGCCCTCTACCACCGGATTAGCATACAAATCTCCTCAATATTGCCTCAGATCTTGTAATAAAGCGGTGCTTCTTTCATTAAAGGAAAAGTATTTCAAAAACAGAGTATTACGGTTTTCTGAGATCTAGCAACAAAACATAAATCTAGCTAGCTGTTTCTCAGTCTCCCGAGTCATTCTTATAAGAAAATTACATAATTTCCCTTGAGATAAAATAGGAATAAATTTCTTTCCCAACTAAAATCAAACTAGAACTCTGGTGGTGGTCTCGTACTATGATTAAGGACATCTGTACAGTCCTTGTCCTATTAGAAGTCTATCTCTTAGTTTTGGTTTCCCACGTGCATAACCACATGTAGAATTCTGCTCAGACTTCGTAGGGAGCAAGGAATGATGTGGATGAAGTCTGGAATTCACTCATATGCGTTTTTCTTTGAGGTGACACCTGGAACCTGTGGAAACATGAAGACAGCTGCGGAATCAGCAACTAGCTATAGAATGGCTGCATTTTGTAGCTAAGTCTAGTAAAAAATTACTACAACAACAAAACCATGTAAGTGTAGCAAGTTAGTCATTATATACATTCTTAAAGTAGCTTTAATTAATCCTATTGATCATTTAAGCCTGTAATTGATAAGGAACAAAGGAAATGAAGTGAAATGTGGTGAAAGAAAAGGACATCTTTGGGGCTCAACAAGCAGCGACTCACATGCATCTCATGATCATTCACCTCGCAGCGTGCCTGATGAGAATGACACTCCACTAGCAGCATCTGACAGTCATCATGGAGATGAGGTTGGACCATCGACCATGCCCAGTCAGCAGCCTGCAGCTACATCCATCAGTACTAGTCATGATCATGAGCAGGCTGGACCATCGACTGCCGAGGCTGCACTATTGACTGAGAAAGCCTCCACTACTACTGCTCATATTGATGTTGTACTACCACCAGCGGATGCATCCATCAGTACTAGTGATCATGATCATGAGCAGGCTCGACCATCAACTGTCGAGGCTACACCCAGCTTTACTGAGCAGGCATCCACTTGTACTACTGCTATTGATGTTGTTATACTACCACCAACGCCTGATCCATGACATTTATGTTACAGTTGTATATTTTAAAATTATGCAGTTATATATATATATATATATATATATATATATATATATATATATATATATATATATATATATATATATATGGTTCATGTATTTTATGTTCATGTTGCAGTTGTACTTAATTTTCTTGTTGGTGATCATCATGATGTGGCGCATATTGTGAGGTCATGTTAGATATGTTCATTTAATGTTTAGCTTGCAGATAGATGTGTATATGTGATAACATGAGTTATTTGACATATTGAGATGTATATTTGATGTTTGTGTTGTGATGATCCTAATAAATAATGTTAATTTGATGTTTGAATGTGTTTATTAGTCGAATATGATGTTTGTACAATGGTTATCATGATCGTGATGATGTTTATTAATTAATTTAATATTAAATGACCATGATATTTATTAAATATTATGTCGTGATTGTAATTGTAATTTAAATTTTAATTGTATGTAAAATTGTAAAATCGTATTTGTATTTGTACTTATTGTAATTTAAATTGTAATTGTATGTAAAATATTTATTAATGTAAAATTTTAATTGTAATTGTAATATTTGATTTATTTTGAAATGATTATAATTGTATATATGAAAAATTGTAAAATTGTAATTGTATGTGTACAATTCTAAAATTGTAATTGTATTTGTAATTGTAATTTTAATTGAATTGTATGTAAAATATTTATAAAATTGTAATTGTAATTGTAAATGTAATTCTATGTAAAATTGTAAATGTAATTGTATGTAAAATTCTAAAATTGTAATTGTATTTGTAATTGTAATTTTAATTGAATTGTATGTAAAATGTTTATAAAATTGTAATTGTAATTGTAAATGTAATTGTATGTAAAATTGTAACTGTAATTGTATGTAAAATTCTAAAATTGTAATTGTAATTTTAATTAAATTGTATGTAAAATAATTGTAAAATTGTAATTGTAATTCTATGTAAAATTGTAAATGTAATTGTATGTAAAATTCTAAAATTGTAATTGTAATTTTAATTGAATTGCATGTAAAATATTTGTAAAATTGTAATTGTCATTCTATGTAAAATTGTAAATGTAATTGTATGTAAAATTAAAATTGTAATTGTAATTCTAATGGTAATTCATGTATGTGAAATTAATGTAAAATTGTAATTGTAATTTTAATTCTAATTGTAATTGTACTTTTAATTGTAATTTTATATAAAAAATTTGTAAAATTTTAATTCTGTTAATGTGAAAAATTTAATTGTATTAATGTGAAAAATTTAATTGTATTAATGTGAAATCATTTTATTAAAATATTTAAATTTGTAAATTTGCAAATATTATGAAGAATTTTTCGGTAATAATCACATTAAAATGAACATTGTCGATGCGTTTCAAACCAACCAGTGTGGTTCATCATCAGGACTAAGTAAAATAATTGTAAAATAACAAATCTAGAATAATACGAATTTTTGTAACATAATAAAGCTTAGAAAATAATGAAAATAAATTCATGTACTTTATAATTATCATTATTTTATTATGATCTTACATACAAAAAAAAGAAAATAACTTTATATAGTCCGGTGCGCTTATCATCCTAACACGCACCAGTGCGTCGTATAAATAAGACACACTGGTATGTCACAACTCTTTCGCACCGGTAACGAATAAACGCAAATGAAAAAAATGCAACTCTATTTTCTTTAATTGAAAAAAAGCGGCAATTTGAAAAATGAGCAGTAAAATATTTTTGAAAATCTAATTTCATAAAATAATTCTTTAAATACTAAACACTTTTCATTATTTCACTATTTTTGCTAAAATTTTCAGCCAGATATTTGCAGGAGACAGACTTGGAGCAAGAGAGCAGGAGGGCACTGTGGAGCAGTGAAATACGTTCAAACAGAAGTATTCAGACAATTAGAAACCAAACCTCTGGTGATTCAAACCCTGTATCATAGAATTTGAAACCATCTCGTGATTAAATTTGATTTTTTTTTTTGCAGCTTTTTACTTTTTTTCTGCAGTTTTATCCATTTTTACTCTAAACCCTTCATTTTTTTGTTTTTTCCCTTTCTTATCCCTGTTTCTGTGATTTCATAATTAGGTTTTTTCATTTTAGATTGATGTCCAACCCACGGGACGACTTGCATAGTCGAATCCCAATCCATTCGGCCATTGTGTGAATTTTTGAAAAAATAGATTTTTCTTTATCGGTGCACCCTGCATACTATATCGCACTGATGCTCTATATTATACAGCGCACTGCAAAAGTACTGTAGTAAAAAAAATGATTTTTTTTTCTAAATCCGTGCACCAAATATGAAATAGGGCACCGATGCTCCATTTAACTAGGAAAGCACCGTACGATGTATTACACCGTTTTTTGCGGTGCGTTTATAATACCCCACGCACCGTTAGGTCTATTACAATGTTTTTTTGCGATGCATTTACAATACCCAATGCATCATACAGTGTATTATACTATTTTGTGGTGCGTTGTTCATATCCCCACGCACTGGTGGCGGTGCGGACCTCGTGAAAGGCGCACTGGTGTCTTGAGATTTATTTTCTACCTAAAAAGTTGAGAATTTATTTATAAATGTATTAATGAATGATATGGTACAGGTTTCAGATTGATAAAGAAATGTTTGACAAGATATCAAGCAACAAAAATACTGTTAACACATCAAGAAAAGCAAAAAAGACAAGTTCTTTGTAAATTATTTAAAAAAAATATTATTTTTGAACTATATGTAAGTTTAACTAATATGTATTGTTTACTATGTATCATGCAGAGCCACAAAATGACGAAGCTCGATATGATTATTTCTGATCTAGGACTAGAAGAACGTAAAAGTTTAATGGGAAAATTGCAAAAGGATGAATCAAGGGAATGAAAAAAATACTATCGATCCAATATGAGTTTTTTTTTTTAATTATAATTAATAATATACTTAAAATTATTAGATAACATGTGTCAAATAGTCTACTAATTCACATCTGTTTAATTTTGTACAGGGACCAACAACTTAGAAAAGGAATGTTGTTCTAAGAAAAGAAAAAAAATAGAACATTCAAATGAAAATCAATTGCTCCTTAGCTCATCTGGAGTGGTGCTGGAAGTTAACGAAAGGAGAAAAACTTTTACAAAAGTTTGAGGGATCTAGTGGAACAAATGTATAGACATTATTTCCAACAACAACAACGTGCTTCAAATGTAATATGTAATCATTGAATTTTTCGACCATTAGGTACAATAAATAAACAATTTAGCATTAAATATTAATTTTCAAGATTTTTTTTGCAAAAAATAAAAGAAAATGGAACCCATTCAACACATAAAACAGGACGACAAGGAAGAAAATGGTTGATCTCTAAGTTTGTGAGTAATTGTTACTTCCTTATAACAACTTAACTAGATTTAATTTTTGTATTTTTTAAGATGTTTTACAAAAATCATCATTGAATGTCTTCAAACAGGTGCTAACATACAAAGAAGAACCATCAGATGAATTGATTGAAATTGGGTTAAATATGGGTTGTGAGTATATGTTGGCATATCAAAATTTAATTGTGGAATTTGTAAGCATCTATCGATCTTGTTTTACTTAGAGCCGTCTATAATTAATATAAAAAAAACATCTTTTATATTAAATATATGATTTGTTATGGGGTATAAAACTTGCAAGAAACAAAGTATGGAACTGCGCCAACAGATGAAATTTTCAAAGATGGCATGGTACATGGTTTTGAAAGAATGTGCATAATTTATGAGTCAATTGTTGCTATGGTACGTCATTTTTCTTTTCGATTTACATTGATATATATTATTTAATATTGCAATTTTCATTATTCTCACTAATGTATATACACTCATTTTAGTTTATTTTTATGTTTATAGATGGAAGGTGAAGAAGAAGAAAACAATCAACACCATGAACAAAACATTCCTGAAAATAACCCAAGTCATGGAAGTAGCTCTAGCAGTGACAACAATTCAAGCGAAGAATGATGATCACTATGTTTGGATATCAAATCAAGGAGTTTTATTTTTTGAAATATATATGTCTGTGAAATTAGACATTTTGTTTAATGTAATGGACATAGTGTCCCAATTTAAAGACAAAGGGATACTGTGACAACTACATTTACTTCTAACTAGTTGGTTAACTAGTTAAGTGATTTGTATTTAATCGTTAAGGAAGAACTGAGACAATTTATATTATTTATTTTAATAATAGAATTGTTATGGAAAAACAACTGGATAAAAAAAGTAAAAAGATGATGGTTAAGTGTCTTCCAAGAACTGGAAGTGGTTGGGGACAGTTGGAAACAGTTACCTGCTCATTTGAGGATAAAAGGTTTATCCCAGTGAGGAGTAGGGGTTCTGTGCTAGTGGAAAAAGAGGGTTTTCCAGAGCTGGTAGAAACTAGTGGAAAAATCACTCAGAGATCCTGAAAACTAATTTTCTGGTACTGACTGGACTATTTTGTCTTGAGGTCACAGTAAAAAAGAAATCCACTGATAACCCGTACCATCAAAATCTGGAGCTCGGGGGCAAGAAGAGGACGTAATCGCCTCTCTTGATGGTTGGGAGGACCATAGCTTAAAAAAAAAAGAATATCATGACTCAGATAAGTACAAATGAAGTTATTCCTCTAAAACTAGAATGATAATTAGACTGTAACTATGATGATTTCTTGTTTACAAATTCTGTGAAATAGTCTGCTAATAAATATGATTTCTTGTTTACAAATTCTGTGAAATAGTTTGCTAATAAAGATGATTTCTTGTTTACAAATTTTGGCAAGTTGTAGGTTAGTTTCACCATGGAGAATAGTCGGAAGTTAAGAAAGAACAATAGTTTTTACTGTAATTTATGGTTTTGGTAGTTATTGTAAGGAAAAAATGAACGTATTAAATACAGGGGAATTTATAAAGACAGAAAGGAGAACCATTGGTCTCAGGTTTTGGGCAAACCCAACTAAGCGACGAGCATGAAACATTAAGCTCTCAAAATAAAACCCAGAATTCAAAAGGCAGAGAGCAAGAGTCCATGTAAACTTATTACAAAATTTCATTCTACAAAACTTGTCCTAAAAGGGAGAATATCCTCCGAAGTAGATTAATAAACTAATCTAGTACTTTGCTCGGAATGAAGGACTAGAAGAAGAAGCACATGCTCGTCTAGATACCTGGTGCAAGAGCCAGTGTATTAGCCAAAGGACATTAGAGATTCAGCAGGAGCATCAAGTAAAGGCTCAGGTGACAAAAAACAACTGGGTCGAAGATACAAACCTGCTAAAATCAAGATGCATAAAATGGAAAAGGTGTTAGTAGATATAGTTCTTAAACTGAATTTCAACCAAAATAATATACGAAGAAATAGGAAAAACTGGCATGGATGAGAGGATTTCTACCTGAAGGAGGTGGGAATGGCTCACATGCCAGCCTGCAATGAAAACAAGGAAGGAACATAGGTTAAATAATTAAAACCTCATGAAACACTATAAAGCAATTCCTTACAGCAAGAACATAATAATGCTAAGTATAAAACCCTGAACCATTGAGAAATTCTCTCTTTACCTGACTGTTTGCTGTTTGGGTAAAGCAACTCCGTGAAGAGGTCACCATGGCAGACTATGACGGAATGGGTTCTTCTCGTAGCTCTTTCCTTGGAGGTAGCTGTGAGTCGAGACTCGGACCTCTGATGAGGATGCAGAACCAATGTTGATACATATATAACTGTAGAATTCAACATAATCCTGAGAGCTGAGGACTGATCTAAAACCAAGAGCGTCTACCTCGGAGGAGCAGAAATTGCAGGAACAGAGAAAGAAATAAGTTAAAAATAGTAAGAAGTTGAGAACTGGACTAGGAGGGTGAGTTAGGGTTGGTGATATTTAATTTAGGGATTTCCAACTGTAGCACAACTGTTGATTCAGAACCTGATCAACAGTGAAGATCAAGAGGAACCATAGAAAACCATGAGGTGAATCCGCAGGAAATCCTGTCAGTTGTCAAGTGGTGTAAATTCCATGTACAATGATAGTAAATATCTCTACCGTGACAGCTAATCCGCTGCCGAGGAGATATGGTAAGATTCATGTATTGGATTTAATAACGAATGGTAAGTAATATTGCAAAGAAAACCCAAGCTTGCATATTAAATAAAAGTTTACTCCGCGAGATATATACGATTATTTATAAATTACATAAATTAATGTTTTGAAGCTGGTTATATAAGATACGTTGGAACATATCAATCAATTTTACCAAGCTAAGTTTTAAATAAGATTATGGTTTTTCGATGTAGGTATGAGACACTAAAATTTAACCTTAGTAAATGAGGTTTACACTCAGAAAATTAATATTTATTAATTTAAATATGAGGTTAATCCAAGAACAATATTATATATACATATATATTGTAGCTAATGGAGGGTAAATTTTTTTTTTTTTTACTATGGAAGTTTTAGATGTTGTTTTAGATGTTACAAGTGGTATCAGAGTATCGTTCATACGCTGGAACCCTAAGGGTCAACTAACGATAAAGTTGTATGTTTATTGATGCTCAGAGAGAGAGTTTAGCAGGAAAAAAAAATTATGAGAAGGGGAAATACACAGCAAACCCCCCAAGACATTGGGGAACCCCAAGCTCAACCAGTGATGAACCCAGAAATGTGGATTCAGTTAAGTGTCAAACAACACCGACCAACTAGTAGGCTGCTGGAAGAACAACAACACCAAACCAATTTCCCGTTGAATAAGGTGCAACAATTACAGGAGGAAATGGTGCATGTTCAAAAAGATAATGAACGACTACTGCAAGATCAGGAGAAGATATTAAAAATCCTGTCAGATAAAAAAAAACAGGAGGTGGAACATCCAAGTACTGACAGAGGCATGCAAGATGAAGAAGAACAACAAACAAGAAATAACACTATGGACAGAGTGGAAAGAAGCCCATCCCAGCGAAGCAAGAACAAAAATTACAATGAAGAAAAATCTGGAAATGTGTCAGATCAGCAAGAAGTTAAAAAAAAACAAAAAGTAGAACTTCAGGGGGAGTTTCAAAAGATAAAACCACCTGTTGGGGTTCCCATGTTTTGGCTAGATTGGCAAGACCAAAAGATGAGACAACATCAAACCACTTTCAGACCTCAGGATCTAGCCTCCTGGGTCCAGAGAGGGATCTCTCTATATAAGCAAAGGTTTTATGTCTTTGAAGCTCAAAGTTAAGATATTAGGCTAGTTATAAGGCTTGGTTTTGTTTGTTCGATTTGTGTTTGGTTGTTGGGAATCAAGAAAGAAGGGTTCAGTATAAGACATGAATGAGAAAAGAGGATTTTAGGCAAAGGAGGGATGATTCAGAGAACATTCAGGACCATTGGGAAATGGATTCAGGAAAGGGTTTACTTGCTATTCAATATGCAGGCTTTTAGTTGGGCTAGTCATCTAAAGCATTGGATCTTAAAGATGATAGTGTGGCATGAAATGGTAAGAGAGAAAGTGAAAGCAAGGAAACCTCCAAGGTGACCTTTCGGGAATCAGATCCAGGGATAGGACATACCATTGGACAACCTGTGATCCAAAACCTAGAAGGCTAACTCTTCAGACAAGGAAACATTAAATATTTAGAACACAAAGTTGAAAACCTGAGATCAGAGAGAGACTTTGAACTCTCAATGCTTTGGCATCCAGCTTAAGGGAACCTAGTAAGGTTCAATTAATTGAAAAGGATCCTAGTGAGACAGAGATAGAGTTCCAGACTCCCAGTATCCTAGTTCATTCAATTAAAGCCTAACAAGAACATTTGAGAACCGATTCATTAATTCACACATCAGCTAGCAGTATATTTGGCCACTACATTGGTTAAATGATCTTGAAATCAATCCTCAGATAACACATACAACAGAAAACATTGAAGGCAGGGAGAGCAGAAACAGAGGGTACCTAACAAGGGTAAATCCTATGCCAGATTTCTGATGCGTGCCAGAAGAAATGAAATGTAATGAACTAAAAAGGAAAAACATAGACAAAGATAGAAAAACATCACCGCTGCTTTAAATCAGGATCCAAAGAAATGTGCTTGTCATATTAAAGAGCAACACCAGTCAAGTAAAACATCCCCAATAGCTCGATATTCAGTCTGAAAACATCTTCTTCAGCCTATCTTACAACTTTACACAGAGAACATGTCTCAAGAGAAACAACTTGCAATTCACAGATAGCCAATCAACAACCTTATAATGAGTTTCTTCATGAATTTTATAGCTGAAAAAGAGGCTGAGGAGGTAGATGGAAAACTAAATGTAGCATTAAAAATCAGAAGAGGAAGAGGGACGAGGCCCCATTCTGTTTTAAATTCCAGGCATTTATCTTCAGTACTCTTTGGATGAAAGAGTGGTCTTCGTCAGGCTGCAATTTATTCCAGGTATGTCTTTGATGTACTTGCTGTAATACCTCTGTAGTACTCTGGTGAATAAAAAAAAGGTAGAATAATGATGCTTGGGTCTACCATACTGTGAAACAAATGCTCTGATAGAATCAAGACTGTTGTCAGGGTAGAAAACCTCTCTAGAACATGGCATAGAATGAAAACTGTATGGGCACTCTGTCCTTTCATGGGTAGGAACATTATGCTGATGGTGACACTGATATATATCATTTTATGTGCCCTAGGGATTCTGTGTGATTTCATGAGGTCTTCAATTTGATATTTTATCTTTAATTATTGAGTTAAGGCTCACAATTTAATTATTGAGTTAAGGCCTTACATTCTCTGATCTTTCACTGACACTCTTTGTCGCTCCATTACTGCCTCTGACTTTGCAGACTTCAAGTTTTTATGGTGCTGGGGAGGTTTGAAAGTGTCGAGCACCGTACATTGATGAAATCTTTGCTGTTGAATCCTTCCCAAACATTTTCCTGCAATATCAGGCTCGGACAATGGCTTTCTCTGCGCTCTATGTCACTGGAACAATGACCATAAATCATGGCGTTTTCCGCCTAGCTGTAATCCTGCAAAACACGTAAACACGTTATGAAAACCATGCATGGGAAGGGTGGATGCAGGGGGGACAATGAGAACGGCAGTGTAGCTTGGTGGAATGGTGGAACAGTGCAGGATGATGGTGGAAAATGCAGCGAACAATGGAAAATGGTCCGGTGAAAGTTTGCGGAATGCAGCAAATTTTGATGCAAACCTTTGACATTTTGGCCTTTGAATGAAATATAAGGGGGGGGGATGAAAATGTGATGTGTTGACACCTAATCCTATGGATGGGTGTGAATATTTAATATTGTATATTAATTAATATTAGGAAATAAGGAAGGCCAAGAGTCATTGGGAGATGAATCCCAATAGCCTCACCTCCATGTATAAATCCATGTGCATTCTTCAGCTAATACACATTCTGATTTTGAGGAGTTACCTCCTGGTTTGACATGGTATCAGAGCTAGCTCCACTATTGGCATTTCTGCCTATGGTGTAACTCCCTCTCCTTTGCTCAGTCAATTTTATTAATAGTTTTTGCTGCTCATTAATTGCTAGACTGTTATTCTGCATTTTTTTCTCTATATAGCCCTGACATTTGCAGCTCCAGCTCCTGCAAGCTCCTGAAGACTGCAGGCTCCTCTGTCATTCTGCAAATTGCAGGCTCCTCTGTCATTCTGCAAGATTCCATTTCAATTTTTTTTTTTGTAACGGCCTTTTGGGCCTCCTCCATCGACTCACCCATTTCCCTTACCTACCAGCTCTCTCCCTACATTCCATACAACACTTTGCATTCCATACAGTGTTATATCATATGCGCTATCACTCCATATAATACCACGCTGTCACACTGTCTACGCCCCTTGCTCAAACGCCGGCTCTGCAATCCACAATACAACGCACAATACAAGTTACCTCCTGGCTGTTGGCGTTACAACCGGTCAATACACTTCACCTGCGCCTCTCAACCATCCCATCTACGCTGGTTCAGTTTGTAATATCTCCACATACGCTGGTTCAGTTTGTAATATCTCCGCCTGTCATATATTGCATTACCGCCCTCCCACTGTCATATATATCGCTCCCTATCTCCACAGTGGAATACACCCTATGGTAATACCGCCCCTCAATACCGCTTGAATACGCTGGTTTTATTGACAGTGAATACGGCATATGACAGTCATCTCTCATAGTATGGTATCGTATTGACATTTTTTAATACGGCATATGACAGTCATCTCTCATATATATCGGTTTTATTGACAGTAGTAATATGGTATTGACATATGACAGTCGTATGGTATACCATTTCCCATTCATATTTTTAATACCATTTCCCATTCATATTTTTAATACCATTTCCCATTCATATTTTTTAATACCATTTCCCATATATATTTCCGCCCCATTAATACTTGTGTAATACCGATTTCCCATATATATTTCCACCCCATTCATACATTTGTAATATCCCATATATTTCCGCCCCTCCCAATTTTTCGATACCACTCCATTCATAACATTCCATATTGACCTCCCATACAAATTTTTCTCCAAACAAAACAAAAAATACACATATTTTTTGGTGCAGAATTCAGTTTTTTTAGCAAAGAGCTTGTGTTTTTTAAATTCAGTCTTTAGAAAGAGTTTTTTAAACTCAGAGTATTTTTCCAGCAAGAGTTTTTGCCCCTTTAATTGAAAGATTTCAAGAGTTGAAAGTTTTTATAGCAGAAATTTTTCCTCTTCAGAAGATTTTTTTTTTCCAGCCAATCTAATGCATTCTCTCATCTCAATTGTTGGGGTGGTTCTCTCCGGCAAAGAGAACTATCTTGAATGGTCTCGGAAGATTAAACACACACTCATTTTTAATGAGTTGTGGAAAGGAATCTGTGAAGGACAAGAAGAAAACCCACCAGAAAAGCCCACTTCAGACAAAGAGCTTGCCATTTGGGAAAACAAGAACTGCAAGGCCTATGCCTTGATTGCAGCCTCCGTCAGTGAAGAGGTGAGTCGTCATATTTCATCATTCTCAAATGCCTATGAAGCCTTGAAGAAACTAAAAGAACTCTATGACTCACATTCAGAATTAGAAAATGTTCAATTGATGATTAAGCTGTTCAGTCTTGAAATGAAGAATGATGATCCCCTTTCTTTAGCTTCAGAAGTAAGATCTATAATGCATGACATTGAAAACACTGGTGTAAAAATGGACGTATCTCTCATAGAATATGTTAAGGCATTATATCCGACTTATTCACATTATCTTGAGTCTTTGCAAGCAAGTGGAAACTTTGAGCATATCACCTTTGATAAACTTGAGCAAAAGTTTGCAGAAAGAGAGAAAGCTTTTGGGAAGATGACAGTCCCTTCATCTTCTGAAGAAGCTGCATACTTGGCACATAGAGAAAAGAGTCATGCTCTAGATTCATCCAGAGGAAGAGGTGGCAGAAGAGGAAGAGGAAGAAGAAACTTCACAGAAAGGGGGGGCAAACAAGCTGACAAATCCAATCTTCATTGCACACGTTGCAATAGAGATGGACATGATGCATCCAAATGCAGAACACCATGGGAGAAAATTGAGCAGCAAAGAAATCAAGACAAAGGTAAAAATAATGACAAAGACAAAGGTAAAGCACCTAAATCCACTCACTATGTTCTAGCACATTGTAACAATGGAGTAACTGAAAACCTATTTGATGTTTCATTTACTTCATGGAGAGATGATTGGTTGCTAGATTCAGGAGAAACATGTCACATGACATTTAGAAGATATTTTTTTGAAGAATTCACTGACAAAGTTGATGGAGTAGTATATTTCACAGATAAATCCAAACTCAAGCCATCAGGGCTTGGCACAATCAGGCTTAAACTACATGGTCTTCCTGATCATATCCTACATGAGGTTCTATACCTCCCTGAGTTGGAGAGAAACTTGCTGTCCCTGGTCGAAATCCGGCAGCAAGGACACTCAATTCACTTGTTTGATGGCAAGGCAGAGGTCAGAAAAGCATCATATCACTCACTTGTCATGGAGGGAATAGAAGAAGGGAGACTCTTGAAGCTGAAAGGTTCATCTGCCCATGCTCAAAAATTTGCATTCAGTTCACATCATGATGAAGGTACATTTCCATCAAGTCTTTTATGGCATGCTAGATTTGGACACTTAAATTATGACAACCTTCGTTTGTTGAAGAAAAATGGTGTTGATGGACTGCCTACAATTCCTATAAAACCTAAGGAATGTGATGCTTGTATTCTAGGAAAGCATAGCAAACAACCATTTCATGATTCACACTCCAGAGCACATAGAAAACTTGAACTTGTTCATTCAGATTTATGTGGCCCTATGCCTATTGCTTCTACAAATGGAAACAAATACATGATGACATTTATTTATGACTACACCAGAATGTGTTGGATTTACTTACTGAAGAATAAGTCTGATGCTTTTCAAACTTTCAAGAATTTTCATGCATGGATTGAAAATGATGCACAAACACATATTGGCTCTCTACGTACTGATAATGGAAAAGAATACACTTCAAACAAATTTGAAAATTATCTTCGTCAAAATGGAATCAAACATCAAACAACTGTGCCATATAATCCACAACAGAATGGTGTAGCTAAAAGAATGAACAGAACTATTTTAAATATGGTCCGCTCCATGTTATTTTTCAAGAATGTAAAATTGATGTTTTGGGCTGATGCAGTTCTATGTGCTGCTTACATAAAGAATAGGTGTCCTTCAAGTTCAATTAGAAACAAAACTCCTTTTGAAATGTGGCATGGCCACATTCCTTCGGTAAAGCATTTCAGGGTCTTTGGGTCCACCTGTTATGCCTTGATACCCAAGGGTCAAAGGAACAAACTTGGTGCTAGAAGCATAAAATGTATCTTCTTGGGGTACTCCAATACCTCCAAAGGATATCGTCTCTATGATGAAGCAAATAAGAAGTTTGTGATAGCAAGAGATGTCATATTTCTTGAATCTTCCAAGAGTGACAAGGTTGTTGAGCGGTAACTTGATCTCCTGGATAGATTCACACATGCAAAGTCCTTCCAAGAATTTGATAATGTGATTCCACATCTTGAAGGGGGGATTCCGATATTGAATCAAACTGTGGAATCATGTCCCGAAGCACTCTCTCCCCCACATGAAGAAACAACCATGGATGACACATTGGATGATGTGATTGACAGAATTGGGAGATTGAATCTTGAATCAATCCCAACTTAGTCAAATGACCAGCCTGGGCCATCTCAGAAAGGTCCTCCCAAATGGCTGACAAAGACACTGGAGAATGTTCATCCTGATGAGGTTGGAAAAACAGGAACAAGAAGTTCCACTAAACAAATCGAAGGTGATGTAGATAATTCTGATTCTCCTGTTGATATGGATATTGCTTATAACCGTGAATTGAGTTTGTCTACAGATCATGAACCAACTTCCTTCAAAGAAGCCGCTTCTCATGATGAATGGAAAGAAGCGATGCAGAAGGAGTATGATGCCTTGATAAAGAATGGCACTTGGAAGCTGGTTGATCCGCCTTTGGGAACAAAACCAATTGGCCGTAAGTGGGTCTACAAGAACAAGTACAAAGCAGACGGCTCACTTGACAAGCACAAGGCTAGGCTTGTGGCAAAAGGATTCGCACAAAAAGAAGGAGTCGATTATGAAGAAACTTTTGCTCCCACAGCAAAATGGACCACCATCCGGACTCTCTTTGCCTTAGCAGCTCAGAATGGATGGAAAGTCCATCATATGGATGTAAAAACAACCTTCTTGAATGGAGATCTAAAGGAGAAAGTTTATATGTCCCAGCCAGAAGGATTTGTGATAAAGGGTCAAGAACACAAAGTTTTCAAACTTGTAAAATCCTTGTATGGCCTCAAGCAAGCACCACGAGCCTGGTATGAGAAATTGACCGAGCATCTTCTGAAACTTGATTTCAAACATTTTGATCTTGATGATGCAACTTTGTTTGTTAAGAAAGTTAAAACAGTTGTATATCTTGTGGTATATGTAGATGATCTTTTGATAACAGGAAACAATGAGAGCTATATTGCATCCATGAAGAAAGAGTTGAAGAAAGGTTTTGAAATGAATGATTTGGGTCATGTTCATTACTATTTGGGTATTGAAGTAATTCAACATCCAAAATTCATATTTCTTTCTCAAAAGAAGTACATTGGAGATCTCTTGAACAAATTTGGCATGGATGACGGTAATCCCTTAACCACTCCAATGGAACAAAACTTGAAGCTCACATCTATTGAAGGGAAGGAATTTGAGGATGCAACTAAGTATAGACAGCTTGTAGGAAGTCTTATCTACCTGACCACCACCAGACCTGACATTTCATTTGCCGTTGGAATCCTCTCAAGGTTCATGCAAAAACCTTGTGAAGGACATTGGTCTGCTGCAAAAAGAGTGTTAAGGTACTTGAAGGGGACTCAAGACTTTGGACTCAAATATACACAGGTAGGCGACTTCAACTTGATCGGATACTCTGATTCAGACTTTGATGGGGACAAAGAAACAGGGGTGTCTACTACAGGTTATACCATGAGTCTTGGATCAGGAGCTGTCTCATGGAGATCACGCAAACAGTCAGTTCCAGCAGATTCCACGACCGAGGCAGAATATGTGGCAGCAGCTGAAGCAACAAAATAAATTGTGTGGCTCCGGAAAATCCTGGAAGATTTGCAAATGAAACAAATGTATTCCACACCACTCATGATCGATAACACTTCTGCAATAAAGTTGGCCAAGAACCCAAAGTTCCATGATCGAAAAAAGCACATCAATACAAAGTACCATCTAATTCAACATCATGTTCAGGCCAAAACCATCCATCTACATCATTGTTCCACAAATGAACAAACTGCTGACATCTTCACCAAAGCACTTGGAAGAGAAAAGTTTGAAAAGTTCAGATCGATGCTTGGACTCACCAACATCCCTTCGGATTAAAGGGGGGAATGTTGACATAATCCTATGGGATGGGTGTGCACATTTAATATTGTATATTATTTAATATTAGGAAATAAGGAAGGCCAAGAGTCATTGGGAGATGAATCCCAATAGCCTCACCTCCATGTATAAATCCATGTGCATTCTTCAGCTAATACACATTCTGATTTTGAGGAGTTACCTCCTGGTTTGACATGATGAAAACACATGGAATGGGTTATGTGGCAGGACTTGGTCAATGGTGGGGCATGCATTTAATCCAGACCGTCTGATCTCAGGAGGAGATCGACGATTGAGAATGCATCAGAGGGCGACAGATGGTGGGCCAGGTGTCCCTTTTGCCTTGAGCTAACTCCCGAGCATCTTCGTGGCGCGATCAACGTTGGATGGACAACTTCAGATCGGACGGTGTGCGTGCATATCGCGCCGAGTCCACGGTCGAACGTTAATGCATGATGGGGGGTGGTTTCTCAACAGTGCTCAAAGACACGTGTTAGCCGGTGTATGGCATCGCTGCCAAACGAAAAATACCACCCTCCTCTCAAAGGCGGTGTGATAGAAACTGCTAGTTTGCAACAGTGACACGATTGCAGGGACCACCGGGGCGGATGAACTATGGACCATCGATCCGCGGACCAGATCGATGGTGGATATGCGATCAGAGTGGTGAACGGGGGAAAACGGATACGATGAGCCTTTGCGACAACCGTCGGATCTGTATAGATTGACGGCGGATATTGCACTAAACCATTTATTTGATAAGCACGCTACGAGCTAGCGCTTGATTTTAGCGCCCAGGTCATGTGGGGAAAAGGTTTCGGGGGCTGGCCGGAGGGGGCGAGGCCTGACATATGTTAAAATATGGGTTTTCGGCCCCTTTTAATGCAATTTTGAGGCCAGAAAGGGGTAACGGTAGAGGGAAGAAAAGGTTATTAAACCAAACAGGGGGTGTGTGTAGGATTTAAAGGGGATTTTGGGATAATTTAGAGAAACAAGGGGAAGGAAAAGAGAGGGAAACAAGGGCTAATTGAGGATGAAATAAGGGGAAAGGCCTTTGGGCATTATTTTCTCAACAGAGAGGCTTATTGACTTGGAAACAACAGTGAGGATTCTTCAAAGGGAAAAGGCACGAGGAGGCTTCAAGGATGATGTGTCTTCAGAGGAAATGCATTCCTTGAAGGCTCAGAAACATTTAACCCCCTGTTTGCTTGTCAAAAAATTATAGGGGGCTAACACCACCAACGTTTGATGGTGAAGCTGAAGAAGTGGCTGAAGCATGGTTAATAAACATGAATAATTACTTTCAGGTGTACGAGTACAGTAGCAACCTGAAGGTCATATTAGCCATAAATCAGTTAAGGGAGAAAGTCACTTTGTGGTGGGAAGAAGTGAAAAATGTTCGCAGCATAGAGGAACAAGATGTTACCTGGGAATCATTTCAGAAATAATCTAGGGATAGGTATTTAATAGAATGATTTTATGATGAAAAAACTAAGGAATTTCATGACTTAAGGCTGAGATAGATGATTATGGATGAATATTTCACTAATTTTACCTCCTTGTTACGATATGTTCCATATCTTCGAGAGGAACAAGCTAAAGTGCAGAGATTCCGAGTAGTCTACCAAGCCACATGAAGGAGAGAATAGAATTTGTAAACCCCCGAACCATGGACGAAGCCATTCGAAAAGCACGAATGTGCTATCAGCAGTCCAAGGAAAAATGGGAGGTTGGCAAAAGCTGGCAGTTGAAGAAAGGACAGAAATGTCACTCAAATTTCAAGGGTGCCAAAAGCACTAACTTTAAGAATTCCGCACGTAACTCTGTCAGCAAAAAGTTTGGCAGAAATCACCAAAGGACCAGATGGCCAGCAGAAGAAAAACCCACAGAGGCATCTAGCAAGCCTGAGCAGGGATAGGTGACTAAGCCACCTTTACAGTGTTGGGGGTGTGGTGAAGCACACTACTATAAAAACTATCCCCAGCGAGCAAGAAATGATACAATTCCAAACTTGCAGGAAGCTTCTACGGTAGGTGACGTGGCGCAAAATATTCCTCGTATCAACGCGGCATTGGAGTATCAACAGGAAGATTACCAGCCAATAATGATTGAGCTGGAAGGTAAAATAATAACTCAATATGTTTCTATTTTGGTAGACCCAGGTGCAAGTCTGAGCTATGTTAGTCCCAAAATAGTGGAACTGTGTAAATTGAAAGAGCAGAAATTTAAAATTTTGTGGCTGGTACAGTTAGCCACTGGAGCAAAACGGAAGGTAATTGCCAAAATTCCAAACTGTGTTTTGGAAATTTCAGAACAACAGTTACAAGTGGATCTGAACATTATGCCATTAGGGTCCTATGATGTTTTGTTAGGCATGGATTGGCTAGAAAAGCATTGGACCTTAGTGGACTATAAAGAAAATATTATTTATTACAGAATGCATGATGGAACACGTAAAGAGATTCAGGGAGTTAAGAAACCATTACAATTATGCCCAATTATAGCATCCCAAATAAATAAATGTATAAGGAAGGGATTCTAGTTATATGCTATCCAGGTGGGGTATGCAGATTCTAAGGAAAAGTCACATATGATGGAAAATATACCTCTGGTGCAAGAATTCCTCGATGTTTTTCTAGAAAATATCCCTGGATTACCACCAAGGAGAGACATTGACTTTACCATAAAGTTAATTCCTGGGGTTTCTCCTGTGTCAAGGGGCTCCCTATAGAACGAGTGTGCTATAATTAACAGAGCTGAAGATGCAGTTACATGAACTGCTGGATAAGGGTTACATTCACCCGAGTGTGTCCCCTTGGGGAGCACCAGTACTGTTCGTGAAAAATAAGGACAGGACCATGCAAATGTGCATGGATTATAGGCAGCTCAACAAATTAACTGATAAGAACAAATACCCTTTGCCAAGGATTGATGATCTATTTGATCAAGTAAAAGGGGCCACAGTGTTTTCCAAGATAGATTTGAGATCTTGGTATCATCATATTCGAATCAAGGATGAAGACATTTGCAAGACAACATTCCGTACTAGGTTTGGACATTATGAATTTGTAGTGTTACCCTTTGGGTTAAAAAACGCACCAACAACCTTTATGAGGCTAATGCATGGAGTATTCCATCCTTTCCTGCATAATTTTGTACTTATATTTATAGATGACATCTTGATCTATTCCAAAAACCAGGAAGAGCATAAGGATAATTTGAGGATTGTGCTAGAAACGCTAAGAAAACACCAGTTTTATGCTAAGTTCAGCAAGTGTGATTTCTTCAAAATAGAATTTCAATATTTAGGCCATGTTATTTCAGCAAAGGGGATTGATTTTGATCCAGAGAAGATCAAAACAATCGTGGAATGGCGAGTACCCCAGAATGTGGCAGACATTAGATCCTTTATGGCATTAGCTGTGTACTATCGAAGATTTTTCGAAGGATTTTCCAAAATTGCTTTTCCCATCACTTCCTTGCAGAGGAAAGGAAAAATTTTCAAGTGGACTATCGAATGTCAAAACAGTTTTGAAAAGCTGAAACAAATTTTGACTACTGCACTTGTGTTAAGGTGGCTGACCCAAGCCAAGAATTTGAAGTTTGTACCAACGCAAGTAAAGAGGGTTTTGGGGCAGTCCTATCTCAAGAAGGCAAGGTGGTGGTGTATGAATCCAGAAAGTTGAAGGATCATGAACAAAGGTATTCAACGTATGATATAGATTTAATAGCAATAGTGCATGCGCTCTGGGTATGGAGGCACTACTTGTTGGGCAAGAAATTTGTGTTAAAAACAGATCATAGCAGCTTGACTAGTTACTTCAAGCAAGCAGATTTAAACTCAAGACAGGCAAGATGGAATGCCTTCCTAAGTGAGTTTGATATGGATATTCAACACGTAAAGGGGAAATAAAACTGGGTAGCTGATGCTTTAAGCAGAAAAGTGCATGGTATATATGAGTTGTATTATAATCAGCTAGAAAATAAATTTCTAGAGCAAGTGAAGGAAGAAGCACAAAAAGATCCAGAATACCAATTTTTATGGAAACAGATGGAGGAAATCAAAAGGCAAGGACGTAAATTTGAGTATGGAATAAATGAATATTAGATGTTAACTTTCCGAGGTAAAGTATATGTGCCTAACCGTATGGATTTGAGAGAGATTATAATGAATGAATATCATCGCAGCAACTATGTAGGTCATCCGGGATATCAGAAAATGTTGACTGCAATAAGAAAGGTATACTTTTGGCCTGGTATGCAGAAAAACATTGCTGAATATTTAAGTAAATGTTTGGAATGTCAATAGGTGAAGGTGGAGCATCAACATCCCGCAGGGTTGTTGCAGCCCATACCAATACATGAATGGAAATGGGAGGTCATATCTCTGGACTTTATTACAGGATTACCACAAACAAAAAGACAAAATGATTCCATCATGGTGGTGGTGGACAGATTGAGTAAATCTGCACATTTTATGCCTGTACAGTCCACTTACAAGACTGTACAAATAACCGACATATTCATGAAGGAGATTTTCAGACTACATGGAATTCCAAAGACAATTATCTCAGATCGGGATGTTAAGTTTACTTCTGCCTTTTGGAAGACATTGTTTACAGGACTGAGAACTCAGATAAACTTTAGCACAGCTTATCATCCCCAGTCCGACGGATAAATTGAGTGAGTAAACCAGGTATTGGAAGACATGCTGCGCATGTATGTAATGCAGCAACCAACTAAATGGGAAGACTATATACACCTGGTCAAATTTTCTTACAACAATGGTTATCAGGAATCCCTGAATATGAGTCCTTTTGAAGCCTCGTATGGGAGGTAGTGTCGCACACCCATAAATTGGAGTAGCCCTGTGACAAAATTAATGTTGGGACTCGGGATGCTTGCTGAAATGGAATTAGAAGTAAGAAGGATAAAACAAAATATGAAGGCTGCACAAGATCGGCAGAAGATCTATGTAGACAAAAAGGGGTCTTATCGGGAATTCGAGGTGGGAGACCATGTGTACGTAAGTTTCAAACCCAAGAGGAGCACCTTACGGTGGACCTCTTGTGCCAAATTGGCCCCCAGGTTCTGTGGACCCTTCCAAATTTTGGAAAGGATAGGACCTGTGGCCTATCGGCTGGCCTTACGCAGTCACATTCGAGTACATAATGTATTTCATGTGTCGCTGTTGAAGCATTACGTGCAAGATTCAAAGCACATAATTAATTGGCAACATATAGAGGTAGAGATGGATGGAGAGTTCCTGGTCGAGCTGCAACACATACTTGATCGAAGGGAAATCATGCTCCGAAAGTGAGTTATCACTCAGGTTAAAGTGCAATGGAAGCACTTCGGCCCGGATGAAGCTACTTGGGAGGATGAAAGATTCGTACGAGAAGCCTACCCAGAGCTCTTTTCAGAGCTAGAGTGAAAACATCGAGGACGATGTTACTTCCAGGGGGGAAGTTGTGACAGCTACATTTACTACTAACTAGTTGATTAACTAGTTAAGTGGTTTGTATTTAATTGTTAAGGAAGAACTGAGACAATTTATGTTATTTATTTTAATTATAGAATTTTTATGGAAAAACAACTGGATAAAAAAAGTAAAAAGCTGATGGTAAAGAGTCTTCCAAGAACTGGAAGTGGTTGGGGATAGTTGGAAACAGTTACCTGCTCCTCTGAGGATAAAAGGTTTATCCCAGTGAGGAGTAGGGGTTCTGTGCTAGTGGAAAAAGAGGGTTTTCTAGAGCTGGTAGAAACTAGTGGAAAAATCACCAAAGATCCTGAAAAATAATTTTTAGGTACTGACTAGACTATTTTGTCCTTAGGTCATAGCAGAAAATAAATCTACTGATAACCCGTACTATCCAGATCTGGAGCTCAGGGGAAAGAAGAGGACGTAATCGCCTCTCTTGATGGTTGGGAGGACCACAGCTTAAAATAAAAATAAAAAAATAGCGTGACTCAGATAAGTACAAATGAAGTTATTCCTCTAAAACCAAAATGAGAATTAGATTGTAACTGTGATGATTTCTTATTTACAAATTCTGTGAAATAGTCTGCTAATAAATATGATTTCTTGTTTACAAATTCTTTGAAATAGTCTGCTAATAAAGGTGATTTCTTGTTTACAAATTCTGTCAAGTTGTAGATTAGTTTCACCATGGAGAATAGTGGGAAGTTAAGAAAGAACAGTAGTTTTTACCGTAATTTATGGTTCTGGTAGTTATTATAAGGAAAAAATGAATGTATTAAATACAGGGGAATTTATAAAGATAGAAAGGAGAACCGCTGGTCTCAGGTTCTGGGAAAACCCAACTGAGCGGTGAGAATGAAACATTAAGCTCTCAAAATAAAACCCAGAGTTCAAAAGGCGGAGAGCAATATTCCATGTAAAATTATTATAGAATTTCGTTCTACAAAAATTGTCCTAAAAGGGAGAATATCCTCCAAAGTAGATTAATAAACTAGTACTTTGCTTGGAACGAAGGACTAGAAGAAGAAGCACCTGCTCATCTAGATACCTGGAGAAAGAGCCAGTGTATTAGCCAGAGGACATTAGAGACTCGGTAGGAGCGTCAAGTAAAGGCTCAGGTGACAAAAAATAACTGGGTCAAAGATATAAACCTGTCAAAATCAAGATGCATAAAATGGAAAAGGCGTTAGTAGATATAGTTCTTAAACTGAATTTTGACCAAAATAATATACGAAGAAATAGGAAAAACTGGCATGGATGAGAGGATTTATACTTGAAGGAGGTGGGAATAGCTCGCATGCCAGCCTGTAGTGAAAACAAGAAAGGAACAGAGGTTAAATAATTAAAACCTCATGAAACGCTATAAAGCAATTCCTTATAGCAAGAACATAATAATGTTAAGAATAAAACCCTAAACCAATGAGAAATTCTCTCTTTACCTGACTGTTTGCTGTTTGGGTAAAGCAAATCCATGAAGAGGTTGCCATGGCAGACTACGACGAAATGGGTTCTCCTCGTAGCTCTTTCCTTGGAGGTAGCTGTGAGCCGAGACTCGGACCTCTGACGAGGATGCAGACCCAATGTTGATACATATATGACTGTAGAATTTGACATAATCCCGAGAGTCAAGGACTCATCTAAAACCAAGAGCATCTACCTCGGAGGAGCAGAAATTGCAGGAATAGAGAAAGAAATAAGTTAAAAACAGTAAGAAGTCGAGAACTGGACTAGGAGGGAGAGTTAGGGTTGGTGAAATTTAATTCAGGGATTTCCAACCGTAGCACAACCATTGATTCGGAACCCAATTGACGGTGAAGGTCAAGAGGAACCATAGAAAACCGTGACATAAATTCACAATAAATCCCGTCAGCTATCAAGTGGTGTAAATGCCATGTACAATGATAGTAAATATCTCTGCCATGACAGCTAATCTGCTGCTGAGGAGATATGGTAAGATTCATGTATCGGATTTAATAACGAATGGTAAGTAATATTCCAAAGAAAACCCAAGCCTGCATATTAAATCAAAGGTTTACTCCGCGGGATATACACGATTTATAAATTACATAAATTAATGTTTTGAAGTCAGTTATATAAGATACATTGGAACATATCAATCAAGTTTACCAAGCTAAGTTTTAAATAAGATTATCGTTTTTCAATGTAGGTATGAGACACTACAATTTAACCTTAGTAAATAAGGTTTAAAATCAGAAAATGAATATTTATTAATTTAAATCTGAGGTTAATCCAAGAACAATATTATATATACATATATATTGTAGCTAATGAAGGGTAAATTTATTTATTTTTTTACTAGGGAAGTTTTAGATGTTGTTTTAGATGTTACAGATACCAATAACTGTCCCATTTTTTATGATAAATATTGTCTTATTCATATATATAATCATACAATATGTTTTAATTTATTCTATTGCGTTCTCCATTATCGTTCTCAAATGCACTAATAGAAATTTAATTCATATGAATATTGTTATAAGATATATATGTGTCGACTTTTGATGAATAATGAATTTAAAAAAACCACAATAATTATGATATGATATAACAAATTAATCCAAAAATCACATTCAAATGCATTAATAAAAATGTAATTAATATGAATATTGTTATAAGATGTGTCGAATTTTGATAAATAATGAATTTAAAATAATCACAATAATTGGACTGTCACAGGTCGATGTTTCTAAAAAATACAACATGAAAACTGGTGTGTTTCAGTAACTATACATCGGTGCATTTATGTGTCTATACGCACTGGTGCCATTTTAAAATCTATGGGCACCGCACAAATACTGATACCAGTTATCAATATCGGTGCGTTTGTGTGATACTGCGCACCGGGGCGATTACGTATCTATAAGCACCAGTGCATTTTTACTATCTATGGGCACTGCACAAATACCGATACCAATTATAAATCTCAGTGCCTTTCTATGATACGACGCACCGGTGCGTTGATATGACCTATGGGCATTGCACAAATCCCAAGACCAATTAGAATGGCCCCATGCGTTGTATGACCAACACTATGCCCAGTGCGGTTTTACACCTAAACATCTTGGTGCGTTGGACTGAGACAGCCCCAGGGCGCCGTCGGCATGTATGCACCGGTGCGTTAAAGGCAGAGTAGCGAACCGATGAAAAAAACATCCGTAACCACCTCCGGCCGCCCATTTTTTTTAGTTGTGTTGAATATCCGTTAAAAGCTCCACCAAAACCTTTGTAACCATAAACGGATGTTGTAGAAAATGTTTTTTTGACAATTGTGGCCAAGTTTATAACACTAAAAACCTCCTTTATAACCTCCACTAGAGGGTCTTTTCCTTGTAGTGATGCAAAGGGGAAGGGACCCCATGTAGCCTCTAGACACCTTAATCAATAACTTACAGAATAAAAAGGGATGTAAACCCCAAGAAGAGAGTTGAGAGAAAATCATGGGTGAGGTTTTTCGGAGTATTGTTTTAAAAATTGGTGATGTAAATTTCTTTTCATCTCTTGTTTATTTTAAGTATACTCTTACTACCCAGGTTGTTCCCTTGAATAGTCACAATGTTTCCTTTTACGATTACCTTGTGATTCTAGCCTTGATGCCTTACTAGGTAAATATCCAAAGGAAAATAATAAATTAAATAAAATCAACTGAATTAAACAAACAATAGATTATTAATGTGGACAAAAATTTAGTCCACTTAAATAAAGGACAAAGATAATATCTTCCGTGAAGGTGGTGAGTTGAAGTAATTGATAATGTTTGGTTGTGGATTATTTGATATCATGAAATTATGATGGTGCCTAAAGGGGAGATCACTAGTTGTGAGCCATCATGGGGACTAGGTAAGGAAATCTTACTTGAAATTTGAAAAAGAAAAGAAAAGAGAAGGAGATGATGATAACAAGATGATTACTGCGTGAATGGTATACAAGATCATAGTAGGATAAAAATTTTGTCCACAGGATCTTACAAGACATATTTAGTAAACTAACCCATTGTTTAATGAAGTGGGTAACATGCTGTGAACTGATATAGAGGAAATGAATTATACTAGAGTAACATAGTGAGTGTGAGTCAGTCAATATGCTAACGAGTGTAAAAGGGAGAAATTTTATGACTGTCCATGGAAGAAAAATTACGTATAATTTTCATCAATAACTTGTAATATAGGATGAAAAGGGCCAAAATTAAAGGAATCCCACAAAATGGACTCTTGATTTTGCGTTAAAAGTAAAAATAAGAAAAGCAAGTAACGTAAGATGGGCTTAATTGAGTTAATTTAGACAAATAGAGAAAAATGTAGCCACCTTGAACAAGGCAGTCAAAAGGAAGTTATCCTAAACTTACTTATGCATGACGAATAGATATTTAATATTCAAAATTAAAAATGAAACATAATAATTCTACCAAGTATGACAATACACTAGCAACAATTTATCATAAGAGACAAGAACAGTAAGTGGTTTTTAAAATATTATTACCTTTTTGTGAATAGTACAAATGGAATTGGTACTTCCATGGTCCGGAATTTACAATAGAATCAAATGGTAGGATTATTTTTTATTAACATAGTCATTGGGTAAGTAAAAAATATTTATTGCTATTGTTGATAATCTTATAATGATGCTGCTAAGCCTCATGGAGTGTAGGTTGTTAACCCTTGTTAGGTTGTGATGCATGCTGATGACCCTTGTTGGGTACATAAACAACTCATGGTGCTTGTAGTAAAGTGTGAAATGACTATGTATATTCTTCTTAACTAATGATTGATGGATAACTAATGACGACTTTGATGATTTTGAATGTAGGTTGAACCATATGAAAATTTTCTGGATGAACCTCTGTATATTCTCAAATGGAGAGATATAATGTTACGAAAGCAAGTTATCACCCAGGTTAAAGTGCATTGGAAGCACTTTAGCCTACAAAAGGATATCCGAGAGGATGATAATTTTATGCGTGAAGCATATCCCAACCTGTTCTTGAGGCTAGAAAGCATTGAGGATAATTTTTTTCTCATGGGGTGGGGGAGATGTAATACCCCTTGGTAAACATGTAAATATTTGAATTACTCTGCTGAGTTACATGGCAAACTATGGACCACGTTAAAGGGTATAATGCGAATAAGCTATGAACATGAATGTTCATTTTTATTAATAAAAATTATTTAAATGGCCAGCCATAAAATTACGGGGAAAGTAATGATATAGTGGGTTTCATATTCAATAATGGTTGAAGACAGTTATGAGCAAAGGCAGTTTCCTTCCCAAACTCCTCTCCCTAGAGATAAAACATCTCAGATGGGAAAAGGAATCCAAGAGGGGAGAGGGAAGAAAAAACTGAGCAACCTTGAGGAGAAGAGATTGTAAGACTAAGCCCTCTAGCAGGATGATGTAGAGGGAGGTAGGACACTGCCAAGACAAAGAGTTCTTGAGCTCGTTGGCTAATGGAACTCTATCTAAAGCCTAAGTTCTCAGACTGAAGACCATAAACAATAGCTATTTGGGACAAAGTAGTATTGGGTGAACCTGTGAAGGTTCTTGATCTGAAACTATTTTGGATATGACGTTGGCTTGAAGGGGGGGAGTGGGGATTAGTAGAGGTATTGATTCTCACAGCTTGGGAGTAGCATTACAATCCCCATATTTTTGTGGCCGAATTATTTAATTAAAATTAAGAAACAAATGAGTGGGATTACTATTCTAAGATTTATTTAGTTTTTGAATAGTTTATGTATGATTGTGTCATGGAAAAATGTGAGAAATAATGTTTTAAAGGCTGCATTACTAATGGTCTGTGGGAAGGCTAAGACAAATTACATTCTATTATATTATGTGCATCTGTGAAATAGGGATAGTTCCAGGCCGCAACGAATTGCGACTAGTTAGCCTGGAATAGTCTCTGCTATTTTGATACAAAATCAATGTTTAGGGGTTAGTTCTAAACCGGAACTAGTTGGGACTAGTTAGCTTGGAGTAGTCCCTTGTTCTGTTTAATTAGAAGAAATTAGGTTATGGAATAATTTTCTTTCAATAACTAACTAAATAAAGAACTTTAAACTATAAATATGAAGAATACACTATATGATAACAATGCATAAAGAAATTCTGTAAATTTCACACGAGGACCTTTTCTATGGCAGGGAAAGAGCTAACAATAAAAGAATAGAACCATCGTAATACATGGAAATTAGATTTATTCCGCATGCAAAAAATTGTAATGGAACATGCATTAAAAACATTCAAAACCCTTTCCAGAATCACTAACGCGAGAAAGTGGAGTAATTCCCTGCAAGAACTCACAAATTAAAATAGAATTTCCTAAAGGTAATTGTAATGGAAATAAAAAGAAATATATATCTAATCAAATGTAAATGGATTGAGTTATATAAAGAAGATTATGAAAACAAACTCAGCATAAACATGTAATATCATATTCAATTGTAGAAAAACGTGAGTAACCTCTTTCTACATTTGACCACAAAAGAAAACATAAGTAAAACAAAGTAATTTTTGCACCTAGTTATAGAATTCAACTCTAACTAATGAATAAAAAATAACAACAACAAAAATATTATGGTTCACATCCAAGAGCTGGAATTTTTTTCTAAACCAATTAATTGAAAGAGGGTTTGACCCAGTAGAAAATTATTTCTATAATACATTGTGCAACAGTAGTTATATATTGCATCAAATAGAATGTATAAGAGGCTCGACGACCATAACTAGAGATTGGAAGTAACTCCCTAAGGGTCATAGTGAAACTATCAAATCCCAAAACTAGTAATTCCACGAACAATTATAATTAAGAGGACTTCAACCTCTAACCCTAATGCTTCCATTATCAAGAATGAAGGGGAAAAAACACTGTTGAGAAAGCGATATAAGTTGAAACCCTGATAGGGTTTGGTGATTGGTAGAAACCTATGTATAAAGAGAATAGGTTAGCAAAAGCACCTGGAACCCTTAAATAAGAAAAATAAAAAAATTCATAGGGCAAAGAACCTGCAATTGCGGAATTAATAAGGTTAGTAAAATTAATTGGTTGAAATGACACAATACATTAAACTAACATACACTATAAAAGGAAGTGATGGGGAAAGTTTACCTATGCATGTTTGAGAGAAGGCCAGACCTTTGTAATCCTTGTGAAGCAAGCAAGGGAACATTAGAATCTCTTTCAGAAAATAACTGACAAATTGAAATTCAATTGGGTTCAACTTCAAGATTTCACCTACAAGGAAAATATCTTCTAGCCGAGGTTTTTGCAGAAGCCCCTATAAAAAGACCCCAAAAATAAGTTTGTAGTGGAGGACACTAGCGAAGTTGGGTGGGCATATTTTTTAGTGAATGCTTTTTTTATGGTGCATATACAATATACAAAAGCATATGTGGTTTATTATCCATATAAGCACCAATGATGAATAGAACATGGTGCACTATAGAAGATTTAATTTTCTATATAAAAAAATGGTGCACTAAATAAAAAAGAGCACGAGTGTGTATACTACTCAATAGCACCAGAAAGGATTAAATTTACAAAAATTCCGGTTGTAAAATTAATTTTTCTTAGTCCCACGCTATACTATGACGTTGAATCGGTGCTAAGAAAATACTATAACGACCTGATGCGTGCATAGTATACCAGGCACCAGTACTTGAATAATAAATAACACCAGAAAAAGGTTAAATTTTAAAAAAATTTGGTGCTATATACACCCGCAGTACTGGTGCCCTTCTTGTATTAAAATTCCCTGGTGCATACTAAGAAAGAGTATCGATATAGTTTTTAATTTTCAAAAAACTGTGGTGTTATATTTCAACGAAGCATCTGTGTTTTTCATGTATTAAAACACCCTAGTGTGTCTTCTAAAGAGCACTGCTAGGCAATTTTTTATTTAAGGAAAAATACGGTGCTATATTCCAACAAAGCATCATTATGATACATGTATTAGAATGCCTGACGGAGTATTAAAAAAATCACATATATAGGTTTTTTAATTAAAAAAAAGCAGTGCTCTTATATATTTGACACACGTGTGTTTATAATAATGCACTGGAAGAGGGTTTAATAAAAAAAACCTCCCAGCTGTAAATTTCCTTTTTACCATCTATAGTGTTGCAAAGCTTTGAAGCATCGATGCCACTCTTGCCTCATGCAAGCACCCTGATGTTGATGATTCTCTTGCTCACCATCCTTCCATAAAATGCTCAGTGCCTGGCTTTCCAATTTTCTGAAACGAAGGTAAAATTTGTTTTTCTCAATTATGTGTCAATAATGCTTCCCCAATGAGAAAATGTCTAGTTAATGTTTATGTTTCTCTCTAATTTTATTTTTTAGTGGATTAGAAATGCAAATTAGTTCAAAAAATTGATTTTTTTTAAATTTTGTTTTTCTTCCGCAGTGCACTCGACAACTTCATCTGACACTGATAGCGGTGCACCCTGCAAATTTATAGGGAGCACCTCCATTCGATGTGTAAACGTAATTTACTATTATTTTTGTAGTGTGTTTCATAAATTAAAATGCACCGAGAAAATCCATAAATTTTATGTCAGCGCATACATTTTTAGGTTATTCCATGTGCGTTTATATTTACCAAATGCACTATAAAAACAATATTAAAAAATATAGCTCAGTGCATTCGATAACTTGAACATTCTATATCGGTGCTAAAAGGTGATGCGTGCACACCTTTGCATAAGTTTGAGACACACTACAATGAATGTTTAAATATGCGAACAAACAATGGTGTGTCATACGTATGCAAGCACTGTATCCGATGCAATTGTGTTTGATAGCCCACTAGAGCTAGTGTGTGACTGTTTTTTGGGCGCGCCAAGGATTTTTTTTTTTTTTAATTGAAAGTTATGCTTCCATATTTATAAGTATATTTTTCAGTTAGTAAAAAACATTTTTCTTTTATGTATGAGGTTGATGTATTTTATATGTAAATAATTTAGAAAAGACGTCAGTAAAGGGAGCAGTAAGATGAGCAAGAGAAAATGGTGGACCAATACAATGTAGTCCGACGATGGGAGACCTGAGAGAGGGAGAGGGATTTATACCCTTTCCCTATAAGTGCAACAACATGAGCATTCTTGAGGATTGTAGGCCTCATCAAGCTCTACAAGTAGGTGTTGACGACATTGGATGCCGCAAAAATTGTAAGGGGATCTCCTCGATGTGAAGTCCCAATTAGACCTCACACTGTTTGGTGTAGGAGTCCCATCTGGTCATACAGTCCAGCCACCATTGGAAAGGTTTCAAAGGTATGCCTTGGTTACAAATACGAAAAAGAGAACACAACACCTCTTTGGGGAAACAAGTATGAGAGCTTTGTGAGACACCCAATGTAAGATTCATGAGGGAACATCCACGTATGGTAATAGAAAATGAGCCTCCAGTTTGAAAAGTAATAATACTATCCTAAAGGGGGACTTGGGAAGGAAGACAAGACTTGTTGAATACCTGCAGATTAGTTCACAAAATAAAGAACAATCATTAAAGAATAACAACACTCATTCAATAAAAACCATAGTTGAGCAACATATATCATTAACATAACAAGAATATTCTTACTATGTCTATGATACATGTATGAAAGAGTGTAAGCTCATAGAACTTCTCATTAAGAGTGAAAAATCCCAAGTACAATGTTACATGAATGAAGCACTATATCCAATAGTGTAACATGAAGCCACAACTTTCTTCTCCAAAGTATGATCTATCTCCTATGCACTACAAGAGAAGGGAAGGCAAGAGTCTAAGAATGCAAGCCCTTTCTTTGAGTTATTAGGAGATATTTATAAAAAATAACAATGAAATTTAAGCTTCCTCGTGACTATTTTACTTATATGACTATTCATATTCTATTCATGAATTATTACATTCCATATGTGACTATTCACATTTCACATGTGTCCCTTGGACTTCATTACATACCATTTATTACATAAGACAAATTACAGATGAGACGGTGGCCTAATAAGACAAAAATAGTAATGGGATAAATTCTCATTAAATTGATAAGCCATTTTCTTCCTCATGGAGTTCACTTGTAATGTAAGTGTGCCATGCCCCGAACTCTGTTGAGATGCATTTGACATGAATTGACAAGTCCCCGATATATCACATATTCACCTCCAATGCCTCTATCACTATGGTCTTGGAGCTTGACTGTATTATTCCAGAGCCATGATATTTTCATATGAAATTTGACTAGTGCAAAGGTATACTATAGAATAATTTCTTTGGTAACCTCCAAGCCTTCCTGTTATGTTTCCTTCTTGATCTGTTCAATATATTTCTTGATATCCTATAAGATGTCTTCTCTTCCTTTGATTGATTCATGTTCCTATTACGGGCATCCCATGCTTATGTGTTAGAGACTCAAAACCATTATGAAATCGATTATAGGAAATAATAATAATAGTCAAATGTGCTGAAATATGTGAGTATTTATTTAGGTGGAGTCTCAACTGAACATTTTCTATCTTTGTGACAATCCTGCCTTTCTTATCCAAATGTTGTGGAGCATCTGGATACTTGGAAGCCCACTCTTGAATTTGATTGACTATTATGTTTGCTACTTTTAGGATTTTCACCACTTCTCGTACTTTCTTTTGGATACCAACGTGAGGAGCTACCACTTGTTGTATAAGTATCATCTCATCATATTGTTGCGCCATGGTGTCCTCCATTAGCCCCAGTTCTTCTTGCATGGCTGACTATTGTTCTGCAATGTTGAAACTATGTGATGATAACCGTTGATTCTTTGGTGCAAGATGTTCAGCTTGTTGCTTCACTGCAACAAGTTATTTCTTTAATATATCATTTTCACTCAATAGATATTCAGAGTTGTCCCATGTTTCTATGGAAAAAGCAACATTTTCCACCATGATCACCCTAGGATTCCATATGGTGTTGGCAGTAATCTCCTTCATTGTAGAAACTGAGACTGGATTTTGAGGATCCTTTAGGAACTATCTATGCCTCTACTACAAGATCCTCTTCTTAAGTTGATCAACCAATACAAAACATACATCCATGAATCTATATGTTGTTGGAGGTGTGATCCCCATATCCCCAAATTGAAGATGACCACTTGTGAGGGGATTTTATTTTGGACTATCTAGTTCATCCTCCATTGGCTATATGGTATTCTCTTCCTCCAACTATTCCTCTTCCAACTCTTGAGTCAACTTTTATTCTTCCAGCCTCTGTGTCTTCCTCCTGGGACTGCCTTTGATGTTCTTCTTCTATCCTTTTCCTCTCCTATTTTTATGCTTATTTCTTCTCTATAAATTCATCCTACATCCTCTTTTCCTCTTCTTATTATGCTTCTCTCCTCTCATGTTCTTCTTGAATAGCTCCTATGTTGAAACGATTATCCTTCCACTTCCTTCTACTCTCGCCTACTAAATCATATATGATCATATTTTTAGGAGCTAATTTCCTTGCTTGAGGGCTTGTATTTTCTTCAAGTTTGTACTTGCATATCTTGAGATGGTGGATCCTAGGGTGAACTGGTCTCTATTGTTGGATATATCTTTCTAACTACATTATACCAATATTTTACCTTTTCATCTTCTTTTATGGAAAACGATGAATACCCTGTATTGAAACCGATCCTTTCACAGTGTTGCATGTGTACTCTCCTCGAATCATAACCATGAAAGTCTTCAGTGGAGAAGTGCAAGCTATCTAGCTCTTGTATTTCTCTTTTTTTCACCTTGTGTCTCTTCAACTGATATAATCTGATCCTCAACGGGAAGGTGGGCCAATGGGATTTATTCCTCCTATGAAGGATTCCTAATTATCCCTTGTAAAAATAATTTTCTACTTCCTGCACGAACACCTTATTAGTCACGTACCATGGCATGAGATGAGGGAATATCTAATAGCAAAAACATCTAATGTATGTACCCTTAGGTGCTGCAAATCGTTCCGCGATATCCCGTAGTGACTCCTTCACCTGATCGGACATGCAAGTAAGATCGATGTCGATTATCATATGAAAAATAAATGAAAATAAGTGCTCGACCAATTTTTCATATGCTCCTCTGAAGCTTGATTATGATAACATTGTAGTGGAATTACACTAGGAACTTGTTCTTGAGAGTCCAGTTCTAGTACAATGCTTGGAAAACATAAGATGCACAAATTCCATCATGAAGAAATGTAGACATATAGAATTTAGGTGCTTGGCTCGCCCTCAAAGATTCTTTTTCCTAGCCAACATGACACTGCAACTCAAATGATAATATATCTACGTCCCAATTGAAACATTTACCCTGGGTGACCACCACATTTAGTATATATATCCAATTATCCTCAAATAACTTAGCGTTCTTCCACTTGCGTTCTTCCACTTGTGCAACTGAAAAAACATGGCTATCAGATACCGATATACTTATTTAAGAATATTAGTCGAATAGAATGTGGACAGGTGATCTAAAAATGGTCTGGATAACTTGTATGTTTTTCAAGAACCTACCACTCAGTTTAAATTAAATGATCTCGCTTGTACTTGACAATTTTGCGGAATTATTTACTTGAAAGTGATGTATGAATTTTTACTGTTTATGTGTCTTAAGTTCATTTGTTCTTGCTGAAATTTAACATGTATATCAGAAACATAATGCAGCAAATAAAGCATTTAAACGCAACAACAAGCTTAATCTAGGAGTTCACCCGAAATCTCGTGGGCTACGTCTCCTTTGAGCTTGGTCATCTTGACTCGGCTCTTTGGGATTATGGTAAGTTTTTTTACAAGTAAATACTTAATTCCAATGGATACAAAAATGATCCAAAGGACTGAAAATACCATCAATATCCCTCTAATGGCTGTCCAAAATTTGCAAACAGCTTTAGGCTCTTGTTGACACGATTCCTTCTGTCGGTGCACTAAGCTACTCTAAGCTTCTAAATGGAAAAAAATCCCTTAGAATTCTGTTTCTGTCACTAAAACCACTACTTTTGTATCCAAACCACATCAAACACCAAGTAACAACTAATAAATTTCTCAAATTGAGCACTGCATCCCCAAACTAGGCTATCCTCCACGGTTTGCCCAAGGCTGCCCAAAACTTCAAATCAACTTCTCAAGCTCTATAATTTCTCGAAATTTTCTGAAACCACTTCCATTGGTTCCAAAATGTGTTAAATGGTCAATATAGTCTTTTCATTCATCAAAAATGGCCTCCGGCTGCTTCGGTTTCGCCTCAATCACCTATCGGCACCCCTTGGCACTAGGGTCAATGAAAACTTCTCTGCTGAGTTTTCGACCTCTATAAGTCTTAAAAAATTTATAAAAACTATATCATTAGATTCAGAATGATGTTTTCAATCAAGAATTACCACTGGTTCACTGCATATGGTCTCAAGCAGCTCTAGCTAAGCCCTGCATTGCTGCTGGCAAAAGCTGGCACTAATGGCCCTTGGAACTTTAGTGAAGATTTTCGGCCTTCAAATGTTCTCTAAAGGCTCTGAAAACAATCTCATCAGATTCAAAACATCTGAATTATCCAATTTAGACTATTGGAACTTTGGAAAAGGACTCTATCTCCCCTCGCTAGGCCTCAAACTCGTTTGGCCTCATGGTGGCCCTAATGGCCTCTTCATCTTTCTCGAAGAAAAAAATGCTGAATATGACCTCTGTTTGACCTGAAACTTGTTCCAAAATTCTCAGAATGTCGAAGAGACCCAAAATTGACTAAAATTTCAACCAATTTCGTTCAATATTGAGGGAGTTATGGCAAAAATATTTTTTTCCCAATATCCTTAAACAAACTCCATCAAATGTGGATCAACTGCCAGTTAGCCAACTAAATTCGTCGGAATCCATGAATTCATGGAAGGCACTCCAAATTTGGCGGAACCGCCAGTAGTAGAAATTAATGTTGAGCGGGGTTGTCACATGCCCCACCCCCGCCGGAACCGCCAGACTTAACTTCACGTGAACGATTATGAGATGGCATTTAATGTTACATCTGAGTGGCCACATGGTGGTTGAAAAACCATTAGACCCAAAGTTTAAGGCCTTAGGCCAGGGTTTTCACACCGGAGTCATATGGAGTGTTCGGGATAGCCCCTTTAATTTTCCGCCGTGGGTTTGTTGAAACTTTAAATATGCAATGTGACCTGTAATTGTTAAGACGCACTTGTAGCTTGGTTGGTTGGGCACCTTTGTACACGGAGAAGGTTTGGGGTTCGAAACCCATGGATGCCAAATTTTTTTTGCTATGCCATAATTTATCCTCGGCCTGGGCCACGTGGCGGCCTCCGGGCTTGCCATGTGGCACCCTCTAATTGGCCTAAAATCTTCAAAGTCAACCAAACATCAAATAGCAAGCTGCCACTTGTCAAAACATAATTCACCCCAATGGAATATTCCAGAGAATATTCTGAGGAATATTCCTTAGAATATTATATTTTAAAATTTTCCAAATTTTGAAAGTCAAACTTGGTCAACTCATTTTTGGAGTTTACTGGACGATTTCAAACCTGAATAAATTTTTCATACGACCTCAGTTTTGAGAACCATTCATGGCACGAGAATTGCAGTGACAAGGCCTTTCCAGTCGTTCAAAATGCAACCACTTTTGAACACTTTCATTTTTGAGCAATTTTCTTAATTTGGACATGATCTCCTGATCAATAGGTGATGAAGAAACTTGGCAGGCTCCTAACACCATGATTTGATAATGTCACTTGTGTTGAGGTTGTCACATATCATGTAGAAACCATCATTTGCATACTCTTTGGGCATAAGAATATTATAATACATCTGCATGTCTTATCCATAAAAAGTGGCAAGCCTAATTCCACTCTCATTGTGAAGCACAATATGAGAGTCATCCATATGTGTAATTATCCACTCAACTAATTAGGCATAGGGGATGACCAAGAATATGCATGCGATCCTATACATCTTAAAACTCTTGATATTTGTGTATACTGGTAAGTCCTCCAAGTCCTCAAGAAACTCTTTCTACATGAATGTGTCATATATGTCGCTCCATGTGACCTTAATAGACTTATCAAGGAAACACTGTGTGTTTTCATAAATAGGAATGCTTGGCTTGGTCACTTCAATAGGTTCATCAGTGCTCGCTTCTGAGACTTCTCTGGATGCCATTTTATGAGGAGGCATGGCTCCAACATATTATGGTAGGGTGATAATAGTTGTAGCACGAACACTTGTTTATGGAAGCACACTCATAACCCTAAGATTAACTTAATGCAACTAACTATGCAACAATATCTCATAAATCATATACAAAGAGTCATAAAAAGTAAATGAGCATGTAAATCTATTAAAGACAACACAAAATCCCTTACATGGATAGTAAAATAGGCATGCAAACTAGGAGGGCACACTTTCAAAGTATGAAGGAAGGTCAAGGGTGAATTGAGGCTTTACAGTGCACTCATGCGTTCAAGCAAGTGAAAGAAAACATTTTATGGTGCACTAGTGCACTCCGAAGGGTCGAAGAGGTGGGTTATTGGACCTTCAGGTATCCATAGTGCGCTCATGCACTCAAGGAGAGAGAGAAGGCACAATGGGACACTCCGAAGTGATGAAGGAATGGGTTGTCAAGGCTTCAGGCCTTCATAGTGCACTCTTGTGCTCAAAGGAAAGGAGGGCGCACCAGCGCATGCTGTAGGGATGAAGGGAAGTGCTTCGAGTTTTCATGGTGTGCTCATGCGCTCAAGGGAGGGTGTGGTTCATCATGGTGAAGAAGTGCGTTCAAGAGGAAAACTTGGATGTCTTGGGTGCAATTTTCAAGGTTGATCGAGCTTCAAGTTTCAAAAGTGTGCTAAGCTTATTGAAATATGGGAAATGATTTTAACAACAATATTTCATGAGAAGAATGAGGATAAGAAGGATATGCAAGATTATGTAGATGTTATTCCATTCACGGTGGAATATGAAGGGTTGAATAATGTAAAGAGTTTCTGCATAATAAAATAAATTAATAATTTCAGCATGAAGATTGAACATAAATGCTAGCAAAAAAATTGAAAAACAAAAAAACAAAAGAAATAAAAGCAAGAACAACAGTGGAATCATGAAAGGAAATTAAAAGAATCGACATTCAAGACTTAGTTGTAACGTTGGTCGATGAATATTTTCTTGAACCACAACTGTGCACCCAACCTAGATGAGAATGATTATGAAAATGGAAGATTAACTAGGTTGATTTCAAAGATTTTACATGCAAAATTGTTTCATGCATGACTGCTACTTGTCGATGAGTGAAATGATTAGTTAATGAAAGTTAAGCGGGCTCCTATTTTCTAGGAGTTCCCCCACATGCAAAAAATGGGCACATGCATGCATCCAAGAAGAGCACATCTTTAGCATGAAGGAGTGCGCTCAGGTAAGGTGCACTTGCTAAGCATGAAGGAGTGTAGTGATTGCACTTAAGGAGGGTGCACTTATTCAACCCGAAGGAGTGCACTTAACTCAAGTGCATGTCTTCACCAACTTGGAGTGTGATTTTTCATTTCAAGGTGATTTTATTGCTATTGTTTTCTTTTTATTTTCTTTTGAGTGTTTTTCTAGTGTGTGCTTGGAAAAAATGCAAGTTTCTATGTCAAGATAAGTCATGAATTTTCCTTACCATGAACTAGATAAACTTAAGTGCTTATAAGGGTTAGGTGATGAAACTTAGGAAACATTAACTTAGGAGGATGTGACACTAGGAGAAAACACAAAAATAACCAATCAAATGACATGTCGACACTAAGGGGATTGAATTGACGGTTTATGTAGGCTCCAAAATTGACTTAGGAACAGGGAAAATTTTAGAGGTTAATATTCGCAGGTGGGTTAATTTTTCATGGTTTTTCCAAAAAAATGATTTTCCAATTTCCATTTTTTTCTAAAACTGATTCACCAAACTTTTATAGCATAAAATTATTTTACCTTAAATATCGCCAAAATTTATAGAGACTATACATAAATCATTATAAATTTTAATATTTTTACAAATATATCACCACATATTTGATAGGTTACGTATTAGGGACTAGCCAGATTTGCCAAGGTTTCTAAAGTTTGAGATAAATTTCCATCCTTAAAATATTCCCTACCTAGGAAAAAAATTTGGAGAGTCGTTTTCACAACGCCAACACTTGGCAACACACTGGGAGAACCCAAATTCTCTGAAATGGTTTGACTTAAATGAAAAGTCTCAATTCTCTAGGAAGTAATGATTTAGTCAGTGAGTTAGCACCCCACTCTTACCCTTTTAAAGATATAGTATTCTTTGTTTCATTACTCAGTGTGAAACAACATAAAACAAGCCATATCATTATCCTATCGATGTAAGTAAGGGTAATATAGAACAATGAGTTAAAAAATCAAGGTATGAGTTTTAAATCTCTGGCATTGCTCTGATACCAAAAGGCCTAGACAATACCTTGGCAGATTCGGTTTAAAAACACAAATGTTTTTTACTTCCAGTGAGCCTCAATAGTACCTCAGGGAAGTCGCTTGCTTCACCTACCTGTTTAGGAAGCCTTTCTCTTCTTCCACAATTTTATTTTTCTTTCTTTTTCTTTATAGTATTATGCATAGGCAGGTGTTATTTTTCAATTAGCAGAAGAGGGATCTCGACTTATTGAGAGTAGAAGAGGTTGTTCCTTCAGAGACAGGTTTTATACCTCTAATGCTTTGATCGCTAAAATTCCCCCCCTTATCTTATTGTAGTCAGATAGATAAGAAAGAACACATTATTCATAACAGGACCAAGTGCAGGAATGAGAATCCTAAATGGATATGTTGGCTTGAGGGTCTTGACCCAGGTTCAGAGTTAATGTTAACCAACAAAACCCTCTTACTATTGGCCCATTCGGTAGTGATCTTCTTGTGCAAGTCAGAGTATCACCCGAAGTAGTATGGGGGGTGATATAACCAGGTTTCAACACCCCGAGAGAGAATTAAATTATGTGGGTGCCTTTAGATCTAAAACAACAATTAACAAACCTTCGCAATAGAAGCCATAACCAAAAAACCCTAACCGGACAGATTTAGGTCAATTATACAGAATACCTTGCATGCATGCTAAAACAGAGTTTGCAATCCATGTAATAATCCTTAATACATATTATTAAATCCCAGCAGTACTAGATCCATTCAATAATCATTCATCTAAAGATGAAAATAGTTGCGCAATCGATCTGAATACATGTAACACAATAATCGTAAATAACATGCAAAAAAAATCATAAAGCCATTAACATATGCATTTAGTACTTAGATATCATCCAGAATAGATCTTCATTCATTAACAGTTCCGATATGCCTTACAACACCTTCAGTTACTCACGCACATAGCCAGCGGGGTCCGCACACAGCAGGAATAAGGTCTCTACGCACACAACAACCAAGAGCCTTATCACCCAGAAAATTTTGATAGAATATCAAAATGCAGTCAGCTCTCTATCATCAACCACATTAATAATCTCTCTTATCGACTCAATCTAGACTCTTATTTATACTTTTATCCTTCGCTCATCTAAGGTCCAAAAACCGTGGTTTGCGGCCCCTAGTTCTACCCTTTGACCCATTACAACTCTTGAGGGGCTTTGACCCGCCCTAAAGCCCCTTGACTTGTGTTTCACACAACCAAAATTACAAAAAAATTTACAAAAATATATCAAATTTGTATCAAAATTCGGTCCTAGGGGACCCTGCTCCAACAAGAGACAAGTATCAAGGTTTGCATTCAACTTCCCAGTTGAAGGATTGAATTTTCCATCGAAAAATAATTGACTTGAAAGGTGTAAACGAAAACAAGGAAGAGGGTAGCATATAAGCCAAGGGTTTTAAGGTACTACAACTTTCCTTTCACAAAAGTTTAGCCACATCATATCAAAGCTCCAACCAACTTTATTCAAGAACAAATAAAACAAAGGGAAGATGAAAAATACCTAACATGATTGCAATGAATGTACCTAAATGAAACCTATCCTATCCTACACTAAATGTTACACGGTCGGGTCATGTGAAATGGAACTTTCAATGCAGCCATAGAAGCTGCTCTCGAAATTTGGGTGAAAGGATGTGATCGTGTGAAACCAAGAGAGAGTGCAATGCAGTGAAAAGGATAAACAATGCAAACATATGCACTAACATAAGGAAACAGGAAGTGCAATCACAATGGTGCAATACACTCGATTGCTTTATTAAATAGAGTATAAAACAAAAAAAATAATTACCAGACCAATGATCATACAAGACTCGATGAAGCACATGCAAGTACAAGCCACGAGAAATTAGTTTGTACTGAAAACATTCTTCTAAGGAATTTGCAATCAGATCATGGAAACAACCTATGGGGAAACTATGATAGGAAAAAATGAGAAATGGAAAATCCACATCATAAGCAACATTAGAAGGATGACCACAATACATGTTGTTGTGTGAATGATATTTTTTAATTGGTGATGAAGAAGATTCATTAAAAACCTTCTTTGTTTCCACATCAACGATTAAATATTTTCCTAAGGCAAGATGCAGTGGTGGAATTTCAATAGTCAAATTAAAATTTCTCCCCTGAGGGTTGAAAAATTTTACGTGAAGAAAATGGGCATCCCTCAGGAGAGACCAGACATCAGATGTGACGACATTAGTGGAAAAATTGTGAAAAATAACCATGAACTGACCGAAATTATAAATACCCTTGAGGTGAAAGGAACTTGACATAACCATCAGTGTAGGTTGAAGCGTCCTATTTACCTTACTTGAATTTTAATTTCATGAAAACATGATCAAATACTTATCAAAACACAATTAATTATGAGAATTATGAGATTCAAAAATTTGAGGTTGACCAGATATATTTTCGAGATTTCCAAAAAAATACTCATTGATAAACTTGCCAACTTCTTGATCAAAATGAGTTTTACCTGAAATAAAATATTAAATGATCGCATTAGAATCCAATTATAATTCCTGCAAGTCTAAATATTATTGTAGAAACAAATATTCATCCATGTTACATGAACAATCATTCCCATATAATTTGGAGAAAATGAAATCATCAAGGTCATGGTTGTCCAAGGGTTTAGCTTGATTAACAGGTAAGATATCGACTGGTGAGATATCAAGATTTGAAGATGATTGATTGATAAGATCAAACGAATCACCATCAGGGGAAATATGTGAAAGAAAAATTAGTTCTTCATTAGCAAACTGATCTTCCATTTTAGTGATTGGTTCAGGTCCAACATACATAACATCTAAAGGAGGAGGACATGGGACAAAAGGAATCTTTGGTTCTTCCTCATGATGTTGAAATTATTCTTGATTAGGAGGATATGAGGAGTCTGATTCAAAATATTTTCTTGAAGTCCTAAATAAGAAATGAAACTACTCATCCAAGAACTTCCAGTCCACATCCTCATCCGAGAATTCATAAAAAAAATGTATGAATCGATTAGCAAAATGTTCAATAGATTCATTTAATTCCATTCTAAGTTGATTATTTTCATCAATAACATTTTGATACTCATATTTGTTGAATGCATGGCGAAACTCATTAACTAATTGTTTAACATATCATGTAGAAGTAGGGGGTAGAGAAAATCACCATTTCTTTACATAACCATCCAATGTAAGGGTAAAAAACCACGCGAGGATTTCTTCAGAATAAATGCCACTTAAAAAAATTGAACAAAATCAATTATGTAATCAAGGATGGTTGTTTTACCTTTTTCATCAAATTCAAAACGTGACAAGTTATGTAGAAAGTCCATAGGGATTGAAATATCTAAGCTTCATAAAAAAACTCAGGGATTATGATTTGGGATGAAGCCATTAGAGGTAGGAGATTCAAACAAACTTCAAAGGCTCAGCTTGTCATCTGGCCCTCCTTCTAGCGCCAAAATTTTTGATGACGCTGGATGCCACAAACATTGTGAGGGGATATCCCTAATGTGAAGTCCCAATTATAACTCACATTGTTTGGTGTAGGAGTCCCATTCGGTCATATGGTTCAACCAGCAGTGGAAAGGTTTCAAAGGCATGGCTTGGCTACGAATATACATGAGAGAATGCAACACCTCTTTGGGGCAGAAAGTATGTGACCTTTGTGAGATACCCAATGTAAGGTACACAAGGGAATATCCATGACTGGTAATAGAAAATGAGCCTTTGTTTAGAAAAGTAATAGTATTATCCTAATGGATTACCGAGGAAGGAATAGAAAGACTTGTTGAATACCTACAGATTAGTCCACATAATAAACAACAATCATTAAATCATAACAACACTCATTCAATAACAACCATAGCTAATCAATGAATTAGTTCATTCACTTAGTATGTAATTAATGAAACATATATCATCAAGATAAAAATAATAGCCCTACTATATCTATGATACATATATGAAGAATTTTTGGATCATATAGCTTTTGATTAAGAGTGAAATATCCCAAGTACATTTCTACTTGAATGAAACACTATATCTAGTAGTGGAACATGAAGTCAAAGCTTACTTCTCCAAAGTATGATCTATCTCCTATGCACTACAAGAGAAGCCAAGGCAAGACTCCAAGAATCCAAGCCCTTTATTTGAGTTATGAGGAACTATTTATAAAAAATAACAATGACCTTTAAGCTTCCTTGTGACTCTTTGACTTCTATGACTATTCATATTATATTCATGACTTAATACATTCCATATGTGACTATTCACATTCCACATGTGTCCCTTGGAATTCATTACATATAATTTATTACATAAGACAAATTACATATGAGACGGTGGCCTAATAAGACAAAATTGGTAATGGGACAAATTCACATCAAATTTATAAGTCAATTGCTTCCTCATAGGGTTCGCTTGTAATATACATATTCCATGCCCTGAAATCGGTTGAGATGGATTTGACCTAAACTATCAGGTCCCCTATATACCACATCTTAACCTCTAGTGCATCTGTCACTATGGTCTTGGAGCTTGAATATACATTATTCCAGAGCCATTATAGTTTCATATGAGGTTTGACTGGTGAAAAGGTGTACTATAAAATAATGTATTTGGTAACCTACAAGCCTTCTTGTTATGTTTCATGCATGATCTGTTCAATATATTTCTTGATCTCCTGAAATATGACATCTCTGCCTCTGACAGCTTCAAGTGTTTCTATTGTGGGCATCCCATGCTTCTATGTTAGAGATTTAAAACCATTATGTAGTCGAATATAGGAAGCAATAGTACTAATCGACTGTGCTCCAAGATGTGAGTAGTTTTATAGGTGGAGTCTCAAATGAACTATATGCATATTTGCAACAAGCCTATCTTTCTTATCCAAATGTTGCGGAGCATCCAGATACTTGGAAACCCACTCCTGAATATGATTGACTGCTCTATTTTTCTATTTTTCAGGAGTTTTACCAATTCCTGTGCTTTCTTCTGGATACCAATGAGATGAGTTACCACTCATTGTATAAGTATCATATCATCATATATTCGCACCTTGATGTCCTCCATTGGTCCCACTTTTTCCTGCATGGATGACTACCATTCTACGGTGTTGAAAGTATATGATGATAACCAACAATTATCCACCGTAAGACATTGTGTCTATTGCTCCATTGCAATAAGTTATTTCTTCAATATAACATTCTCACTCAGTATATATTCAAAGTTATCCTATGATGTTGTGGAAATAACAAGATTTGACACCATGATAACCCTAGGATTCCTTCTAGTGTTTGTAGTACTCACTTTATCTATACAAATTGAGACTAGATTTTGAGGATCCTTTAGGAAGTATATATTCCTCTGCTATACGATCCTCTTCTTAAGTTGATCAAACGAGACACTACATACATCCATGACTCTATGTGCTGGTGGAGGTGTGATCCCCATCTCCCCAAATAGAGGATGACCACCAGTTATGGGATGTTCTTCTAGACTATCTAGTTCATCCTCCATTAGCTAGATGGTATCCTCTTCCTCCAACTGTTCTTAATATAGCTCTTGAGTAAATTGTTCTTCTTCTAGCCTCTGTGCTATTTCTTCTTCCTGGGACTTCCTTTGTTGTTATTCTTTTATCCTTATCCTTTCTTATTCTTCTTCTTGTTGCTTTGCTAGCAACTCGTCCTACTTCCTATTCTCCTCTTCTTCTTTTGCTTCTCTCCTTTCCCGTTATGCTTTAGTAGCTCCTATGTTCAAAGGATCAACCTTCCACTTCCTGCTACTCTCACCCACTGAATAATATATGATCCTCTTATTAGGAGCTACTTTCCTTTCTTGAGGGGTTATTTTTCCTTCGTCCTATACTTGTATATCTTGAACAGGTGGATCCTGAGGTGAAATGGTCTCCACTGTCGGATGTGTCTTTCTAATTGCATTGTACCATTTTTTTACATTTTCATCTTCTTCTGTGGACATCGATGAATACCTCGTATTGAAATTGATCCTTTCACAATGTTTCCTTCACATCCTCCTAGGATCATATCCATGAAATTATTTAGTGGCAAAGTGAAAGCAATCCAAATCTTCTATTTCTGTTGTTGTTTCCTTGTGTCTCTTCAAATCATATAAACTGATCCTCAATGGGAAGGTGGGCCAAGGGGTTTTCCTCCTCTTGTGAAGGATTCCTAATAATCCCTTATCCAAATTATTTTATACTTCCTGCATGACCACCTTATTGGTCACATATTGCGACATGATATGAGGGGATATCTGACAGCCAAAACATCTAATGTATGTACCCTTGGGAGATAAAAAACAGTCCATGATATCCCTCAGTGATTCCTTCACTTGATGGGCCATGAAAGGAGTATTGATCTCAAATATCATATGAAAAATAACCGCAAAGAAGTGCTCAGATAATTTTTCATATGCGCCTTTGAATCTTGATTCTGATAACAATCTGCAGTGGTAATACACCGGGAACTTTTTCTCTGGAGTCCAGTTCCAATACAATTCTTGGAAATAATATGATGCACATATTCTGTTTAGAAGAAATGAAGACATGCATAATTCAGGTGCTTAGTTTGTTAAGAAAAATATTTAGAGGTGGGGTGAATTAGTATTTTACATAATTCAAATTTCCAATTTCTTATTCTGATTTGTATACGCTACTGTTATAAAGGGAACAAGCGTATGTACGCGACTATTATTAAAGAAGCCTACATATATCTAGACAACTTCTCTGATCATTAATTTCATCATCTGTTTAGTATTAATTAGTGCATCATTACTTCATTACTCATCAATTAATTAGTAATAATGAGCAGTTAAGAAGTAGATAGAACATCAACACACAAAAACCATACGAACACTAGGATTTTAGGTGGAAACACAATGTGGGAAAAAACCACCGCTGCTGTCATATATGTCTTATTATTTTATTAAAAAAAAACTTCTTACAATATTGCACTGGTGCATAATCTAACCATCACACAAACTCCTACTTGCATAAGGCTATATCCTTCTTTCATTTTCTAGCTCCTACTAGAAGGGAGGTACAAACCCCTTTCTAAAGAATTTTTTCCTTTACTCTTTGTGGATCACTTTTCAGAATTTTTCAAAATGGATCTGTTAGCACTCTATAATTTAGAAGATTGGAAAGACTAAAATATCAAGCACAACATCAAGCCACGTTGGAGTCTAGGACCTAGCCTTCCTAGACTCAAAGAGGGCTCTCTCTGTTTTACGATTTATAATTTAACTTAATGATTATAATTGCAGATATTAGGCTAGTTACAGTGATGAGGGTTGTTTTTTTGATTGATTATGTGGTTGGATAGATAGGGCTGCAGAGGCTATTCCATTGGGCAATGGAGTCAAAGGCTGGAAAGGCACATCAAAATCAAGAGAAAATCATGAGGCAAGCTAACTATGCGAAATGAATATTAAGAGATGTATGAATTACGAGGTGGAAGAAACAGTAAGCTTCAGTAGTGAGTAAAGAGAAATTAAGAATTATTTAATCAGACTTCCATAGAAAAAATTTAGATTGTAAATGAAGACAAAATTAAGGCGCTCTGACAACGAATCTTAATCTAAAATTTCTGATTTACAATTAGAAGAGTAGATACACAACAAAGAAAACAATAGAAAAATTTAAACAAAGAATAAAGACGTCACCATTTTAACACAGCTCGAGAATCCTGTAACCACTCTTTGATTATTGATGTCCAGCTTTAAAAATTACAGTGCTCCAATAGTAGTTCTTACAATACAGGTGCTAAAATATCCAACCCTTCAAAATGGAGGTTCAAGAAACATTTAACTAACAACTTAAGTCAGTTGCCCTAATCCACTTTGGAAATCTTCATTTATTACAACAAATGAAAATTAAATAGGTATGGTCATGCAAGGCCCGAATAAAGGAAATATCTGATAACATCACCTGTGAAATTAATTTTGAGCAGCGCTTCATGTATCTAAAAGCTTCAATGGCTCTTCGTAGGATCAAATGTAGTCTTGGAAGTGGTTTGTGATGATTCCAAAGAGGAAAAAAATGATGGTCCTAAAATCTGGCCCTGATTTTCAAAAGATCCGCATTGTATAATTAATTATGGTGCAATGTAGACTACTTTCATTTATTGATGTTGGTGCTGATGTGCTTTGCTGCCCCTTCAGTCTCTGCTGTTATTATCTCTACATCAATGTCGGAATCGACCTTTTCTGTCTTTTTCCTTGTTGTGGTGACGTTCAGCCTTTGCTCTGCATTTAGCCTTATTTCTTCGTGAAATGAGCTTCAAACCTTGTATGCCCGACTTGATCCTTTTACACAAGAAACAACATTAAAACTCATTCACTCGGACTTGAAATGCTTAGATATTGGTTCTGGAATACATTGCATCCGCTTCGATATCGCACTTCGCATTTGGATTTTATTACCTTTTCCTTAGCACTTTTGTTTTAACATTTACAAGGTGTGCATTGCAATCGTGTCCCACCGTCGTCTAACATTGCACTCTGGAAGTTTAAGATTTTACCTTGGTGACTTATCTTTTATCTTTTGCGATGTGCGCATTACGATTGGGCCCCACTATATCGCCCATCTCACTTCGGCATTCTGCAACTTTTTACGTTGTAACCCCTTTTCCTCCTCTGTTGCAATTTAACACAGAAAAGGCCTTGCACGAGGATTCAAAATCCTTTAGAACTTGCCTTCAAAACTACGTCACGTCCAAGCCTCCATTGCACTTTGCAACTTTATCGTTTAATCATAAACTTGACCTGTGAGATGTGCGATGTTTTGTACGCGGGCCAGGCCACGTTCTCTGCCACGTCATTGCCACATCACCTTGCCATGTCACTGCCACGTCACCTTGCCATGTCACCTTGAAACGTCACCTTTCCACATCACCTTGCCACGTCACCCTACCCACATCGCACTTCGATGACTTTAACCCTTTCCTTCCGCGCCCAAAATACTAGGATTTGAAATTGTGATCGGGAAATGATCCCCTCCATACAATTTTTTGAGCAGACAAGTGTTTTTAGTTAAGAAATGGAAAAAGCTGCTTGAACAAAGAAATGAAGGATTTCAAAGCACTTTGAGGTGTAGATGAGAATGATATAGGTCTCGCTCGCCCCGTATATCTCACTTCGACGTCTATCATATTTACCCTTGGGAGCTTATCCTTTAAATTTTGAGATGTACGATTGTGAAGAGGGGTAGAGTTTTGGACTTAGGTTATAGAGGCAATGTGGGTGTTTTATGTGATATATATGCATGTATCAAGTGGCCGGATGTGGGGGGCGGAGCTATAATCATGGAATTTTAGAATATGTAAAAGGGTTTATAGAGAAATAATTCCCAAAGGTTATGCATGTGGGTTTTGGGGTCTGAATAGGGTTCAAAGAATTTCAGAATATGGAGGAAATGAGTGGGGTACAGAGGGTGGATAAAATGGAATGAGGGAAGAAGTGAAGTTTTATTCCCATGACACCTTATCAACAACATTTCCTTCCTTCTATTGAACATAAAAGAAGATTGATTCCTTTGAATCTCTTTATAGTCAGAGTTCCCTTTGTTTCACTAAAAATAAATGATAGCCATGGAATATTATTTTCAGTAAATGACATAAGAAATACTTAGTCACCTTGTGATATTATAATTTACAGGGCTCTAACAGGATCCACTCCCAACAATTATGAAATCAACTACCCAATCAAATCAATCACTGAACAAACCAATGAAACTAGAACAAACCAATTCATAATAGATACTATCAGTTCACAACCATTCACCAATATACCAAACCAAGCTTTTTTATTCATAGGAATCAAATCCTGTCACTGAAGACCCTTATCATTAATGTTTTAGAAGCTATATGCTACTATTCTGAATAATACCCACGTATGTACACACCTCCCTTGAAGTCGTATATATATCAAAATATTTATAACTGAATCTGAATCACTCTCAGATTGAATCAATCACTTAATCACATAGTGATATCATAACAGATCACCGAACCAAATATAGATCAACATAGAACAATATCATTAACATTCCATACCATAATCAGTTCAACATAACCAAAACTATCAAATAAATATTATCATAAGAAAGACTTCATCGACATACAACAATAATTTTTACAGAACTGATCAAACATCATCAAAAATTCATACAAAAAAACCCTAGCATATATAAATTCCTTTAACACAAAACACCCATGTATGTATGCGCTTCCCATGTTTGACACCTATGTACAAATTCTGAAATTTCACAGAATTTATACGTGACTAGTGAAAAGTCGATCTGCATATGTACACCATTTCTTAGAGAAAAAGCCATGTGTAGATTTTTAATCACTGAATCATTCTTTCATTGCATCCACAACACACACTATGAAAACCTTATTGTCATACATTCGTGTTAGAGCATCATTGCCATAAAAAATGTATCATTTCTAGTCATAATCATAAAATATCAATCAAGCATATTCACTAGTCTTTACTATACTTTCAGATCTATCATATTTGAACCTTTTACATGATCCTTGGTGTGCACATGTTTCATATCAAATAATTCATCTATAACCCATAACTTACACACTTAACACTTTGATCTCCAGCTCCTTATATAGCTGAGGCCTTAGCCAATACCTTAGGCCAATCCCTTAGTAATTTCGTTGGTATTATTTGATGGGATCAAATATCCTTTATCGTGCTCCTTACAATGGGCCAATACCATGGTGCGAAAATTGTACGTGACCATTATTCACCATACATGTGTACGTACGCGGTCTTTCTTCACAGGACCAGCATATACTTTCCTACACTTCACCTTTATCATTCGTTTATCTCTGAACTGATCTTACTTTTTCCATCTCACATGTAACATCTGTAGCAGCCAGTATAATCATCCTTCTACCATAATGTTGACATGTTTATCAAGTGGGTTTCCATCAAGGACAACACATGAGCCATAATGCTAACAATATCCCCCTTTGGACTTGATGGCAACCATTTTGGTGTTTGGTCACCGCCATTTGTAAATACCTAAAAATACATTTGTAAACATACCAAGCTTCTCTCCCAAGTCACCAAGCACTGAGCTTCTCTCCCCCCTTGACATCAAGGGGAAAGGGATGACCAATGCCGAACATAAAATTCTTTCTTCCTTTGTAGAGATGCGCATTGTAGATCTCGTCTACTAAATATGAACATTCTATACTTACCATGATATCCATGATCATATGTTGAATACTATGGAAGATATACAAAGAAGTACATGACTCTATCACTCCACCAAATATGGCCTTTCCTATCACCAAGGACTCATGCTTACATAAATCAAAAAACATAGTTGGGTTACATATTTGATTCAACATTACATCAAGTGCCCACAATAAAAGGAATATATATTTAAATGTCTTGACCCAAAAAGTCCAAACATGATTGAATATTAAAATTATTACATCATGGGTCTTTACATGAACTTTACATCAAGAGACATATATGAAATTTATGACCAAAAACCAAAGACATGAATAGTGAGGTAGCAAGACCATGATAGTCATCAACAACCATCATATGCCATATAGGATCCTCTTGACTTCATCAATGCCAACAAGCAATGAAAAATATCATCATCTAACAAGTAGTGCTCAAGTAGCTATAGTGCCAACAATGTGTTATTAGAAGCATAACATATGCTCCCCTTGAAGCTATTCCAACTATTCTCATGCCAGGTTAGATAATATCTAGCTCATTAAGCAACAAAGCCATCAAAAGGAACCAAATCAATAGTGTCATATTGCAGCAACTCATGAATCATCATAAATCAATATTAGCTCTGAGTAATGTTGTGGTCCTGTGATTTTGAAGATTGGCATACCAAGTGACAAGGCAAGATCAAAACCAGTCTTTAGAGCTCTAGGACCTAGCCTTCCTAGTCTCAGAGAGGGATCTCTCAATTGTTTGCAAAGATATGACTTGTTTGCTTGTAAAAGGTTGATTTTAGGCTAGTTATTAAGCATGAGTTTGTTTGATTGTTTGGTGGGACATGATGATCTAGGCAGCATAGATAGAAAAGGAAAATCTCTAAGTCATTGGGAAATGGAGTCAAGTGGAAGTTGTAACAAGTTTGTAAAGGGATCAGGGATATCAAAGGGAAAATCTAACTTGGCTAGTGGATCTACGAAGTCTTTCAGGTGGAATGAAATGGACATCAAAGGTTTAGAATGAAAAGTAGAACTAAGGGAAATTAAGAATCCTTAATTATATGTACTTCTCAACAAAGGGACTTAAAACATCATTTGAACATGAAGAGGCATTCCATAGATAGGGCTAACCATAAATCCTAGAAACCACACTTCAGCAAATAAGAATTTCAAGAAAAAATTTTCAAATGAAATCTAGGAGTCGAGGAACGCTCTATTTCATCCAAAGATTTCACCTTTAAGGAATTTAAAAAACATAAAATATTCACAAATAACTGTATCATTGAAGAGGGAACTCCTAGACATCTTTGATTACATCTATAAAGACCTTAAAAGCAATTATTTTAGCAAGTACAAAGGGTATGATTGGAACACAACCTCTTTGGCAGACTTTGGACAATGGTACTTTGAAGGGAGACTTCAGAAACAATTTTTAAGTGGAAAAAAGTAAACAGGGAAAACCATAAATAATTCTTGAGGCCAATTGCATTTAACTGTTTAAGAAGCAAACACGCATAAGGATTCTAGAGAGAAATTAAGAATTCTCTAGAATATATCAGTAGAAGAAAACATAAAGACAGTGAAGAGTAAACAAAACTAAGGTGCTTTCAAAAGACATTTCTTAGCCTAAACTTTTTACTCTACTGTAACAGAGCATGGTGAAACATAATGAAATAGGAAATAACAATAACAGATTTAGAGTACTTCACCAACAACCAAGCTCAGGGATCCAATGACAGAGCTTTTTCCATCAACAAATAGGTTAAAACATCCACAGGTTCCAGAACATCAATTTCCTTTCAACTTCAGTAGAGCTATGTATTACTTTAAAAAGTCACCAAATGCCCACATCTACAACGAGTTCGAATGCAGTATTTATGCTGCAAATGAGGAGGTGGAACTGATCTAGGGTCCAAGTGTTATTAATTACAGAGTAAATGCATTTCTAGCCTTGAAAACCATGCAAGGCATAAGGTAGAAATAGGTGCAACTACTTCTCTATTTTATTAACTCTGTATTAACTTCTAAGAGGCATATAGGAGAAAAGATTGACTTTTAAGGCTTTATCCTATCTTTACAATAACTATTCTGACAGTTTAAAATATATTCTTTTGTGTAATAACTGCTTGTTTGTCTTTGTAGGTAGAAAGTAGGCCACAGGTGGCAGTTGGATATTATAAGGGAATAACTGCTCTTTGTTGATGTATTGGAGGATTTTTAGCCTAATTTTCCTTCATTTCATCACTAAACTGTATTTTAGGCCTGATCTGCTTTTAGCCTTCATAACTCATCATGCTGCCTTTTTAACACTTTATTGTTTTCTTTAAACCTCTGTTCATCTGTCTTTTAACTGTGTTTTTATCCTTAATCCGCTTTGATTAGTCTTTAATCTTCTGTTTATGCCTTTGATCCTTTGTTCTTTAATCTTCATTAATTTTCTCTGTTTTTTGGTGTATAGGTGGCTTTTGGAGCGCTGGAGGGTTTCACGATCTGCATTGATGGTCATGAATCATTGATCAAACTTTGAACTAAATCCCATGGATCCCTTTCTTTGTTTGTTTTATCTCCAAGGATCGTCATCCAAGGCCTGCCACTGTAGAGCTGGCTGTGGGATGGCCCTTTGGCTCAGGGCCGCCATTAAACCTGCAAAAAATAAATGAAAACATTATAAAAACCTACATTTTGTGGTTTAAACTGCATTCAGAGGCTATGTGGAGGGCTCGGGAGCAATTGCAGAGGAGCAGGAGGGGTATGAGATGGGTCCACAGTGGGAATACGAAAAAACGGGGATGATTTTTGAATTATGTGGCGAATTGGGAGGGAGGTGGTTTCGCGGAAAACCGGGTGGTTTTCGCGCTGCACATGGGCAGTAGGCAGTTTTAGCCTGAATGAATGCGATTCCACTCCGCGAGTGACGCGTGGCAAGCCAAAACTGCCTTTTTCACGCAAATATGGCTTGTTAAAACTCGGCGCTAAAAACTGTGCGAAATGCGTTGTGGACCGTTGGATCTGGGGGAGGCAAATCAATGGTGGAGATTCGGCATGATGCGTTTGGTGGACGGATAGTGGGACTGGGTGAGGTCATCTATTTTGTTGGGAAGCAGAATTTCATCGGGCGGGGTTCAAATGATTCGGAATCAGCGATGACTCTTGGATCTGAAAGATCAACGGTTCAGATCTTATCGTGAGGATGACAGATGAGGTATGGTTGGAAGGAGTAAAGGGTGGGGAACAACCCTGGTCACCATTGGATCGTTTGTGATTAATGGTTGTGATCGAACGAGGAGAAAACATAGCGAGGAGGAATGAAAGAACATAGAAGGGGGCTAGAGGAGGTGGGGGAGAGTTTTTATGAAGAAAGGAAAGGACCAAGGGCTAAGGTGAAGGGGAGGTGACTTAGCCAATGGTCGTGGGATGAGGTTATATGAATTAGGGGCTGAGGGCTTAAGGCCAAAAAGAGCTTAAGGCCTAATACTTTGAAAAGGGTGGAACCAAGGCTTAAAGTGGGTTTTTTAACCTTCTAAGAAGTTCCGATAGGGTAAAAAGAGGTCTTAAACCATTATAAGGAGTTTTAGAAGGTTTAGAGGGGTTTTTATGGGAAAATGAAGGAAAGAAAGAATTTTTCAGAGGAGGAAATGATGAGTTAGGATAAGTGAAAATGAGTTAAAAAATGGGTGAAATGAGCTTATGAAATGATGGGAAATAGCTTTGGAACAATTTTCTCCTATATCAGCAGGATAATCAGAGGCTTTGAGTGAAGACTTATGGTGAACTAATTTCTGGAAGATAATAAACACGGTGAGGTTTCAAGAACTAACAGATTTTCATAAAATTTGTTTCTTGAAAGCTAAGGAACCTTTTAAGCCATCATGAGGTATAACAGAAGTTAAAGATGGCTAATAGTGGCTCCACTTGGGGAGGACAACTTGATTTTTAAGGTGTGCAGAACCTCCGAAAATAATCTTTGAGCTTTAGCAGACCAGTGCCTTTCCATTGGGCAGATTTCTTTTTCTCTTTTGTTGATTTTCTTTTGGATTTGATAATTTTTCAACAACCTGCAGCATGCAATCTCTTTAAAAAAACATCTCTACCTACCCAATCTTACTTGTCCTAACATTTCTCTTCTTTTGAGTGCGCTTGAACTGAAAAACTCTTTGACATTTTATTTTTAAAATAGAAATAAACTATCTAATCCTATCCTTATTTCTTCCAAGAGTCCAGATTAAACTGTTGAACTCTTTATTTCTCTACCTAACTATCTACCTGTTAAGATTAGGCTGTTTGACAGATTTTATTCTCTATTTCTAAGACAGGAAATTTAAACTCAGTCAAATTAGGATTAGATAGTCTGATTTGCTATGTAGGCTATGGTATTTATGCACAAGCTACACATAGACTTTATTTGCAGAAAATTAAAAACAAAACTGTGAAGGCTTAAGATCTGAAAATTATGAACATCCTTCTTTCTTTCTTTGGTTCAGGTTTTGAGCTTGTTAGAACCATTTATTTTCTATCCTAATCTATTCTACTGATAAGCCAAGTCTGAAATAATCTTATCAATCAGTGCTTCTATTAAATTATCAACATAAATTTAAAGTATGTTTAACCATGATTAGGCTAGTTGACTAAATAATATATCATTTTTTAATCAGAAGTGGCACTTAGATTTTCTCACTTTCAGAAAATTCTCTTTTTTGGGTATGGGGCTGTACCTCTTCTGAATCTTCCCTCTTTTTATTTTCTTTTCTTTTTATTGTTTTTGTATTTTTCATGATTTCTTTTCAACTGGGTTATGTACAATGAATAAAAACTTTGAAGTTAGGAATCTTGACAGAAGTAGTGCTTGAGCATCCTGCCATTGACAGGACCTCCAAACATATTTTCTCCATTCAACTCTTGCAGAAAGAATGCATTATGACCCTTTATAGAATGAATGATGTACGACCCTTTCCACATATTATCAAACTTACCATGTTTTCCCTTTTCTTCCCTTCTAGAATCCCACTTTAGAACTATATTTCCAACTTGGAAATCATTTGCTTTAGTCCTTTCGTCAAATAACTTCTTGATGCTTTCTTGGACTGTTTGTGTTCTCTTATACACTTCCTCTCTAGACTGCTGTAAATGAATGGTCTGATTTATCCTTCAATGCATATCATTCTCTTCAGTTTGTATTTCTTGAAGGAGTTTCATGACTGGAACTCCTAGAGATTTTGGGAAGATTGCATCCATGCCATAAACCAGTTGATAGGTGGACATATTTATAGACTTTTTGGTGGTTAATCTATCAGCCCATAAAGCATGAATAAGCTTACTATGCCATGATTTCTGATTCTGCTCCAACAATTTTTTGATAATATTGATAAGGCTTTTGTTGGAGGATTCAACTAATCCATTTCCTTGGGGATAGTAGGCTGTAGAATGACCCAGTGTGATATGATATTTATAGAAAAATTCAACCATTCTTTTAGACTTAAAGGCAACAACGTTATATGTGATAATTTTTCTAGGACAACCAAATCTGGATAGTATATTGGTTTCAAGGAACTTGATAATGACAAAGTCAATAGCATTCCTAGAAGGTATGGCTTCTATCCACTTGGTAAAATAATCAATGGCAGTGAGGATCCACTTATGTTGGGCTGAAGAACATGGGTGAATTTCCCCATTGAAGTCCAAGCCCCATTGTTGAAAGGGAGCCTCAACACTAATGGGATGTAAGGGTAAGGGTAGGAGTTTTCTCTTGCCATCAAAAATTTGACACTTATGGCAAGACATGACAAGCTTCTGAGTATCTAGGAAAAGGGTGGGCCAATAGTAACCAGATCTAAGGATTTTATTTGTTGTAGTCTTCCAGTAAAGATTTCCTCCACATTCTCCCTCATGAAGCTCATGCATGATTTTTCCTGCATCAACCTTAGGCAAACATTTAAGCAATATACCAACAATATTTTTCCAATATAAAACCCCATCTAACATGCAATAATTTAGAGCCTTCTGCTTCAAAAATATAGCTTTAGGGGTATTTAGATAAAGTAGCACATATATGATATCAGCATACCAAGGTGAATGAACAAAAGTTTCTTCAATAAATGGAGCTGTGAATTCTTCTGTTTCTTCCAAAATATCAACCATATTCATATCTAGTGCTTGGAAGTTTGACTCAGCCATGATTTTTGCTAATCCCTGCCCTTTGATTAGTTTGGTGGGCCTAATTTCTAAGTCATATTCTAAAATAACAACAATCCATTTTCCTCTTTGACCATCAGGGTCTTGAGTTAGAATATCCTTGACAACTGTGTGTGGAACAAAAGCAATGATATGAGAATGCAAAATATAAACTCTAAATTCTTTCAATGCTTTTACCAAGGCTAAGGTTTGTTTCTCCATGATGTTATATTTGAGTGGAGCATCTATTAAGGCCCTACTAAAATAGGATATTGGTTTTTCTTGCCCCATGATATTATTTTGTAGTAATACTGCAGCTATTGTATGTTCGGATGCAAAAGAAAAGATATAAAAATCTTTGGTAAAATCAGGACTAATAAGAACTAGTGTTTTAGTTAAAGCTTGTTTTACTAGTTCAAATGATTTTTTAGCTTGTATTGTCCATTTAACACCTATCTCTTTCTTTAGCATGTTTGTGATATTTCTCAATAGCTCAGCAAGGTTGGGGATGAACCTCCTTAAAAAAATTATCTTCCCAATGAAAGATTGTAATTCTTTAAGGTTTCTAGGATGGCTGATTTTCAATATGCCATCAATCCTTTTAGGGTCTACTTTGATTCCCTCTTCAGAAACATATGTGGCGAAGAAGCTTTCCTTCTTGGAGACCAAAGAGTGTATTTTTGGGATTTAAAGATAAGCCATATTTCCTACATTTCTCAAAAACTTTTCTTAAATGAATCAAGTTTTCTTCATCAGTTTTAGAGAAAGCAGTAATGTCATCAAGGTAAATGATTATAAAATAGCCTATGTCTTCTGAAAAGGCTATGTCCATGGCCCTTTGGAAGGTGGCCCTTGCATTAATTAAACCAAATGACATTTTGACATACATGAATGTACCCCAAGGTGTAGTAAAAGTAGTTTTATGTTGGTCACTTGGGAGTACTAAAACCTAATTGTAACCTGAGAACCCATCTAGTAGTGAAATTTTTTTAGACCCAACCACCCTTTGAAGTATATGATCCATTTTTGGCAAGGGATAGTTATCTTTAAGGGAGGCTCTATTTAGATATCTGAAATCAATGCAGAGTCTAATCTCCCCAGTATTTTTCCTAATAGATACTAAGTTGGAAACCCATTCTGAATACCTGATGGCGACTATGATCCCAGCATCATACATCTTCTTAATCTCTTTCTCAACTAAAGGCAATAAAACAGGGTTTATCCTTCCAAGTTTTTTTTTGAAAGGTTTCTGATTTTCCTTAAGAGGAATTTTGTGTTGAATGATGCTGGTATCATATGATTTTAGATCCTTGTATCCCCATGCACACACATCTCCAAATTATTTTAAAATTTCTATGTATTGCAGCTTGATATTGGCTGAGAGAGTGCTGGATAACTTGATCATTTTGGGTTTTGCTAGGCTGCCTATGTTATGTTATTCTATGTTTGTTTCTATTGGCTCCATTCTTGGTTCTTTGGCTACATCATTGAAATCAAAAAGTTGTTCTAATGGTGCAAGAACTCTTGGAATTGTATCATTTTTACATTGTAAAATTTTCAGGTCTTTTTGATCTGTATTTTCAACTATTTCTGCTCTAAAAGGATGCTCATAATGGTTTATATCAGCAGAAAAGGATAGAACTATTTCAGAGATTTGTTCTTCATTTAAACAATTTTCTTCATGGCTTGAAGTAGATGTTGATATGGCAAAGTCATTCTTTGATTGCAGAAAATCATCTATGTGTTTGTCTCCTTCAAACACTTGCGAGTAATCTTCATTGTCAGGTATTGCAGGTTTGTTTTTTACCTTTATATCAGATTGTTCATTTGTCTCTGGTATCTGGAAATTACTAGCAGCAAAAGAAAGTTCATTTTCTAGATGACTTTGAGCTCCTAGGATGAAAATGAGTTCATATTTTTTAAAGGTTTTCAGGAGATCAAGGGTAGCATTTCTATATTCTCCGAGTTTTGGGTTTTTGGTTGAATACTCCCCTTTAATCTGTCTGATAATTAGCTCAGAATCCCCTTGGGATGATATTCTTTTAGCTCCTAAATCTTTGAGTAAGTGTAGGCCAATAAGGAGGGCTTCATATTCAGCAATGTTATTTGTGCTTGGAAAATCCAGTTTATAGGAAAATCCTTTGCTTGTGTTCTGTATCCATACACCAGCCCCTGCACTTAATTTGCTACAAGATCCATCAAAGTTTATTTTCCAGGGTATTTCAATCTCATTTTATTTTTCTTTCAGCTGTTCAAGGCTGCTAAAATATGGACTGTTCTTCTCTTGATTTGATGGCATATTTGACTGCTCTGTTAGACTAAATTCTCCTTTTTTTTCATTTTCTTGTTGGTTGATTTCATATTCATTATACAAGATAATGGAATCCAAATTTGAATGGATGGAGTAGATAGGAGAATTATTTGGTCTATCTATGTTTCTCACCATTTATTTCATGTGGGATTCCCTGTATAATCTTCTAGTTTGGTTAAATACTGGGATGGTGGCATAAGACATGTCCATTTGAAGGCTCCCCTGTAGTTTGGCTCCCCATGATCTAGATAGAATCATGCCATAATTAGGGGGAATGTCAGCTACTACTATGTCCATTACTAGACCCTTAGCAGGAATTTGTGCCAAGTTGACACACAAATCTTTGATTAGGCCTAAGCATTTGACCCTGCTTGAATCAAAGGAGTATAGGTATTTGTATGGTTTAGTAATTTCTAAGCCCAGGCTTTCCATTACTAATTTGGGCATAATATTGTGTGAAGCACCTGAGTCTAGCATGGAATTATGCGAGATGTTTTCATGTATATTCAAGCTGACATAGAAGGGAGGGAAAACCCCTTGGTATTTTCCTTCAACTTCAGGACCAAACAATAATTCTGGCTTATCATTTGTCAAGTTTAAAGTATCAGTGTCACTGCTTATATTCAAAGCTCTCAAAACATGATTTTTATATACATCCCGAGTTACTAGTTCAGTTAAGGGTATGGTGATTTTGATCTTGGCAATTTCCCCTTCAAGGCTAAAAGGAACTATTGTTCTTGTCATATTTACATCTATTTTGTCATTTACAACTCTTTCAGCAATTATGATTTGCTGAACTTTATTTGGACTGCTATTTGGGACAGATTTGTTAGGGCCACTAGTAGAAGTACTAGGGCAACTTTGTTCAACAATTTGCTGGCTATTTTTGTCTTTATTTAGATCATCTTTCTTGGCCACAGTGTTGGTGTTACTGGCTATCTTTTTAGGTTGATTTTCTGAAGTTTTCTTAATAGTATTACTAGTGTTCTTGTCATTAGAAATATCTGGGCTCCCTTTTCTTCTAAGATTATATTTTTTGTATACCTCCATGATTGCATTTTCAAACCCCAATATGTAATCTTCAGAATCTTCATGGTTTTTTTCAATTTGTTATGAGGAGAAGAATCCTTGTTCTTCTTCAGTGAGAAAAACATCTGTCTCACTGTCAGATCCTATCAAGTTTACATGATTTTCCTCCAACCTTTCAACCTCCATTTCTTCTTCTTGATCAACATAGCTTTGTTGAAAGGGAGGCCTAATCTGTTGGTCATTGTCTCTTTTCCTTTCTTGATTAGGGTCTCTTTTGGGGTTTGGGTTTGGGTTTCTATTTCTGTTTTGGGGGTTGTTTTGGTTTTTTCTAGGAGGCACTCTATCATTTAGATTTATCTTTTCAAGCATCCTCTCCATTACCTTCACTAAGTTATCAATTTTAGTATCTAATGATGAGGTTGATGGCATTGTATCTTCCCTGTATGTAGCTCTTTTCTCTGCTTTCAACCTAGCTCTTTTCTCAATCAAATTTGCTTCTACACCTAAGGCTCCCCTCTCCATATCTTGTAAAGTTAAGGGATCTCTTTGTCTTAGCTGGTAGGCCATTTTAGGATCAAAGCCCTCTGGGAATTTAGCTAAGGCTAAGCCTAATGGAGGTTTCATGTCTGGGGGAAGTGCATTATAAACACTATTGAATCTAGTGCGATAATCTTGGACACTTTCCCCAATGTTTCTTTTGAGGTTGGTATATTCTGAAAGGATTTGGAGAGGGTTTTTCCTAAGTTGCCATTTTTTTATGAATGTTTGATACAAGGAAGGGAGATCATTAATGGTGTGAGGAGTTAAGCCTTTAAACCATTTTTTGGCTTCTCCTCCCAAACTTTGAGCAAAAAATTTCATCTTAATGGTTTCTTCTTCTATTTCCATGTAATCAAAAGCATCATTCATCTTATCTACATGCTGTTGAGCAGTAGTAGGTTCATTTCCAGTGAAATGGGGAATTTTGGATTGATATTCATTGGGTAAGGGAACCAGAGGTAGTGGTAACACAAGTGGAGCATACCATGCTGCCACGATAGGAAATAATGGGGGATTTACAAGAGGTGGATTTACAAGAGGGAAAGTGGGCTGAAATAGAGTGTTTTGAACAGTGGATGTGTGGATAGGAGTAGAAGAAACACTTGGGCCAAAAAAATGATGATGAGAAGAATTGTTATGGAAGGAGCTGAAATGATGGAGAAGCTGAGAATCAGGTGGAGTAGAAGGTGAAGCTTCTCTGCTAAAGCTCTGTTGAAAATCTGTGGTTTCAAAATCAACTTGGTTTAAATTAATTTGAGATTTATTCCTGAATAGGTTCTTTGTGTGAGGTAAGTTAAAGTGAGGATATTTCAAGACTGTGAGATTTTCAGGGACATATCTTGTTCTTGGGATGGTTCTATCAGTAGTTGGTTTTCCAGATCTAGAAGTTAGCCACAAAATCCTCTCTGGATTTTCAACTATGGTAGGAGGGTTGGGATTTGGATGGGATCTAGTATTGACCCTATGTGAAGCCATATTTTAGTTTCCAAAATTTAGAGAGGGCGAGGTTTTTAGCACTTTTTTTCAAAATTTTCCTCTCCCAGTGATTTCTATAATAGGGGACTATGTTTCTAAACTTCCTCAGGGTTGGTTAACACAATCCTATGGAAATCTGGAGATCTAGAGGAGTAATAGGCCTACTAGGGCTAGTGGAGTCACCGGTTGGAAATATTTAGCTTTTCTGAAGGTAAAATGTTTTATGGTCCACCACCAATGATTTATTTGAAAACCAATCTAAAATGTTTTGGGTTTTCTGAGTTTTTTGTAGTTCTATGGTTGTGAGAGTGGCCTATACCTTATTCAACACTTAGCTAAGGTGATGAAACAAATAGAGTCTACTCTATGGCTTATTAGCTGATTTCCTGAGGTAATTTGAAGGACTAATAAGTATATAAGGGCTTGCTAGACAACTATGAACTCAGAAGTCCCACCGTGATCACCATTATGTTGTGGTCTTGTGATTTGGCAGATTGGCCTACCAAGTGACAAGGCAACATCAAAACTAGTCTTTAGAGCTCTAGGACCTAGCCTTCCTATTCTCAGAGAAGGATCTCTCAATTGTTTGCAAATATATGACTTGTTTGCTTGTAAAGGTTGATTTTAGGCTAGTTATTAAGCATGAGTTTGTTTGATTGTTTGGTGGGCCATGATGATCTGGGCAACATAGATAGAAAAGGGAAATCTATAAGTCATTGGGAAATGGAGTCAAGTGGAAGTTGTAACAAGTTTGTAAAGGGATCAGGGATATCAAAGGGCAAATCTAACTTGGCTAGTGGATCTACGAAGTCTTTTAGGTGGAATGAAATGGACATCAAAGGTTTAGAATGAAAAGTAGAACTAAGGGCAATTAAAAATCCTTAATTATATGTAATTCTCAACAAAGGGACTTAAAACATCATTTGAACATGAATAAGCATTCCATAGACAGGGCTAACCATAAATTCTAGAAACCACACTTCAACAAATAATATTTCAAGAAAAACTTTTCAAATGAAATCTAGGAGTCGAGGAACTCTCTATTTCATCCAAATATTTCACCTTCAAGTAATTTAGAAAACATAAAAGATTCACAAATAACTGTATCATTGAAGAGGGAACTCCTAGACATATTTGATTACAGCTATAAAGACCTTCAAAACAATTATTTGAGCAAGTACAAAGGGTATGATAGGAACAAAACCTCTTTGGTAGACTTTGGACAATGGTACTTTGAAGGGATACTTCAGAAACAGTTTTTAAGTGGCAGCAAGTAAACAAGGAAAACCATAAATCATTCTTGAGGCCAATTGTATTTAACTATTTAAGAAGTAAATAAGCATAAGGGTTTTAGAGAGCAATTAAGAATTCTCTAGAATATCTCAGCAGAAGAAAACATAAAGACAGTGAAGAGTAAACAGAGCTAAGGTGCTTTCAAAAGACATTTCTTAGCCTAAAATTTTTACTCTACTATAAAAAAGAATGGTGAAACATAATGAAAAAGGAAATAACAATAACAGATTTAGAGTACTTCACCAACAACCAAGCTCAGGGATCCAATGACAGATCTTTTTCCATGAACAAACAGGTTAAAACATCCACGGGTTCCAGAACATCAATTTCCTTTCAACTTCAGCAGAGCTATGTATTACTACAAAGAGTCACTAAATCCCCACACCTACAATGAGTTCGAATGCAATATTTATGCTGCAAATGAGGAGGTGGAACTGATCTAGGGTCCAAGTGTTATCAATGACAGAGTAAATGCATTTCAAGCCTTGAAAACCATGCAAGGCATAAGGTAGAAATAGGTTCAACTACTTCTCTGTTTTATTAACTCTGTATTAACTTCTGAGAGGCAGATAGGAGAAAAGATTGACTTTTAAGGCTTTATCCTATCTTTACAATAACTATTCTGATAGTTTAAAATATATTCTTTTGTGTAATAACTGCTTGTTTGTCTTTGTAGGAAGAAAGTAGGCCACAGGTGGCAGTTGGATATTCTAAGGGAATAACTGCTCTTTGTTGATGTATTCGAGGCTTTTTAGCCTAATTTTCCTTCATTTCATCACTAAACTGTATTTAAGGCCTAATCTGCTTTCAGCCTTCATAACTCATCATGCTGTCTTTTTAACACTTTATTGTTTTCTTTAAACCTATGTTCATCTGTCTGTTAACTGTGTTTTTATCCTTAATCTGCTTTGATTAGTCTTTAATCTTCTGTTTATGCCTTTGATCCTTTTTTCTTTAATATTCATTAATTTTCTCTGTTTTTTGGTGTACAGGTGGCTTTTGGAGTGCTGGAGGGTTTCATGATCTACATCGATGGTCATGAATCATCGATCAAACTCTGAACTAAATCGCATGGATCCATTTCTCTGTTTGTTTTATCTCCAAGGATCGAAATCCAAGGCCTGTCACTGTAGAGTTGGTTGTGGGATGGCCCTTTGGCTCAGGGCCGCCATTAAACCTGCAAAAAATAAATGAAAACATTATAAAAGCCTGCATTTTTTGGTTTAAAACTGCGTTCAGAGGCTATGTGGAGGGCTCAGGAGAAATTGCAGAGGAGGAGGAGGGGTATGAGAGGGATCCACGGTGGGAATTCGAAAAAATGGGGATGATTTTTGAATTATGTTGCGAATTGGGAGGGAGGTGGTTTCACGAAAAATCGGGTGGTTTTCACGCTGCATATGGGCAGAAGGTGGTTTTAGCCCGAATGAACGCGATTCCACTCAGTGAGTGACGTGTGGCGGACCAAAACCACTTTTTTATTTGGATATGGCTTGTTAAAAATCGGTGCTAAAAACTACGCGAAATGCGCTGTGGATCGTTGGATCTGGGGGAGCCAGATCAATGGTGGAGATTTGGCGTGATGCGTTTGGTGGACGGATAGTGGGACCGGGTGAGGTCATTTATTTTTTCAGGAAGCGAAATTTCATCGGGCGGGGTTGAAATGATTTGGGATGAGCGATGACCATTGGATCTGAAAGATCAATGGTTCAGATCCTATCGCGAGAATAACAGATGAGGTATGGTCGGAAGGAGAAAAGGGTGGGGAAAAACCCTGCTCACCGTTGGATCATTTGTGATCAATGGTTGTGATCGAAATAGGAGAAAACATAGCACGGAGGAATGAAATAACATAGAAGGGGGCTAGATGAGGCGGGGGAGAGTTTTTATGAAGAAAGGAAAGGACCAGGGGCTAAGGTGAAGGGGCTGTGACTTAGCTAATGGTTGCGGGATGAGGTTATATGAAGTAGGGGCTGAGGGCTTAAGGCCTAATACTTTGAAAAGGGTGGAACCAAGGCTTAAAGTGGGTTTTTTAACCTTCTAAGAAGTTTCAATAGGTTAAAAAGAGGTTTTAAACCATTATAAGGAGTTTTATAAGGTTTAGAGGGGTTTTTATGGGAAAATGAAGGAAAGAAATAATTTTTCAGAGGAGGAAATGATGAGTTAGGATAAGTGAAAATGAATTAAAAAATGGGTGAAATGAGCTTATGAAATGATGGGAAATACATTTGGAACAATTTTCTCCTATATCAGCAGGATAATCAGAGGCTTTGAGTGAAGACTTATGGTGAACTGATTTCTAGAAGATAATTAACACGATAAGGTTTCAAGAACTAACAGATTTCCATAAAATTTGTTTCTTGAAAGCTAAGGAACCTTTTAAGCCATCATGAGGTATAACATAATTTAAATATGGCCAACAAGTAAAATATGGGCATAATTAGCAAACTGTAACTGATTACTGTTAGAACGATAAATAATAAAAGAATGAAGCATATCAAACACTTTCCTTGAGTCCGTCCCATTGTTTATTCATCCTAGAGAAACATATGCGACCGTATAGATCAAAACTCATGTATATACGTGAATGTTCTTCATGTAATCCGCATACAGAAAGTAAACTATGCTAATTTACAATATTAACTCCCCCTAAACATGAAATATATATTAGAATAATTAATAGAGTGATGGAGCTGAGATCGCTCCTATTTTATGTCTGAGATCTTCAAAGGAATCAGGTGGAAGTGGCTTTGTAGATATATATGCAACTTGTTCCTTTGACAAAGCTAACAACATATTCTACCTCAGTAGTAGATAAAGTGATGGAGCTTCATTTCTTGCTGAACCATGATGCCAAGTGAGGTCCTAAATAAAAACATCCTTCACTAGTGCTATTTCAATCATCAATACTGCCAACCCAATCTACATCTGTGTAAGCATGAAGTGAAAATTATACATTTTTAGGATACCACAGACTGAGGTCTTGAGTTCCTTGTAGCTACTTGAATATTCTCTTAACTTCTTGGAGATGAGTTTCTTTAGGATTAGCTTGAAATCGTCCAAAAATCATGACATCATGCATAATATCTGGCCTTGTTCCCATAAGGTAAAGCAATCTTCCGATCATAAACCTATATTCTGGCTAATTAACTAAAGGAGAATCATCATTTTAACTAAGATTTAATCCTGTTACCATTGGTGTGCATACAATATTACAGTCTTCTATTCCATATTTTTTTAAGATCTTCTTGAGGTACTTGGTTTGAGACAGAAATATCACTTTCTTTGTTTTTAAATTGAAGACCAAGAAAGTATTTTAGTTCACAAAGTAGAGATATCTCAAATTATTGTTTCATAACTGAGGAAAATTATTGACTCATAGGTTATACATTACTTCCAAATATGATGTGATCTACATAAACAACAACTATTAAGAGTTTTTCTGTATCAAATTTTATATATATATTGTATTAGCACCCCATAATTCCAAAGGCTGAGGATAGAATCTCGGAGGGCCAACATTAGAACTGCTTCAGGCCTAAGATCTAGCCCTCCTAGACCCATAGAGGGATCTCTGTATTGGATATAGCTTTGTTTTATTGGGAATTTAGGCTAGCTATTAGTGTGAAAGGGGTTTGTTTGAAAATTTGTGGTTGAGACAATGGAAGAGGACCATTGGGATATGGAGTCAAACATTTGTAAAGAGATTTAAATGGATGAATGAATGAGATCATGGGTGACCAGGCAAGCTAGTCATGTCAATGTATCCTTACAACTTGTGAAATGGAAAGGGGGAAGATATTAAGGTTCAATGTGAATGCAAAGTAGAACTTATCTGAATTCTACACTTAGATTTCAGAGGAAAACATAGATTACTGTTTCAAGACTGAGCAAGGTGCCTAATGACAAATCCTGAACAAAATTTTCTTATCAACAGTAAAGAAAGAAAACAGTATGTGAAACAAGAGGATGAAAAATTACATGGAGAAATAACTTCACCAAAGATCACAACACAAGAATCTGGAAAACAACATTGGTCTTTTCATTCATCCAAAAAAAGAGTGGGTACAACCAGATGAGCCTTTTACAATGGTTTTTTCCTTTTGGGTCTCCCCTCTCTACTGCCAAAATGGATGCAGTATTTGATTAAGACTTAAGTTAGTTACTCTATCTTCTTTAGAGATCATCATTAATCACATTTATGTTGAAATTGGATAAGTGGAAGCATGTAGGAAGTGATAAGATAAGTCTGGCCAAGAAGGTGGTTGTATTTACTTTGGTAATCCGTTATTGATTATAGAGTGATCATAATCTGGCTAGTGTGATGCCGAAGAGGCAATGATAAAACAAAACCGACATATGTCTCTTCCCTGGTGAAAAATAGTGCTAGATAATTAAATCTGGTGTTGCGCTGGTTGAATTAGCCGATCTGATTGCTGTGCAGGCTTTCATTATGGCCATTCCATTTCTAACTGGCTTTGTCTTTATTGCGTCGATTACTGTAGCAGTGGAGTTTGAAAACAAAAAACCAACTGCTCCCTTTATAACATAAAAAAATGACTTCGATAAACTATTGGATGGAAATGATTTGGAATGGCTACTTGAAGCTATGGTGGTGGTGGTGGTTTTTTTTCTAGAGGAGAGCAATTTTCAGAGGGGTAGTGAATTGGTAGGCAGTATCGGAGCGATGTGGGGGGGGGGGGGGGTTCGAAGTAACATGGATGTGCCACTTAGTGGGAAAAAAAGTAAGGGATACCTCCCATTTTGGGCATCCCCTCCCCCATGGTTAAATCTCGAAGGCTGAGGGGGGCACAAAATGTGTTGGAGACCGTGAGATGTGGGGATGGGGAGCGGAGGTGGCAGAAAAGTGTGGGGAGTTTAAAGGTGGATGTGATGGTGGGTTCGGGTATCAGAAAGGTATGTGATGTGATGGGAAGGGTGACGTGGAAGGGAAATGGGTCACACTATATCACATCAACGGTTAGAAGCGGTGAAGGGGATGCGAAATGGTAAAAACTGCGAAGTTGCAAAAATGCGATGAAGGGGTAGGTGACGTGGCAGGAAGGGTCCCACTATATCACATCGACGATACCGAGAAAAAAAAAATGAATGTGGTGAGCTTCTTTTCAATATTTCGATGCGAAAAGGTAAGGATAAAGGTAAAGCGAAAAAGTGAAAAGGGTGAGGTTTTATCGCATCGGGATTTTGGAACAGTGAGAGTAAATGAAGAGCGAAAGGGTTTTGTTTTTGCAATGCGATAAAGGTAAGCAGGTCCATAATATGATAAGTGTGATGATGATATCACATATATAATATGTGATATATTAAAAGGCTTGTTGTGGGGGGTGGAGCTGCTATAATGTCCCGAAAGCATAGATATTTGGATTTGAATGGTTTTAATGGAATTTCGAGCATTGGAATTTAGAATTTGAAAAAAGGAAGGGTAAAAGAGGGTAAATGAAATGAATGAGGGTAGAAATGAGGTTTCTCACCATTACACTTTATTAGCAACACTTTCCTCTTTCAACTGAACTGAAAAGGCAGATTGATTCCTTTGAAGTTCTTGATAGTTAGGATTTCCCTTTCTTTTTCTGGAAATAAATGACAACCATGGAATATTATTTTCAATATGAAAGGTATGAAAAATAATCAGTCACCTTGTGATACTGTGAATTACATGAGTCTAATAGTCGCTCCAACTGGGGATGGAAACTTCGGAGGAGGTGTCAAGAATATCAGATCTCTGGATTCGTAAATCAGTGCCTTATCCATGGGCTGATCCTAGATTTGTTGAAAAAACCTATGTGGATGAAAATCTTCAAGCTAAAATCAACACTCTCTACAACCTGTAGTCTGGAACACACTTGAACTGAAAGCTAGAAAGCCATATAAAACTAAAACTGGAAGAATGCTCAAAGTACTTGAGCTTATTTGCACACCTACCTACTCTAGTCTGAAAAAATTATCCCATTAAATAATAATTAGATTTCCAATGTAACCATTCAAGCAAATCAGCGCTTAACTAATTCTTGTTCACTTTCTTGAGCAGGTGGAAAAATGAAGATAGCCACTCTCATTTTAATTGCTGTTGAACATAAGTGTTCAAATTTTTCCTTGAATTCTGAAGCAAACCATTCATGGCATAACATACTCCTTATTAAATGATTCTAAGAGGCCAGCAAAAGGATCTTGGAAAAATGATTGGTCTTGAGGATTCAAATAACAAGCTTCATCTAGGATTACTCTTTGTTCCAATTTTCTATGCTCAAGATCATTCTCAAATAGAATATATAAACATTCTTCATGATTATCTGATATGGTATCTTATTTGGATACCAATATAGTGTCCTCAAGCGCATATGATGTAACTTGATGGAGATGGCTACATTATGTCTATAGACACTTATCTTGACAAACATAAGTAATTTCTAGCAATAAACCTTCTTGTGAATGTAAAATATCATCAACATAAATATGTTCTACATTTGTTTCTCTATGAGAAATGACTCCCGTACATAAATCAACAGTAGAACAAATATAATTAATTTCCTGATCACATTAAGATTGAGAGGTTGGCTGCATACTTAGAATCTGATTAATTTCTTCCTCGGTTAAAGGAGGAGGTAGTCTTTGTTTTCTTTGGACTAAACAACAATTGTTTTCTCCTTCATGAAGATTGATCTTGATACTGCATGTATTCTTTAGTTTTATACAAAATATCAGATGAATTATTATTTGTCTCCGAGGAGAGATCATGGGAATCTACTTTCATTTCTTGATTGATCTCATTTTCAACAACTTATCTTGATCATCGTGACAATTAACTTGAGAATGAAATCCATAAAGTGCTTCTAAAATATCTTCATCATTCATATCTTCTAGATCTTAATCAATACTTTCAATGTATTGTATGAAATCCTCAAACTGATCACAACAATTTTCCACTAATGACAAACATGGAGAATATTCTTTATAATGCTCATAAAACGTTTTGTGGAAATCCTATAAAGAAAACAAACTACCAGGGTTTAAGCCTTCATACCATTTCCTCGCTTCTCCTTCTAATTTTGCCATGAACACCTTCATGTGGTAATCCTCATGCCATTCAACTTTCAACTTCCATGAATGTATATGAAATTTAATGGGATGTAACAAAGAATCATCAACATTCTCATCTTGAAAAATAGGAAGAATTCTTTGCCAATTTACCTGAGGCATTTTGTTTGGGAAGCCTGGAATGTAATATTTGTTCATTTGAGCATATCTCCTTGCAACTGATCCCATTTTGAGCTTGTGGAGTTTTTAGTGAATTTCTATTTCTAGATTTTGCTGCCAATGGAGTCATCAGGTGAATGGAACAACCTTTCTGGTGTTTGACTTTTGTTCACCATAAAAAGTTAAAAATGAACTTGATAAGTGTTACTAAGGGACATAAAACTTGTTCCCCAGTGTGAGTCACCACTATATTAGTGCCCCTTAATTACGAAGGCTGAGGACAGAATCCCGGAGGGCCAACATCAGAACTGCTTCGGGCCTAGGATCTAGCCCTCCTAAACCCAGATAGGGATCTCTCTATTGGATATATCTTTTTTTATTGGGGATTTTAGGCTAGCTATTAGTGCTAAGGGGTTTTTTTGAAAATTTTTGGTTGAGACAATGGAAGAGGGCCATTGGGCTATGGAGTCAAACAGGTGTAAACAGATTCAAATGGATGAATGACTGAGAACATGTGTGACCACGAAATCTAGTCATGTCAATGGATCCTTACAACTTGTGAAATGGAAATGGGGAAGAGATTAAGGTTCAATGTGAATGCAAAGAAGAAATTCTATGAATTCTACACTCATATTTCAGAGGAAAACATAGATTACTGTTTCAAGACTGAGCAGGGTGCCCAATGACAAATCCTGGAATTTATTTTTTTATCAACAGTAAAGAGAGAAAACAATATGTGAAATAAGAGGATGACAAATTACATGGAGAAAGCACTTCACCACAGATCACAACACAAGAATATGGAAAACAAAATTATTCTTTTCATCATCCAAGAAAAGAGTGGGTGCAACTAGATAAGCCTTTTACAATGGTTTTTCCCTTCTGGGTTTCCCCTCTCTACTGCCAAAATGGATGTAGTATTTAACTAAGACGTAAGTCGGTTACTCTATCTTCTTCAGAGATCATCATTAATTACATTCGAGCTGAAATTGGATAGGTGGAACCATGCAGGCAGTGATAAGATAAATCTGGCCAAGAAGGTGGCTGTATTTACTTTGGCAATCCGTTATTGATTGCAGAGTGATCAAAATCTGGCTAGTGTGATGCCAAAAAGGCAATGAAAAAACAAAAATCACATCTAGCTCTGACTTAGTGAAAAATGATGTTGGATAATTAAATATGGTGCTGTGATAGCTAAATCAGCTGATTTGATTGCTGTGCAGGTTGTCATGATGGCCATTCCATTTCTAACTGCCTCTGTCTTTACAATATCGATTACTATAGCAGTGGAGTTTGAAAATGGAAAAAAAACTGCTCCCTTTATAACATACAGAAATGACTTCGATAAAATTTTGGATGGAAATGATTTGGAACAACTACGTGAAGCAATGATGGCGAGAGTCATCGTGACGCACCAGTGGTGGTGGTGGTTTTGTTTATAGAGGAGAGTAGTTTTCAGGGGGGGGGGGGGGGGGGTGTGCAGGCGGTAGTGAAGTGGTAGGTGATATCAGAGTGGGGGGGAACGAAGTAGCATAGACGTGCCACGTATCAGGAATGACGGTAAGGGGTACCGCCCATTTCAGACCCCCTCCCCCCCGTGGTTAAAGCTCGAAGGCTAAGGGGGGTGCGAAATGTGTTGGAGATCGTCGGATGTGGGGATGGGGAGTGGAGGTGGTGGAAAAGTGTCGAGAGTTTAAAGGTGGATGTGACAGTGGGGTCGGGCAGCAAAAAGGTCTGTGATGTGATGGGAAAGGTGATGTGGCATGGAAATTGGTCCCACTATTTCGCATGAGCAGTTAGAAGCGGCGAAGGGGATGCGAAATGGTAAAAAGTGCGAAGTTGCGAATATGAGATTAAGGGGTCGGTGACGTGGCGGGAAGGGTCCCACTATATTGCATCAGCGGTCCAGAGAAACAACAAATTAATGTGGTTAGGGTCTTTTTGATATGCCAATTCGAAAAGGTAAGGATAGAGGTAAAGCGAAAAAGCGTAAAGGGTGAGGTTTTATCGCATTGGTACTTTAGAACAGTGAGCGTAAATGAAGAGCGAAAGTGTTTTGTTTTTGTGATGCGATAGAGGTAAGTGGGTCAATAATATGATAAGTGCGATGATGATATCACATATATAATATGTGATATATTAAAAGGCTTGCTGTTGGGGGTGGAGCTACTATAAAGTCCCGAAAGCATAGAAATTTGGATTTGAATGGTTTTAATGGAATTTCGAGCATTGGAATTTAGAATTTGAAAAAATGAAGGGTAAAAGAGGGTAAATGAAATGAATGAGGGCAGAAATGAGGTTTGCTCACCATTACACTTTATTAGCAACACTTTCCTCTTTCAACAAAATTGAAAAGCCAGATTGATTCCTTTGAAGTTCTTGACAGTCAGGATTTCCCTTTCTTTTTCTAGAAATAAATGACAACCATGTTATATTATTTTCAATATGAAAGATCTGAGAAATAATCAGTCACCTTGTGATACTGTTAATTACAGGAGTCTAATAGGTTGTTGTCTGTAGACCCCTTTTTGAAATGTTGTTGTTGACAATACTTGTCAAGGTGATAATACCATGCATGAGGATCTTGTTTTAATCCATATAAAGACTTCTTAAGCTTGAAAACAATATTGTTATCATTGCCTAGAATAAAACCTTTAGGTTTTTCAATATACACTTCTTATTCTAGATCCCCATTTAAAAATGTAAATTTAACATCCATTTGAAATACTTTGAAGTTATGAAAGCTTGAAAGTGAAAGAAACATTCTTATGGCTTGAAGTCTAGCTACAGGTGAAAATGATTCTTCAAAGTCTATTCCTTACTATTTAGCATAGCCTTTTCATACACATCTTTCTTTGTTTCTAATAACTTATCCATTTTCATTTAGTTTGTTTTTGAACACCCATTTTGTCCCAATAAAATTTTTATCATGAGTTCTTGGTACTAACTCCCATGTATGGTTCTTTTCTATTTGATCAAGTTATTCATCCATTTCCTTAATCCAAAATTCATCTTTTCTTGCTTGATTTACATTTTTAGGTTCAATTATGGATAGTAAGGCTAAGTAACTGGAAGTCCCAACAAGAGTTCTTCTAGTTTGTACTCCAACTTCCTTTTCTCCTAGAATTTGATATTTTGTATGATTTTTTTGAACATACCTTGAAGGAGTCTTTTATTTTGTTTCTGTGTCTTTAATTTTTTCTTTTGATGCCTCACTAATTCCCTCTCCTACAACCTTTTGGCTTGTTTTAGGAACAAGTTTTTCATCTGCTAGCGTTACCCTTCTAGTACATGTGGATGCTTTATCAATCACAACATCAATGCATTCAACAATATTTTTAAGCCTTTTATTATAGAATTTATATCCTTTTCTTCTAGAGGAGTATGCAAGGAGAATTAATACATCAAATCTAGATTAAAACTTTCCATTATTATCATTATTATTCTTTATGTAATATTTCTTCCAAAAATTTTAAAATGTTTGATAGTTGGAGGCTTACCAAACCATAGTTCATCAGGAGTTTTATCACTTTTTACTCGAACATGAGCTTTATTGAGGATATTCATAGCTATATGTGTTGCTTCCCCCCATAAGGTATGAGGTGTTCTAGACTCCTAAAGCATGACATGTGCCATTTGTTGGATTGTTTTGTTTATTATTTATGCCATTCCATTTTATTGAGGATTTTTAGCTATAGAAAATTTCCTTTTGATGCCATGTTGTTCACAAAATTCGAAAAAATCATATGATATAAACTCTCCTCTCCTATCAGATATAATACATTTTATTTTCAAATCTAACTCATTTTATACTAGAGCCTTGAAAACTTTAAATTTATCAAATGCTTCTTCTTTATGTTTCAATAAGAAAATCCAACAAATTCTTGTAAAATCATCAATGAATAATATGAAATATTTTTCACCTCAAGGAGATTTATTTCCCATAGGACCACACAAATCAATATGAATAAGTTCAATAGGCTTACTTGAAGTACCTTCTTTAGCATTAAATTATATTCTGGTTTTTTACCAAATTGACATGATTTGCATATGTTATTTTCTGGTAGGGAGATGTTAGGAAAGTCATGAAATACTCCCATTATTCTTGACTTGTGTAATTAAGTGAAGCTTAGATTTACAAATATTTCGTGCCAAACCCAAATTTATTCTGATTTTCTTAAGTAAAAATTCTCGTTGTCGCCTTCCAAGACATAAACATTTCCTAGAGTTCTTGTTCCCTTTGGTATGATCTTTCCCGTATCAATATTCTGTACCACACAATTATTTGATCTGAAAACAACATCATGCCCTTAGTCACAAATTTGACTAACAATCAACAATTTATGTATGAATCCATCAACAAAAAAAAAATTCTAGCCTTAACCTTTTTCTTTAGCAGTACAATTCCTTTCCCTTTGATAGTAGCAAGTGATTAATTTTCAAAGGTTACATTATTTTATTTATTTATTTCATTAAAGGAAACAAACTTGTCTTTTTCACCTATCATATGCTTTGAACATATACTTTCATTGTACCAAATATTTTCTTGATCTCCTACATACAAAGCTAAACCACAATTTTAAGATTCTACGGTTTTATTTTTCCATACCTTCGATGTTATTTCCTTTTGTTCATGATTAGGGTATTGTGTCATTCTACTTCTACATTCATTTTCTCTATGCCCAAAGTTATTGTAAAAATAACATTATGTTTCATCTTGGAGAGGTGAGAAAGCATTGTAAAACTATTGATTTGACTTAATCTCATTCTTTTGTTTTCTTTCTTCTCTAGTCATGATATTTTTATAAGTGATACAATGAGCAACCTTATACAAACAAATATGACAATTGAAGCATTGAGAATTGAAGTAAAATTTCCTGGGAGTATAGTACCTTTTTTAGCAGCTTCTCCTTTGGTTGTGGTAAGGATGTTTTTCTTGAGAGACATTTGATCCCTCATTCCTTTGCTGAGAGTTGGAATTTTTATGACTGCTTCCCTTTACTGCATTGAGATAGCTTCATGTAAGACTTTCATAAGATTTTATAGTCTTTGATGATTCTCCATTGTATCCAAGACCCGCCTTTATTAGAGGAGAGCATTGTACTTTGATGATTTATTCTGAGGTCGTAGATCCTTTAGAAAATATAAGATTTAGACCCTTTGTTTTCTCAAGTTCTTTTCTTAGACTCACTATTTCTAGTTATAGCTTTTAATTGTGCCTCTCCTTTTGTAGAATTTGTTTCTTTAGAACTTCGTCAGCTAATATTTCTTCTTCCAGACGATTTTTACATTGAGTTATTTCTTCAATGAGATTATATTTTTCTTCTAGGGCATCCATACAAATATCATCAGACGCATCAAAAAATTCATGTTCAAATGCCATAAGTAATTGATATTCTTGACCAGATTCACATCTTCATCATTTGAAAGACCATCACTATCTTCCTATGACTAGAAATTTTCAGATTTTCAAACCTTCCTCTAACATTTACTTTTGCAGAATTATTCCCTTTCTCATGGTTTTCTTTATAAGGGAATTTAGCAGCATAATGACCATCTCTTCCACAAGAAAATAATTTGAAAGGAATATTACCTCTAAATCTTCTAGTTCCTCTTTGGAGTTTCTTTACAAAATTTTCCTCTTCTTCATATGATATGTAACCTGATTCCTTAGGCTCCTACTTTTATTTTCTTTTATAAGTAGCTTTGAATGTTTCCTATATGATATATGATGGACCTCCTTTTCTCATTTCATAGGCTGTTAAGATCGCATGAAGTTGTGTATAAATTATCCAAAGGGATTCAATATGATATTGTAATTTACTAAAACAAAATAATGAATCCTTCTACAAATTGATGAAACCAATTATGATCGCAAAATCACATAACAAGTAAGAGAAAGAAATAATCAATTACACAACACAAGATGTATATGGGGAAAAAACTGCTCAAAACCCCTCTATATTTATATTGCATAAAGTCAAGACCATGAAACAATACACTGTGATTTCCCTCACTGAGAAACCTCTGCAGTCTTTAGACTGTCTCACTTTGATCTAGGAAAAATTGGTCCAGTACTTAACCAATTCTCAGCTTCTATCCGACCATCCTTTCTTACAAATTCCTAGAGGAATTATCACCCTATTAATAAAGAAATTCCCAAGAATTTATTGTGCAATTCATTCAAGGCATCTTGATGACCTCATGCACGACCTATATAATTTTCTAAGTATACAACTGATAGTTATATTCCCTTTAACCTCAATCTCAACTGGGCCTTCATTAGAACTGACATGCAACAACTATTTATAGAAAATTATGAGTTAATTTATGATCACTACTTGTGAATTAAATCAGATTTAATTCACTGGACCTATCACTAGCTCATATCACAGTTATAACTAGTTAAACTGATTTGAACTAAATTAATTGAGTTATCTAATTACAACTCACAAATAATGGTAATTGGACCCCCTAAAATCTACGAGGAACTCTACATGCCTCCAATTTGACCTCCAACTCGAATTATATGAGCTGAATAAGTATTCTTGAATCAACTAACACTTACAAGATCTTATGAGATGAAATTACAATTTCTCTTCTAATTTAATTGAGGGAAAATTAAATCAGAAGCCCCCTTGGGGTGCTATTTCTTGGTGCCATTTCAACAAGCTTCTCAATAGTAAGATTCTTCAAATCCTGCATTTCTTCAATGGAAAAGACTTTTGAATCGAATTTTTGAGTTATATATCTTAGGATTTTCTCAACATGCATCAAATATTTTACTTCATCACCACAATTTCTCATTGAGTTAATGATCTCATCTATCCTAAGAAACAAACTTGCAATAATTTCATCACTATGCATTAGGAGAGTTTCATATATAATTCTAAATGTTTGAAGTTTGACACTCCTTACCTTAGTGTCATCTTCATAACTTTGGATGATCTTGTCCCATATATCCTTTGTGGTATTCAACTGCATGATCTTCACAAATTCTGATTCTACAAAGCTTCCCAAAAGAGTGTTGAAACTTTTTGCATTGGTCTTATATTTTTTCTTTCCTGCTTAATCTATGGGAATGGAGGATGGATAATGATAGCCTCCTTCAACAATTTCCCAAAAATAAGCTCCAAGGGATTGTAAATATTCTCTCATTCTAACTTTCCAGAAAACCAAATTCGTTCCATTACAAAATGATGGTCGGATAGCTGATACTTGCTCTTGATTGCTGATATTTATGAATATCCCTTGAAGCGATCATGCTTCTTTTGAAGGCCACTCACAAAACAGTTATTAGAAATCATTGGGTGGGGGGGGTGAATCAATATTTTGCACACTTCAAATTTCAAATTTTGTATTCTGATTTGTATACGTTACTACTATAAAGGGAACTAGCGTATGTACACCAATTTTTTTAAAGAAACCCACGTATATCAAGTTAACTTATATGATCATTAATTTCATCATATGTTCAACATTAATCACTACATCATTACTTCATTATTCATCAATTAATTGATAATTATGATTAGTTAAGAAGAATATAGAACATCAACACACAAAAACGATATGAACACCTGGATTTTAGGTGGAACCCAATGTGAGAGAAAAACACTGCTATTGTTGTTTCTATATTCTTATTTATTAAAATAAAATTCTTACAATCTTGTACTGGCACAAACTCTAACCAACATGTAGGCTCCTACATATTGAAGGCTACAACCTTCTCTCATTTTCCATCTCCTACTAGAAGGGAGCTATAACCCACTTTTTGACTAATGCTTTCCTCAGCTCTTTGTGGATCACTTTTCAGAATGTTTAAAATTGGATCCACTCCCAAAAATTCTGAAATCAACTATCCAATCAAATCAATCATTGAATCTGAATAAACCAATGAAACTAGAACAAACCAATTCATAACAAATCATATCAGTGCACAACCATTCACCAGTATACCAAACCAAAATTTATTCATCATAGGAATCAGATCCTTTCACTGCAAACCTGGATCATTCATGTGTTAGAAGGTATTTTCTATTGTTTTGAATAATACTCACGTATGTACATGCCTCCCCTGAAGTAAACCTGCATACATATCTCAAAATACTGATAACTAAATATGAATCACTATCACACTGAATCAATAACTTAATCACATAATGAGACCATCACAGATCACAATACAACATTATCATTAACATTCCATACCATATTCAGTTCAACTCAACCAAAACTATCAAACACAGATTATCATAAGCAAGAGTTCATCGACAAACAACAAAAATTATAACAGAGCTAATAAAACATCATCAATAGTTCTTACAACAAAACCCTAGCAGATATACGTGAATTTTACACATAACACCCATGTATGTATGTTCTTCCCATGTTTTACACCTATCTACAAATTCTGAACTTTCACATAATTTATACGTGACTACCCAGAAGCCGATTCGCGTATTTACGCGATTTCTTAGATACAAACCTGCTTATAGATCTCTAATCACTGAATCATTATTTCGTTGCAACCACAACACATGCTCTATAAAAATTACATCACACATTCACGTCAGGGTATCATTACCACCACTGATCCATGTTATTAATTATCGTAAAATTTCAAGTGACCATATTCACTAGTCTTTACTGTTCTTTCAGATCTATCATATTTGAACCTTCTCCATGCTCCTTGGTGCACACCTATTTCAGATCAAATAATTCACCAATAACCCATAACTTAAACACTTAACACTTTGATCTCCATCTCCTTATATAGCTTAGGACTTAGCCAATACCATAGGGAAATCCTATAGAAATTTTAATATAATTATGTATTACCGGATTCTCCCAAAAATTATATGCCACTGTTAAATACAGAATCATTCTACTTAAATCTTTGCGGAAATTTAACGACCAATTTCAAACACATGAAGAAAGATCAATCACACATAACATAAATTTTTTTACTGGGAAAGAATTAAGCTAAAAACCCCACTATCATATATTATGTATATATCATGGATCATGAAACAATCTCATACAAAACTCTACTCCAAGAGCTCTCAGTACAATATACAATCGTCTCACACTGTCATAAACATAAATCAATTTACTACCTCCTGATAGCCTGCCTCCACTGTGCAATCCCTGTTGATCATAATCCCTGAATGAATTCGATCTTGCCTTGCCTTGACTATACAATCCTCATTGGCATCTCCAATGTGTGTTTGGTTGTACTTGTGCACCCACTATAGTCACAACTGATAGTCAAATTGTCCCTTTCACCTATCTCTCAAATGGGTATCCACGGGATCTGACATGCATGTAGTTAATAGTAGTAAATCTTCAGTTGCATGTGAGATCACTCCATGTGAATTAATTTAATATTTAATTCACTGATCTCTCACTAGTGTATCTTTAGTTACAACTTGTTACAACTAGCACAACTAATTTTAACTCACTTAACTGAGTTAAACTACTTTACAAATCACATAACTACACATCCAACTCTGTTACAACTTTGTATCACTTAGTTACAATGATTTCCACTAACATGTCCCACCAAGCAACCTTTGAACTCGAAATTCCTTCAGTTAACTGGTTTGCCACATCAGTTAACTGAAATCAAGTGCTTCAAGAGAATAGATTATTATTTATTGTCTAATTATTGTTAAGGGCTAATAATAATCGACATGCATTCTATTTTTAGACATGCATTCCAAATATAGACTCCCATCCATCCATATATTTTCTCAACCATCTATAAATAGATTACTGCTAAAAATAGACTTTGATCCAAATTCTAAAAATAGACATATCACCTAAAAATAGCCTATGGGCCCCAGCTAGTGTAGGTGATAAATTTTCACTAAGATCATCATCTTGTTGAATCTCAACACTGCCTCTCAACAAGAAAGGGATTATCCTTCACCGCAATCTTGTCTCTATGGTATTTGAATTTGCTCCTGCTAAGCACCTTTGTTAGAATATCTGCATCCCGATCTTCCATAGGAATGTACTGAAGCAACATGATCTTTCGCTGCACAAAATCTCTGATATGATGATACCAGATATCTATATGCTTAGATCTATCATGAAACACATGATTAATCGAGAGTTTGATGCAACTCTGATTATCAAAATGAATCACTGTAGGATCTAAATGAGAATCGAACAAACCGACTAGGATCTTCCTCATCCAGATAGCCTCACATGTACCTTGACTTGTTGCCATGTATTCCTCTTCCGATGAAATGAGTGCCACGGATCTTTGTTTCCTATTGTACGAAGAAATAGTTGTAGATCTGATAATGAAAACCCATTTGATGTGCTCTTTATATCCGTTGGGTTGCCCGCCCAATATGCATTCGTGAAGCCATAAAACTTCACCTCATCTGTTTTTCTGTACCATAAGCCATACTCAGATGTGCCCCTGAGATATCTTAGGACATGCTTGCCCACCTTCCAAAAGATCTTGGTAGGCTTAACCATCACTTGACTAAGCTAGTTCACCGCATATCATATGTCTGGTCTTGTATTAACTAAATACATGAGCGAGCCCACCAAATGTCGATAGACAGTAGCATCCACTACCTCTCCAGATGTAGCATCCTCTTTCTTCCAGTTTCCTGGAAGAGGAGTATCCATGGGTTTGCAGCCCTCCATGTGAAAATTACTGAGTATCTCCCTTGCATACTTGCCTTAAGACACAAACAGTTCACCTTCTCGCTGCCATATTTCCAATCCAAGGAAATAGTGAAGGAGGCCCATATCCTTCATCTCAAACTCGTTTGAAAGGTCCTCCTTGCATGAGTGTATCAGCTTCTCATCACTAGTCAGTATTAAATCATCAACATAAAGAAAAATGATTAAAAGCTTACCCTCCACCACAATTTGGTATATGTTTGCATCCACCTCACTCTTGGTGAGTCCAAGTCTAGTGGAATAACTGTTGATCCGAGTGTACCAAGCACAGGGTGCTTGCTTCAGCCCATACATCTCTCTTTTGAGTCTGCATACATGCGACTCGTTGCTGAAGATCTAAAATCCTTCAGGCTACTAAATTTACACTTCTTCCTTAATGATCTCATTAAGGAATGTAGTCTTCACATCCATCTGATGAATGTGCCGACCCATCTGCGCTAAGAGAGCAAGGATGGTCCTTATGGAAGAATACCATGCAACAGGTGCAAAGGTTTCTTCATAATCAATCCCTTCGATCTGTGAGAAGTCCCGGGCCAAAAATATTGCCTTATACTTCTCAAATCTCCCATCAACAGCTTGCTTTACCTTGTAGATCCATCTTGAACCTACCATCGATTTATCAACCGGCCTTGGAACAATTTCCCAAGCATTGTTTCTGAAAATGTAGTCATACTCCTCCACCATTGCATCTACCAATGTGGGCTCCTGCACTACCTCCTGAAAGGAAGATGGATTAGTCATAATACATTTTCTCATGAGAGCCATGTATTCAGTGCATTGGTCAAGAGACTGTCTTTCTCTGTGTTGTGAAGTAGGGACTCCTACATTTTGTGCCGCATCAAGCTTAGGCCTCTCAGCTTCTATGGTACGCCTTCTACCAGTTATGATGTTTGGATCTGTGTGAGTGGACTCCTTCACTCCATGAATCTCCTCCTATGGCTAATCCACATCTGGAGACTCATCTTCCGGAACAAGCAGTTCCTCCTCTGCATGCAAGTCTAGCTCCCTCTCAAGTGACAACTTCATGGCTTTCTCCTCATTGAATTTTATATCTTGTTACACCAAAGTGATTCGATTGTTTGGAAAATACACACGATAATTATGGGGTGTTTTTGTGTACCCCACAAATATCCCAACTTCAGCAGTCGGCTCCAACTTCTTCCTGGCATTCTTGGTCACATGCACATAAACAGATTAGCCAAAAATCTTAAAGTGAGAAACATCCAGTTTCTTACCAGTAAAAGCTTCTTCAGATGTACTCATGCCAAGTACTCTATGAGGAAAACGATTTTGCACATAAACTACAGTGTTGCATGCTTCTGCCCACAAGTGCATTGGTAGGCCCTGATCATGCAGCATAGCTCACAAAACACCCACGATCGTTTTGTTCTTCCTCTCCATGACCCCATTCTACTATGGGTTATGAGGCACTATGAGTTCTCTACAAATTCCTTCTTTGCTATAGAAGTCTTGGAATTTTTTTGAGATATATTCACCACCATTATCACTCCGCAGAGCCTTCACTTGCTTCCCCAAATCTTTATCCACCAATGCTTTAAACTCATAGAACTTTGAGAATGTTTGATCCTTCTTCCGCATGAAGAAGATCTAGCATCTACGAGAATATTCATCAACAAAAATAATAATACCTATGTTTTGCTATTGAAGCAACCGAGAGTGGCCTACACACGTTTGTGTGAACTCTCTCTAGGATCACTGAAGCACGATTTTCCTTTTCATGAAAGGTGGTCTTCATAAACTTACCCATAGTACATCCCTTGCATTGATCTAACTGTGAAAGTGTACCCTTAGGAAGTCCAATAGAAGTTTGCTTCAAAATTTTCACGGCGCCATGGTGAAGATGGCCCAATTGCCTATGCCATAGTTCGTCCTCATCTCGGCTCACCACTTCTTCTTTGCCCACCATTGCAGTGTAGTCATCTACCTCCAGATTGTAGAGATTCTTGACTCAAATCTTGGTTTGACCCGTTGTTTTATGTCATACGAAAGATTTTCCATCACTGAAAACAACGTCATAACCTCTGTCCTCCAACATCATGACTAAGACCAATTTTTTCTTCAGACCTAGAACATGCATAACATCTTTCAATAGAAATGGTTTACCTGAATCCCTCTCAAAGGTAATGGTACCAATGCCAGTCGCACTGTATCTTCCATCGTTGCCCATCTCTATATGCATTTGGAGATCTTTCTCCTCCAAGTCACTGAAAAGCTCCTTATCTCCTGTCATGTGGAAGCAAGCACTACTATCAAGATACCACACCGATCCCATTGTGCTTGAAACCAAGCATGCTCTCAAAGAGAAATCAAGTTCAAATTTTGAGGCAAGAGCATCACTAGCTGCAACTCCAACAACCTTCTTGTTCTTCTTTTTCTATGGGAAGTTAGTGGCAAGATGCCCATGTTCATGACAATGAAAACACTTCACTTTGGACAAATCCAGATTCTTGCTTTTAGCCTCGGATTTTGAATGGGATTTTTTCCCCTTCCCTTTCCTTTCCTTGGTAGCCAAAGAATAATCCTCTTCATCATCATGCTTTGATGAAGAGCCATATTTGATGTTCCGCCTGAACTCCTCTTGCACTAGATTCGACCACAGTCATTCCCAATTTGGCAGTTTTTCCCGTCCGTTGACAGAGTCTTGATAACTGTACCAACACTTAGGAAGTCCCAAGAGAGCCAAAATCACCAAATCATCATTAGCAGCCGTGATTCCCACACTTCCCAGCTCATCCCGACATTGGACAAACTTTGTGAGATACTTAGGAATATTTTCGCCCTTTTCCATCTTGATCTTTCTCAGTTTATCCTTCAGCACCAATTTCCTATGGTCGCTGCTACTTTGGAAAAGATCCGTCAAAGCCTAAAAAATTGTAAATAGAGTGGCTTTGCCATGAAGGTTTGAGACAATATGGTCTCTCACACCTTCCAACAGAATCCTTCTCGTCTTCGCTACTTTATTTTTCCAGGAATCAAGTAATGTAGCATCCATCGAAGTGGGCTTAGGAACATCACTGTCGATGAGTTACTTCAAGCCATTATCTTCCTGCACTGCCTCCATCCTATCCTTCCATGGAATGTATTTCAATTTTCCCTCAAGTGCATACTCTAATCACAAACCATTGCAAGCCATTTCTATGTATACTCAACTGTTGCACCAAGAAATTCTTGCAGCAAATTTGATTTGTTTCCACTAACAAACTCAGCTACTGCTTCAATATTTCAATATTCTTTGCTCCAATACCATGTAGAAATTTTAATGCAATTATGTATTGCCAGATTCTCCTGACATAACAATTATATGCCACTGTTTAATACAAAATCCTTCTACTTAAATCTTTGCGGAAATTTAATCGCCAATTGAAAACACATGAAGAAAGGTGAATCACACATAACATAAATGTTTTTACCGGGAAAGAATAAATCTAAAAACCCCACTATCATATATTATTTATATATCATGTATCATGAAACAATCTCATACAAAACTCTACTCCAAGAGCTCTCAGTGCAATATACAGTCGTCTAACACTGTCATACAAAAATTGGCATAAACATGCACCAATTTACTGCCTCCTGACAGCCTACCTCCACTGCGCAATCCCCGTAGATCACAATCCCTGAATGAATTCAATATTGTCTTGCATCGACTACAAAATCCTCATTAGCATCTCCAATGTGTGTTCAGTTGCACTTGTGCACCCACTATAGTCACAACTGATAGTCAAACTGTCCCTTTCACCTATCTCTCAACTTGGTCTCCACTGGATCTGACAGACATGTAGTTAACAGTAGTGAATATTTAGTTGCATATGAGATCACTCCATGTGAATTAATTTAATATTTAATTCACTGATCTCTCACTAGTGTATCTTTAGTTACAACTAGCACAACTTAGTTTAACTCAATTAACTGAGTTAAACTGATTTACAACTCACATAACTACACATCCAACTCTATTACAACTTTGTATCACTCAGTTACAACGAAGTCCACTAGCATGTCCCACCAACCAACCTTTGAACTTGAAATTCCTTCAATTAACTCATTTGCCACATCAATTAATTGAAATCAAGTGCTTCAAGAGAATAGATTATTATTTATTGTCTAATTATTGTTAAGGGATAACAATAATCGACATGCATTCCACGAAACAACTTTGTACATGCATTCCAAATATAAACGCCCATCCATCCATATAATTTTCTCAACCATCCATAAATATATTACTGCTAAAAATAGACTTTGATCCAAATTCTAAAATAGACATATCACCTAAAAATAGCCTGCGGGCCCCACCTAGTGTAGGTGCTTAATTTTCACTAGGATCATCATATTTTTGAATCTCAACAAGTCCCATATTAATGTCGATGGTATTATTTGATGGGATAAAATATTCATTATTGATCTCATTACTATGGGCCAATACCATGGTAAAGACCTATGGTATTGATAATACCATGGTGCAGAAATTGTACACGACCTTTCTTCACCAAACCTGTGTATGTACGTGGTCTTTGTTTAGAGGAACCGTGTATAATTTCCTAAAATTCACCTTTATCATTCGTCTGTCTCTGAACTGATCTTCCTTTTTCCATCTCACCTATCACATATGTACCAAGCTGTATAATAATCCTTCTACCATAATGTTGACATCTTTATCAAGTAGGTTTCCATCAAGGAAAACACATTATCCATAATTCCAAAATGGTTTGTCCTCAAAGATGATTTTTCGTACCCGACATGACGCTGCAACTCAAATGATAATATATTTTCCCGATTGACAGATTTATCCTTGTTGACCACCAAATTGAGCACATATATCTAATTCTCATCAAACATCTCAACGTTCTTGTGCCCATGCAACCAAAAAAACATGGATATCTGACACTTATATATGTCTCTAATAATCTTACTCAAATAGACTGCGGATGGGAGATGGCGAAACTTGGAAGGCTCCTGAAAACATGATTTGATAATGTAACTTGTGTCGAGGTTGGATCCTCTCATGAAAAAATCATAATTTTCATACCCTTTGGGCGTAAGCATATTATAATACATCTGGATGTCTTCTTCATTATAAGTGGCGAGCTGACTACAACTCTCACTGTGAAGTGTAAGATGGGAGTCTTCCATATGTGTAATGATCCACTCAATTAATTCTGCATAGGGGATGACCAATAATCTACATGTGATCCTATGCATCCTAGACCTATTGATATTGATGTATACTAGTAATTCATCCAAGTCATTAGGAAACTCTTTCTGCATGAATGTGTCATATATGCCGCTCCATGTGACCTCAATAGAGTTATCAATGAAGATATTTGTGAATGCATATATAGGAATGGTTGGCTTTTTTATCAATATAAAAAAAAATTTAAAACACGGCATGTCAAATCTGTTTTGACCATGAATCTAAATAGTTTTGAAGTCATTTTTAGTATGATCAAGGGTATGTTATAGTTTTGGAGGTTAGTGTTTACAATCAAAATTCAAAAAATTCTTTTTAGGTTCATTTCATAGTTAAAAAGTTCACATTTTTCGTTTAAGGGACATCTAAGAAGGTTTTAGGTTGATTTTCTGCAATTAGCTACAAATCCACAGTTTCGTAGCACCGTTAGTTCAAAAAATGAGTTTTGTGCTAAGAAAGCACTGCTACTTTCGTAGCACAAATTGCAAAATTTACACTGTGAGTGCTACGAAAGCGCGTTTTTGTAGCTATCATGTCAAATAAGTCGGGATTTGTCAGTTTCAGTTGGGGAATGACATGATAGGAGTAAGGTGAGTCAGTTAGTTAATAGATTTGTTGTACCCACTTGTCATACAGTCATCATATTCATGATAAGGTATCAATTAAACATCATTTGGTCATGAAGTGACATCTCTAATTTGAATTTTTTGCCTGATTGAGTAATTACTATTTCATTCACCTTCACATATGATGTCCAAACTCTGAAATAGTGAGGATAAGTTTATGGTTGTTCTATCCAAAGAAAACTCTCATAAAATCAAGCGAGGCTGTTCATCTGGTCAAGAGAGGCTGCTTTACAGGTTTTAGAGAAAAAAACAGTTTTTCTACAAGAAACATGGTAGAAGAAAAGAAGATCCATAGAGGGGGACATTGTCTAAGATACAAACTTGAGAATGCAAATGTTGTTATGGAGAAACAAATGGTGATGGAGGATTTTAGCAAGGTTGGTTATCTCAAATTTTGTGAAAAGCTACAGGGTTGCCACGCTCAAGTGTCTAAAGGGTTTGCTCTACATTTCAGTGGAACCACTACCAAAGTTGGAATGATAAACATGCCAGTAACACCTGCGATAATAGCTGCTGTGACAGAAATACCAAGGGGACAACAATATTGGTTTAAAGGTTTTAGGTTTGACATGGAGCCATGCAAGGAGTTTATGAAACCTGAATTTGTAGACATGGACTTGAACAATGCAATACCCAGGAGCTGTATCAAGGATAACTATGAAAATATGCTATTCAACATCCAAAGATATTTCACATGTGAAGGTAGGTACCATAGAGTATACACTTATCATTTTAAAGTGCTGTTGCATTTCACGATAATGATATCATTATATTTACCATTTTTTTTGCATAGAAGCCTTTCCAAAATGGTTGACAAAGTCCAAGCTAAATCTGATGGTTGTGAAACATCTTTGTTTCATCATGGTTTGATTAAGTTACTGGTTTTAAATGAGCTACAGAAGATAAATAGAGATTGGTATTCATTTTTATTTATGAGTGGATTTGAAATGGAAGCCCTGACTCAAGCTAGAAACCCTAAGATCAAGGGAAATCCTTCACCACCAGTAGCAGAATCCAGCCAGCCAGTGGTTACTAAAGCTAAGAGGTTTGTAAAGTTGAAACCAAGGAAATAGGTTGAAGATAGAATTAAGAAAGAATCAATTCTTGTTGCAAAAACCCCATCACCTACAAAACAAAAAGTAGAAAAGGTCAAAGAAACAAAACAGAAACAGGTGGCCAGTAAGCAGGAGAGCCAAAGAAAAAAAAGAAGTCAAGTATCAGCATCAAAGGGAAAAGCAACTGTTTCAATGGCAGAGGACAATCCAATTATGAAAGGAAACTTGGATGATATACTGTATGCAATAGACATAGAAGAATCACCCATTGTACACATAGATTTCATTAAAGTGAATGATCCTAAACAGAGAAAAATCAAATCAACAAAGAAATTGGATTTTGAAGGTGAGAATGCAGCGTTTGTTTTTCAAGATAGGAAACCTATAACCAGACAGGAAAAGAAACTCTAAGAAAGTATTAAAGATACCCAAGTAACTATTGAAGCAGTCAAAGCCCCTGAAAAGGTGATTGATCTCTCATCTCCTATAGTAGAGCATGCAGTCAACAAGGTAGAGAAGGGAAAAGAACACATGTCAGAATGTCAACTGCTGGAAGAAAGGTTGAAGCTATAAAATCAAGAAATGTAAATGATGAGAAAGAGGGAAAGACAACACAACATTTAAAACATAGAATTCAAGAGGTTGAAGGCTATTTAGGAAGGTCAAATAGTTGATAGGTCAGAGATCCCAAGCAGTGCCCAACAATTCTTTACATGGACAATTCCAGCTATTAAAGAAGCAAGTTTTTTTAGAGTGATCAACACTCATTTGAGAGAAAGTAACAGGAAACTAAGAATCCAAGTGAAGGATTTGGAGCTACAGTTAAAACAGTCTCAAGATGAACTAAAGAGCAGAGGTACAAAATGACAAATTTAAAACAAACTCTAAATGGAAAATGAGGATCAAATTTTGTGAAGATTATGTTCTTAGTTCAAATGTTTGATGGTTTTGATTAAGCCAATGATTTTCTAAAGCTATTTTACCTTTATGTTTTAAAATTTTGTGAAAATCTGGTTAAAAATTCTTGCACAGTAGTTTCGTAGCACCTGTAGTGCAAAAAGGGTGAAAAGCGCTACGAAACCGCTGTAGCAGCTTTTTCACCATTTTTCTTATCAAATTTTGGAGGGAAGAACAAGAATTTTGATTTGAAATTACTAAGGGAGATATATAAAGTTAATATAAAAGTAAATATGAAGGAAAAGAAGTTAAATTTTGAAGGAAAATGGTAAAAAAGACCGCGCTACGAAACTGCTCTGTTTTTGTAGCACAGGTCTGTTTTCATTGTTTTGAGAAATTCAAGGTGGTTTTTCACAGCTGGCATGAAGGGATGACTTGGGAGATATTTCAATAATGTTCCCAAAATAAATTAGCATCGAATTTATCAGTTTGAAGTGGTAAGAATATCTCAAGAAACTAAAGGGATCCTAAGCCTAAAAGTAGGGGAGCACCTAGATTACAGGGAATTAACATCATCAACATTATGGTTATAACAAGTTGAAAATCATCATCAGAATTTAACTGAGTGGAATGATAGGTGTAAAATGATGTATTTAAGTTTAGATAAGGCTATTTTGAGTAGAACCAAAAGAGTTATAATTCTATTTGTAATAGGACTCTATGTTATTTTTACAACTGTGTTTGTAATAAATACCATGTTTTATAGTTAGAATAGGTGTCAAAGCATGGGAATTTGTTGTATCTAGTTATGGATAAGCTTATATCATGATGTAAAGGATCTATAAAAGATCAAGAAGTCGAAATAGAAAGGGTTGTACATTTTGTTAGCAAAAAGACTCTGTTTTGTGTAAGTGACTGTTTGCAACCTAATACAGAATTTCTACTTAGACAACTCAAGATTCATAAGGATTTTTTGTATGTTCTTGTTCTAATGGAATATTTTTAATATTCTATTGTAGTGATATTTGCTTATGTTACTCAGAATACATCAATGATGCTCTGACTTCCTTCATAAACAAGTTGACTGTGTGTTTCACTGTTCTACATGTTTAATCCTTGACTTGAACTCTAATATGCCTTGACTTCCATGCTAGGTAGATTATCTTGGTTTTTATGAAGCTATCATGACTCCATAAGACCAATTTACACTTGCTAATTTTATTTACAACTATTTTACATCATTTATCTGTTTTTATCTCATATAGAGTTAGCCATCTACATATTTATCAAAAATCATAAACCCTTGAGAGAGCCCTCTCAGGTTGAGGAGGCTAAGCCTCAACCAAAATATTGGTTTGAAATAGTTGCACAAGATTGGTTTGATGAGTAGCATATTAGGTCTAATTTTGTGATAACAGGCTTATTCAGTTTAATAGGTTCATTAGTTCTCACTTCTGAGACTTCTTTGGAGGCCACTTATGAGAAGGCATGGCTCCAATTTATGATGAAAGGGTGAAAATACTTGCAGCACAAACACGTGTTTGTGGAAGCACACTCATAACAATAAGATTAACTTAATGCAACTAACTATGAAAAAATATATCATAAATCATATAAAAATATCCATAAAAGGTAATTGAGCATGTAAATCTATTAAATGCAACAAAAATCCCTTGCTTGCATAAGAAAATAGGCATGCAAACTAGGAGGGCACACTTTCAAAGCATGAAGGAAGGTCAAGGGTCATTCGAGGGTTTGCAGTGCACTCATGGGCTGAAGGAAGTGGAAGAAAACCTTCGAGGGTGCACTAGCACAATATGAAGGGTAGAAGAGGTGGGTTGCCGGGTCTTCAAGTCTCCATAGTGTACTTATGCACTCAAGGAGAGAGAGAGGGCACACTGGCCCACTTCGAAAGGATGAAGGAATGGGTTGTCAAGGATTCAGGCCTTCATAGGGTGCTCATGCACTCAAAGGAAAAGAGGGTGCACTGACACATGCTAAAGGGATGAAGGAAAGTGTTTCGAGTCTTCATGGTGTGTTCATGCACTAAAGGGAGGTTGTAGTTCTTTGTGGTTAAGAAGTACAATCAAGAGGAAGACTTGGATTTTTTAGCCATAGTTTTCAAGTCTTATCGGGCTTCGAGTTCCAGAAGTGTGCTGTACCTATTGAAAGACCAGAAAAAATTAAATAAAAGGATTCCATGATAAGAATAAGGAGAAGAAGGATCTGCAAGCTTATGTAGATGTTGTCGCATTCACGGTGGAATATGAAGGGTTGAAGAATGTGAAGAGTTTCTGCATGGGACAACACATTAACACTTGTAGCATGAAGATTGAACAAAAATGCCAAAAAAGAAACTAAAAAACAAAGAAACGAAAAAAAGAAAAGAAAGAACGATACTAGAATGATGAAAGGAAATAAAAATATTCGATGTGCAAGACTTACTTGTAACGTTGGTTAATGAATATTTTCTTGATACATAGCTGTGTGCCCAACCCAAATGAGAATTATTATTTAAATGAATGATTAATTGGGCTGATTTGAAGATTTTACATGAAAAAATTATTCATGCATGACCGTCACTTGTCGATGAGTGAAAGGATTAGTTAAAGAAAGTTAAGTGGGATCTTATTTTCTAGGAGTATGCCCACTTGCAACAAAGGGTAAAATTCATGCATCCAGGAAGAGGAGATGTCTTTAGCACAAAGGAGTGTGCTAAGGTAGGGTGCACTTTCTTAGCATGAAGGAGTGTGCTTAAGGAGGGCGCACTTCTTCAGGTCGAAGGAGCGTGCTTAACTCAAGCACATGTATTCACCAACTTGGAGTGCACATTTTCATTTAAAGGTGATTTTCTTGCTTTTGCTTGTTTTTTATGTACTTTTGAGTGTTTTTATAGTCCGTGCATGGTTAAATGTCAAGTTTCTAAGTCAATATAAGTCATGATTTCACCTAACCATGAACTAGATATTCTTAAGTGCTTCTAAGGGTTACATGACAACACTTAGGAAAAAATGACTTGGGAGGATGCAACATTGGATAAAAGACAAAAATAACCAGTGAAATGATGTGGCAACACTAAGGGGATTTAAACAACGATTTACGTAGGCTCCAAAATTGACTTAGGAAAAAAAATTGGAGGGTAGTTATCACAGCGACAACACTTGGCGAAACATTGGGAGAAACAAAACTTCTCGAAAATGGATTCATTTAAATGCAACATCTCAAATATCCAGAAAGTATTGATTTGATCAGTGAGTTACCTTGGCTCCCCACTCTTACGCAGTTAAGGATATAATATTGTAATATTCCTAATTAGCCCAAGCTAATAGGAATGTTTCATTTTGTTTTGATTTTCTTAATTGATGAATAAAATGTAAAGGAGGACATGTAAACTCCTAAAAACATCAAAATAAATCAATGCCAAATGTGAACAGAGGAAAATAAAGGCTGTCTGAATAAAATAACCTTGTATGTGAAAGGGGATTGTGGAGATTGACCAGATCAACAGGACCAAGTCACAACACTGTCGAGATGCATTGAACCTCTTAGTTGATCAACGCAGTTTTAGATGGAGGATCTCATGTGAAAGGAGCTAGGGTTTTGGAGATGGTTTAGGGTTTCTCAAGCTCTCATCTTATAAAAGGAAGGGGAAGGCTCAAGAGAAGGTTTTTCATGATATTTCATTTTGATGTCTGTTTAGACAATTCGAGTTCTCTTGGCTATTTAGCAGAGACTTGTGAGGATTTCCTCTTTAGGGATTCTATCTCCTTCCGTTGAGTAGCTCTTGGAGGGCATTGTACTTCTCTTCCACTATCAGGCATATGGCCAAGCTCCATCTCCCTTAGACAGCGTAAATCCTGTTGGGGTTTACTTGTTTCAGTGATCTACAACAAGTGGAGACTAGATCTACTCAGATCTAGATTATACTAGTGCCTCTTCTCAGTGAGTGAGACTTTTATCCTCCTGGAAGAGTGTATTAGCTGTTGGGCATCATATTTTGATCTTGGCATTAGGCCAACTGTTCCTCAAAGCCTACAGTGCAATTTGATCCCTGAAACTGCATTATTTTTAGTTGTATAATTGCAGGGTGTTTTGGCAATAGTTTGGAGGAGAGATCTCTGGTGTATGGATTCTTCCTTCACCATGGTGATACATGGATTAGCCATATAATCCATGTATATTTGAGATCTAATCTATTTATTTATATGTTCACTTCAGATTTTCTGAATCATTCTACAGATCTGCTACAGTAAAACTCAGATCTACTCCTGTTCTTTCATGTAATGCTGAAGACCCCAAGGGGTATGTATAATAAATACATTTTTACATATGGATCAGTTTTAGATCTAATTTTTTATGTATTATCTTGATCTATATATAATTTATAAGATAATACTGCAGTATACTACGTTTTTCAGATCTATATCTACAGATCTGCACTTTTATATAGTGTATCTCATGAAACCCTTCCCAGGTTATCCTCTTTGATGTATAAAGGAGCTGAATCTCCATTTTTCTTCATGCTTTCATGTAATAAACTCCAGATATGAAAATCACACTGCATAAACTTCAGTTAATTTTTTTTGAGTCAAGTCATGGGGATTGGGCATTTTTAAGCCATATTAGGAGTGGGAGATCTGTTTAACATAGCTAGAGTCATTTTTTTCAGCTCAAATTTGGTATGTAAGTCCCTCATGACCTAATATAAGGGATCCCACCATCCTTTGCCCTTATTGTTACACACATATTTGAAGTTAACGTTTTTAGGGCTGAAATAACTGCTTTTCCCCACATTGGGTTGAAGAAATGAATCATATTTCTTACTGCTGAACATATTCTTGAAAAAAATATGATTTAATACCTATTATGAGCTATATTTTTGCATATAAAACTCTAGAATATCTTAATATATTATTATTTTTGTAGAAATCCCTTATTTTGGGATATTACAGTGGTATCAAAGCATCTTTCTTGGCTCAGCCCGTGAGTTTCAAAGAATATAGAAGAAGATCAGAATGATGAAGAGGATGAGCTTGCTCTCATCAGTTTTCGGATCTAGAAAGGACCTCTCCAAGGAGGTTAAGCAGATGAAGAGTTGCAGTGAAACTCCTAGAGGGTTTCAAGAGGAGGAAAAGCCATGCACTTCCTATTCTCAAAGAGGAGAAGACAAGAGACATAGAGGACACTTGGAATCTGAGATTATAAGGGAAAAAAAAGATAAATCTAGAGCCTCCAAGGAGGCTCTAGCTTTACCTCAGTTCATTCAGCTAGAGCAAGAGAGATCCTCACCACCACTTGAGAAAGCATGTACCAGTGCTGTCACAACCTTGGAGGAGTAGCCTTCATGTTCAGCAGTGAAGGAAGACAACATAGTTGAGAAAGGAGCTCTTGCTTCTACATCTCACCAAGGTATGCTTGAATTTCCATCTCTTGTCATTCCAACAAATCATATGAAGGGATCTACATCTTTGCATGCTGCTGATTTAGAGCAACAAAGTTGCACTGCGCTATACAAAGGCAGTGATGAAGAAATGAGGACCCATGCCTCATGGGAGCATTCACATGATAGCTTCATTCATGAAGCAATGGAGGAAGGAATGGTAGATAGTAGACATCTTGAAGTGAGAAACCCTTTCTCCTTTCTAGATGCCACTTTCTCAATGAGCACTCGCCGGCTCAAAGAGAAACTTCTACTTGTAGAAGATCCAAGGCCTCTTTGGTTTTGGAAGGCCATGCATGAGGAGGAAATCTCATGGGGAGATTTCATTGGAGGTGCACTTCAACACATCATGAAGTGCAAGGTTCTTCAACAGTCTGAGGAAGCTCTTTCCTTCTCACACTTGGATCTTCATGGATTCAAGGAGGAACAGATAGATGATGGAGGACATCTTCGGATGGATAAAATCTCTCATGTTTGTGTTGGACACTACTTGAGCCATACAAATCATGATGGAAGGTTTTTTCCTACCACCTATTTGGATCCTTATGGGATCAAATTGATCCTTGAGAAGATTGCATTTCAACATCCCATGAAATGCAAGAGCAGAAATCTGATTTGGGAGAATGATAGTCTTCCTTGGGAGAGTGCTAAGGAAGAACAAGAGTGAAGGCACCCACATGTGGATGGATGGGTGTGGGTGATGAGCAAGAATTTGGAAAGCTACTTGCAAATCTATGATACCGGGTAGCAGGAGGCTTGGCTGCGTTGGTTACTCTTGAAAGAGTTTGGTCATCAACCTCTTGTTGGGGTTCCCATGTTTTGGCCAGATTGGCAAGACCAAAAGATGAGACAACATCAAAACCACTTTCAGACCTCAGGATCTAGCCCTCCTGGGTCCAGATAGGGATCTCCCTATATAAGCAAAGGTTTTATATCTTTAAAGCTTAGTGTTAAGATATTAGGCTAGTTATAAGGTTCGGTTTGTTTTTTTGATTGTTTGTTTGGTTGTTGGGAATCAGGAAAGAAGGGTTCAATATAAGACAAGGATGAGCAAAGAGGATTTTAGGCGAAGGAGAGATACTCCAGGGAACATCCAAGACCATTAGGCAATGGAGTCAGGAAAGGGTTTACTTGCTATTCAATGTGCAGGCTTTCAGTTGGGCTAGTCATCTAAAGCATTGGATCTTAAAGATGATTGTGTGATATGAAATGGTAAGAGAGAAAAGTGAAAGCAAGGAAACCTCTAAGGTGAACTTTAGAGATCAGATCCAAGGATAGGACATGCCATTGGATACCTGTGATATGAAAACCAAAGGCGAACTCTTCAGATAAGAAACATTAAAGGTTTAGAACACAAGTTAAAGACCTGAGATCAGAGGGAGACTTTGAACTCTCAATGCTTCGGCCTCTAGCTTGAGGGATCTTAGGAAGGTTCAATTAATTGAAAATGATACTAGTGAGATAAAGACAGAGTTCTAGACCTCCCAGTGTTCCCAATTTATTTAATTAAATCCTAACAAGAACATCTAAGAAAAAATTCATTAATTCATACATCAGCTAGCAGGCAATGACATCCACTACATTGGTTAAATTAACTGAAATCAACCCTTAGATAACACATTTAGTAGAAAACATTGAAGGCAAGGAGAGCAGAAACATAGGGTACCTAACAAGGGTAAATCCTATGCCAGATTTCTGATGCAAGCCAGTAGAAATGAAATGAAATGAACTGCAAGTTAAAAACAGACACAGAGATAGAAAAACATCACCACTGCTTTAGATCAGGATCCAAAAAAATGTGCTTGTCATATTGAAGAGCAACACCAGTCAAGTAAAACATTACCAATAGCTAGATATTCAGTCTGAAAACATATTCCTCAGCCTATCTTACAACTTTAGACAGAGACTATGTCTTAAAAGAAACAACTTGTAATTTCTCTGATAACCGATCAACAACCTTTACAATGATTTCCTTCATGAATTTTATAGCTGAAGAGAGCAGAGGAGGTAGGTGAAAAACTAAATGAAGCATTTAAACTCAGAAAAGAAAGAGGGCCGAGGCCCCATTCTGTTTTAAATCCTGGGCACTAATCTCTGGTACTCTTTGGATGGAAGAGTGATCTTCGTCAGGCTGCATTTTACTCCAAGTATGTCTCTGCTGTACTTTTGCTGCAGCACTCTGTAGTACTTCTGGTGAATTAAACAAAAACGTAGAATAATGATGCTAAGGTCTACCATACTGTGTAACAAGTGCTTCTGATAGGACAGGACTGTTGCCAGGGCTGGAATTTCCTCAGGAACACGGTATATAATGGAGATAGTATGGGCACTTCGTCCTTTGTGGAGAGGACACACTGCTGATGTGAAACCATAATAATATTGTTTTCTGCGCGCTGGGCCTCCCATGCGATCCATGATGTCTTTGAACTGGTACCTTTGCCTTCTAAATCCCTGAAAAAGGCTAAAAAATTTTCTATTACGTGCCTTAAACTCTCTGTTGCTCCAGTACTGTCTTTGTTTGTGCAATCTGAGCTTTAACAGTGCCACAGAGGTTTTGCAGAGTTTGAACTCTGTCCTTTGATGAAATTTACTTGCGGACACCTTTCCGGACATTTTCCTGTAATATCAGGCTCTAAATTCAACTCCTTCTGTAGACTGTGCCTTTAAAATAGTGCATATGAATCATGGCGGTTTTCTGCCTGCCTGTAACCCTGCAAAACACGAAAAAAAATTAAGAAAACCATGCATTGGGGATGGTGAATGTAGTGGGGTCGACGAGAATGGATGTGCAGACCGGTGGGATGGCGGAAAAGTGCGGATCATGGTGGAAAATGCAGCACACAGTGGAAAATGGTCACAATGTAGGTTGGCGGAATGCAGAAGATTTAAATGCGCAGACTTGACACTTTGAACTTCAAACAAAATATAAAAGGGACGGATGGACATGTGACAAAGACACGTGGAATGGTGACATGGCAGAACATGCAGTTAACGGCAGGCGTGCATTTAAATATGGATCGTTCAATCTCAGGAGGACATCGACGGTTGAAAATGTGTCGGAGGGCGACAGATGGTAGGCCAGGGGTATATTTTCCTTGGACTAATTTCCGCGCACCTTCATGGCACGATGACCATTGGATGTGTGATCGTATATCGGATGGTATATAGTGATATCACACTGGGGAAAACGTCGAAATTTAACGCGCGATGGGGGGGCGATTTTCAAATAGTGCTCGGGACACGCGGCATGCGATGAATGGAATTGTTGTGAAATGGAAAATACCGCTCAACCCCCAAACGCGGTGCGATGAATACCACTGGTTTTGAACAGTGCACAGCGCGGGGACCACAGGGCAGGTGAAATTTCTGACCGTTGATCTGGTGGGTTAATGGACGGCTGTGATGCGATCTGAGCGGTGAACGGGGTGAACGGTGGATGCTGTGGGGAATGCGACGACCGTCTGATCTATACAGATCGACGGTTTTAAAATGCTCCCGATATATATTTGCGATAAGCACCTTCCACCTTGGCACCCGGTCTTGGCGTTGGGTCATGTGGGGGGAAACGGTTCTGGGGCTAGGGCCGAAAGGTGCTAAACCCACATACACGAAGAACATGGTTTTGGCTCATTTTTTAGGCCAATAAGTGGTAACGATAAGGGAGAAAAGGGGAAATTAGACCAAACTGGGGGTGTGAGTAGGGTTTAGAGGGGATTTTTGGGTAATTTGGGGGATAAGAGGGGAACTTTGACAAAGGGAAAAAAAGGCTAAAATGGGGCATTCTGCAGGGATACAAGGGGCAAATGTAGGCTTTTTGGAGCAGAGTTTTTTACAAATCAGTGAGGCCCTTTAAACTTGGAACAGCAGTGGGAAATAATCAAAGGGAAGAGAGCATGAAGAGGCTTCAAGGTTGATGTGTTTTCAAGAGAAATGCATTCCTTGAAGGCTCATAAAAAAAAATTAGCCCCTTGCTTGCTTGTCAATGAATTTATAGGGGGCTAACAGTGGCTCCACATGGGGATGGCTTCTTCTTGAAGGAGTCAAGAATTTAGAAAATTATCTCTGATGTAGGCCAGATGCCTTTACTTGAACCACCTTTCTTCTTTGACTTTCGGCTACCACAATTATGAAGACATCAATTTAGCGGAGAAAAAATCTCCCAACCAATCTACCTACCCATCCTACAATCCTAGCATTTTTCCTTTAGGGTGCATTTGAGCTAGCAGACCCTTTACATCATTTTATTTTTTACAACAAGAAAATAAACCTATTCTATTTCTACCCTTATTACTCCATGAGACCAGATTAAACTGTTGGCCTCATATGTTTCTCTACCTAATCTAACATCTGCTTGGATTAAACAATCCAACATATTTCTTCTTTATATTCTACAACAGAAATTTAAAAAATAGTCAAACTAGGATTAAACAATCTAGTTTGCTGTGGATCCAAGGCATAAAAATAGTTGCACATGGACATAAATTTGCGGAAAATTGAAAACAAAATTTTGAAGGCTTGAAATATGAAGTTTGACGTATCCTTCCTTTCTTTGTGACTCAAGTTTTGAGCTTGTTAGAGTCACTATCTTTTCTTCATTCAGCTCTAGTTTTGGGCTTGTTTGAGCTGATTCTTATTTCTCCTCTGCTGGTTCAGTTTTTGGGCATGTTTGAACCAACTATCTTTACTTTCTTTGGCTCAAGTTTTGGTCATATTAGAGCCAATCTTTTGCACTTCAGAGGTTCATGTTTTGAGCATGTTTGAACCTCTTATTTCTCTCTGTTTTTTGAAACATTTTCTCTTTTTCTTGAAAACAAAACACTGCAATGGTATGTACAATGGGAATGGAAACTGGAAATTGGGAATCAACAGTAATAGTGCTTGAGCATCCTGCCATTGATAGGACCCCCAAACAGCTCTGTACCATCTGGTTCTTGTAGAAAAAATGCATTTGGACCCAAAGTGGCTTGGATGATGTATGGACCCTGCCACAAACTGTCAAACTTGCTATGCTTTCCTTTGTCCTCTCTCCTCGAGTCCCACTTCAGAACTTTGTCTCCAATTTTGAAATCAAAAGATTTAGTTATTTTTTCAAACAACTTCTATATGTCCTCCTGAACTTTCACAGCTCTGTTATAAACCTCTTCCCTTGTTTGCTGGAGATGAATTGTCTGGTTTATTCTCCTCACCATGCTATCTTCTTCTGTTTGTATCTCTTGAAAAATTTTGATCACTGGTACCCCAAGGCAGGTAGGAAACATTGCTTCTGTTCCATAGACAAGCTGGTATGGTGACATGCCAATGGATTTCTTTGTTGTGAGCCTGTCAGCCCACATGGCATGCACTAACTTGTTATGCCATGAATTTTTTTTCTCTTCCAACAGATTCTTGATGATAGTCACCAGGATTTTTTTTGATGATTCAACTAATCCATTGCCCTGAGGGTAATAGGCAGTTGAATTACCGAGTACTATTTGATACCTATGACAAAAATCAACCATTTTCTTGGATCCAAAAGCAGCAGCGTTATCAGTGATTATTTTTCTTGGATAACCAAACTGAGAGAGGATATGGCCTTCTAGGAACCTAATGATGACCGAATCTATGGCATTCCTAGTAGGTATAGCCTCTATCCACTTAGTGAAGTAGTCTGTGGCTGTTAAGATCCATTTGTGTTGTGCAAAAGAAGCAGGGTGAATTTCTCCTATGAAATCTAGGCCCCATTGCATAAAGGGACCTTCAACAGTGATGGGTTGTAGAGGTAAGGGGAGGAGTTTTCTTTTGCCTTCAAAAATCTGGCATTGGTGGCAGGCAATTACCATATTATGGATGTCATTGAAGAGTGTGGGCCAATAGCAGCCAACTCTGAGTATTTTTTTGGCAGTGGCTTTCCAGCTCAGGTGGCCTCCACACTCTCCTGCATGGAACTCTTGTTTGATCCTTTCTGCTTCAGAATCAGGCAAACATTTAAGCAATAGGCCATTTGTGCTTTTCCAGTATAAGCATTCATTCATTATGCAGTAGTTTCTGGCTTTAAGCTTCAAGAATATTGCCTTGGTCTTTGATAGATCAGGAGTGGCATTGAGGTGTGTAAGCACATACAGAATGTCAGAATACCAAGGAGAGCTCTGAAACTTCTCCTCAATAGTGGGATCAGGCAATCCCTCCTGGTCATCCAAGGCACCTATCATGTTTATGTCAAGCGCTTGCAGATTTGATTCAACCATTAGTTGAGCTAAGCCCTGACCTTTGATCAGTTTTGTGGGTTTTATCTCAAGGTCATATTCCAAGATCTGTGATCCATTTGCCCCTCTTCCCATGGGTCTTTACGCAGCGAGCTATGACTATCGTATGCTCGGAGGCAAATGAAAAAATCAGGAAATCTTTTGAGAAATCTGGGCTGATTAGGACAGGAGCCTGGGTGAGTGCAAGCTTAACTGATTCAAATGATTTCCTAGCCCCAACAGTCCACTTAACTCCTACACCTTTCCTTAACATGTTTGTCATATTCCTAAGGTGTTCAACTAAGTTGGGAATAAACCTCCTGAGGAAGTTGATTTTCCCAATGAAGGACTGTAACTCTTTGATGTTTCTCGGGTGTGTGATTTGTAGTATTCCCTCAACTCTTTGTGGGTCTATCCTAATCCCCTTCTCAGATATGATGTGGCCAAGAAGCTTACCTTATTGCAGCCCAAATACAGTTTTTTTGGGATTCAATGATAGACCAAACCTTCTACATTTTTTGAATACTTTCCTTAGATGCTTTAGGTGTTCCTCCTCAGTCTTGGAATAGACTGTTATGTCATCCAGGTAGATGACAATGAAGTGCCCTATTTCATCTGAAAAAGCTATATCCATTGCTCTTTGGAAGGTTGCACCAGCGTTCATCAGTTCGAAGGGAATTTTAACATACATAAAGGTGGCCCATGGAGTGGTAAAGGCTGTATTGAGTTGGTCTTCTGGGATTACTAAAACCTGGATGTAACCTGAAAAACCATCTAACAGGGAGATCCTTTTTGATCCTACTACCCTATGAAGAATGTGTTCCATTTTTGGCAAAGGGTAATTATGTTTGAATGAGGCTCTGTTAAGGTTCCTGAAATCAATACACAGCTTGATCTCTCATATTTTCTTTCTAACAGCCACTAGGTTTGAGTCCCAATCAGAGAACCTAACAGGAACTATTATGCCCCCTTCATACATCTGCTTTATTTCCTTTTCCACTACAGGCAATTTTTTTGGGTTTATCCTGCGGAGTTTCTGTCTGAAGGGCTTCTGATTTTCTTTCAGAGGTATTTTGTGATGTATAATGTTTGTGTCATAGGCCTTTAAGTCCTCATAGCTCTAGGCAAACACATCAATGAATTCCTTGAATAGGTCAATGTATTTCTTTTTCATGTTTGCAGGTAGGGACTTAGCCAGTTTGATCACCTTGGGCTTATCTTCAGTGCCTATGTTTCATTCCTCAACCTCAGAATCTAAGTGTTATATAGTGGGATTTTTTGCTACATCATCAAAGTCAAAAAGGTCCTCTAAAGGTGCCAAACGTCGAGGTATGTTCTTATCTTTGGCCTGCAGCCCCTCTACTTCCTCACTATCTGTGTTTTCCACTTTTTCGTTTGGATCTCCAATATGTTCGTTTAAAATTTTTATTTCTATGTTACAGGGTGGTTCTTCCTCATCCGAGGACTCTTCACTTAGGCAGATATTGTTAGGTTTAGATTTTGAATCGAAAAAATCAAACTCGTTCCTGCCTACCAGGAAATCTTCAATCTGCTTATCTCTTTCAAACACCTACCAGTATTTTTCGTTATCCGGAAGTCTATGGTATGCCCTGTCCTCTAGTCTACCTCAAACTATTTCTTTGAAGGTATTTATAGTGTTTAGTTAAAGAAGATAGGTTTAGCTTGCTCTTTAGCTGCACTCACTGTTATCTTAAATGTTTTCTTTTTCTGAGAGTAATTCTAGGATTGCTTGATTGTTGTCTTAAAGGTTTTCTTATTAAAGTTTGGCCAAAGAAGTCTACGGTGTGCCTTGTCCTTTGGTTTGTCTCAAACAGTTACCTAAAAGGATTTTATTGTTAAAGTAGAGCTAGAATATTCTTAACTGACTATAGTTATAATGCCTTCACAACTTATTGTCATTTCATATGCCATATAATCTAAGAGATCCACTTGATATTGTTAGCTTTCCCTATAAAATTGCTTGCAGAGTTGATGAACAATTAAATCCTTTTATGACTCCATAGCCCTATGGATTAATGTTTCTCATGGTCCATCTATTCAGCTGAAACACTTCCTTCAATTAATCACAGCATTTGATCTATAAACATATCAATCAATCAATCAAAACAAATAACTCCTTAGAACTTCATAGCTAGCCTAACATCACATACAAAAGCACAAAGACATATCATCTATAAATAATTACATAGAGAGATCCCTCTCTGATTGCAGGAAGGCTAGGTCCTAAGATTCCAAAGTGGTTCTGATATGGTTCCCTATAGCATTTGTTCTTGCCAATCTTGAAAATCACGGGGAGCCAACACATCTGATTTATGTTCCTTCAGTTCGGCCACCAACGACTGTTTGGCCCGACACTCGTTTTTGCTGTGAGTGGGGTTGTTATGAAATTCACATGACTTCCCCATGTCCTTATTTGAATTTTTTGTGTTATTCGGAGTCACCCCCTAATTTGGCTTTGCCCCTTGTTCTATGGTTTGGGGGTGCCTTTCCCTGGCTTTGGATTTGCAGATCCAAAGTCTCGCTTCTGCTGCTTAAATTTATGCTTGATCTTGGTGTCATATATCTATTTCGTGCCAAGCGAGGTAATGTCAAGGAACTTCATTTCCTCATGAATGAATCTATGCAAAAATTTGTGGTACTTGAGTACCAAATGTCTCTGAATATTTAATATCCAAATTTGTGCACAGGGTATGGAACAAATTTGTCAGTTCCTGCACATCTTGATCCCTTTGCTGCCACAGCATGGTCCATTCAATGTACTTGTCCTTAGCTCCCCATGAGGTAATATTTTTCATTGATGTCATCTTAGAACAAATTCCAAGTGGGTGTGGGCTAGAATAGAGAGGGTTCCCTCTCATCCTTCTATTAACAGTAGGTTTCCCAGCAGTCTTTTACATGGGGGGTAGCTTTGAGGAGTGAAAAAGTAATATTTTATCGGTCGGAGAAATCATGGACCGAGAAATACCCTTCCAACAAATTACACCATATATCTATGGTGTCTGCATCTATCTGGCCTTCAAATACAGGAATGTTGAAGATGACCTGTACCTTTAAAGGAGATGTGCATCCAAAGTGACTGTTGGATGTAGATGTGCCTCCAGTGAGCAGTTGTTGAAGGATCTGGGCAGATTTATCTATCATTGCATTCCTTTGTTTCTCGAGGGCTTCCTCGAGCAATAATTTGATAGGATCTCCTGCTCCCTCATCTTTTTTTTCTTATGCAATGGGAGGTCGTCGAGGTTTGCGAGGCTGATCTTGCAAGGGGTCAACAAAATCGAGCCCTAACTACTTATACCCTGACCTCGTTGGGGACATGCAAAGAAATACAGAGAAAGAGCAGACTACTCTGATACTATTGATCTAGATTGATCCAAGTGTATATTGGTGGTCACCCGCATATTCCACTTGGGGCCCCACCATTGTCTCTTTTAGTTTTTTAGTTTCGGCACAACTTACTATTTTTAACATTTTTTCGGGTCTTGAACTTCCGGAGCCGTTTTGAGGCCCTAAACGACGTTTTTTGGGAAAACCGGGAGCAACATGGGTCCATGGATTGATGTTGCTCACTCAAAATTTGTAGTCCTCGGATAGATATTTCTAACGAGGTATGGTTCGTGTCAAATCGAGATTGTATGCCAAAGTTACATCCCCGGAAAGTTGAAACACCAATTTACCCAAACGGGGCCCTTAGTTTTGGCACTTCATCTCCTAGGGTTAGGGTTTTGGATGTTTAAGGTTTTCCCTTATTTCTAAATAATAAATAGGCCCTCAAGCTTCATTGTAACTCAGTTCAGAGGCCTGTAGCCTCCACATCTCTTCTCAGAGATAGCTACCAGCACCCTAGCTAGTTTATTTCCATTATGTTTGTAAGAAAATTTCAGTTCTTTGATATTAATGAAATGAAGTGTTATTTCTGCTGCATATTTGTATTTATGGTTATATGTTTATTCTATTACGTTCCTGCATTAATCCGTATCAGTGGTATCAGAGCGGTCTTCTTTTTCTCTATCCTTCTTTGCATGTCCCCAATGAGGTCGGGGTATAAGGATTTATGGCTCGATCTGGTGAAACCTTTGCAAGATCAGCCTCACAAACCCTGACGAACACCTATGGGGGACGAAAAGAAAGATGGGGGAGGAGGAGATCCTATCAAAATATTGCTTAAGGAGGCCCTCGAAAAACAAAGGAATGTGATAATGGATAACTTTGCCCAGATCCTTCAACGGCTACCCACCGGCGGCGCATCTGCATCCAGTAGCCACTATGGAGGTGTGACTCCCTTTAAGGTACAAGTAAATTTTGAAATTCCCATATTTGAGGGGAAAATAGATGCAGATGTCATAGATAGATGGTTGAATCTATTAGAAGGATATTTCTCGGTTCATGACTTTTCAGACAAGGAGAAGATTATTTTTTCACTCCTCAAATCTACCCCCCATGTCAAGGACTGGTGGGAAACCTACTGTGAGAAAAAGCATGAGACAAAACTCTCTCTGTTCTCGGACGTACCCACTTGGAATTATTTCTGAGACACCATCAAGGAACAATACTATCTCGTGGGGAGCTATGATGACAAGTACATACAATGGATCATGCTAGAACAACAAATGGATCAAGATGTGCATGAGCTGACGAATCTGTTCCATACCCTGCGCACAAATTTGGGTATCAAAGATTCAGAGAAACATCTGGTGCTAAAGTATCACAGTTGTCTGCACAGATACATTCAGGAGGAAATGGAGTTCCTCGACATCACCTCGCTTGGTACGGCATACCAGTATGCTGCCAAGATTAAGCAGAAATTCAAACAGAAGAAGTGAGATTTTGGATCTACGAATCAAAAGCAAGGGAAAGGTGCTTCCAAACCACAGAACAAAGGACAGATCCAAGGCATGGTGGTTCAAGACAACCTTTCAAATCCACAAGCAAAGAACAACACCACAAAGCCAAAGAAGGACATGGGAAAGTGTTGTGAGTTCCATAAGAGCTCTACTCACAACACAAGTGAGTGTCAGGCCAAGCAGTCACAGGTGGCCGACATGAGGGCTTCTGAGTTAGATGCATGCTCCAACTCTGAATCAGAACCTGACAAGGGGAATGACAAAGGGAAACATATTATTGATGCGAAGCCCAATGCGACTGTTGCCACTACGAAGATCTAGAAGGAGGAACCGGAAGATCCAGAGGAGGAGGAACGTCTCTTGCACTCCTAGATGTGGGTAAAGGGCTCCCCGGTACAGTTCATTGTTGACAACCACATCTCACCCACATCCATACACCATCGGGTGGCTTCACCAAGGATGAGATCTCCATGTTATCCAGCAATATCGCCTTCCCTATAGCATCAAGCCCTTCATGGATGAGGTATTATGTGACGTTGCTCCTATTGATGTTTCTGATGTATTATTAAGAAAACCATACTTGTGGAAGCATCATGCTGTGTATGAGTCTTGGTATCGCGCTGTTATTGATACTTTGGGAAATCAGTTGTACAGGATACAAGAGGTACCACCTCCTGCTGCTATCTCTTTGGTTACTGCAAAACAATGCAGTAAGCTCATTTCCCAAACCAAGAAATTTGTTTTCTTGATGATCCACCCCCAGGGCAAGAAGAATATTGTGGCCACAACCTCCAGATAGCGCTCCTCTGCACGACAAAAATAAATGGACAAGGTTGTGGAGGAGTATGGGGACATCTTCACCTCACCCACAGGGGTTCCTATGCAGTTCCAGGTCAAGCACTCGATTGATATGACCCCAGGTGCACCGCTACCCAATGGACCGATCTATCGGTGCTCTGTTATGGAGAATGATGAAATCAAGAGGCAGATTCAGGAGCTGCTACAGAAAGGTCACATCCGACCAAGTTCATCGCCCTGTGGGAGCCCGATAATGTTGGTAGAGAAGAAGGATGGGACGTGGAGACTCTATATTGACTATCAGGCGCTGAACAAGATCACTGTCTAGAATAGGTACCCGATCCCACAGATTGATGACCTTCTGGACCAACTCAAAGGGGAAAAATATTTCAGCAAGATCGATTTGAAGTCTGGTTATCACCAGGTACCAATCGAACCCTCCGATGTGTGGAAGACTACCTTCAAAGCCAAGGAAGGCCTTTTCGAATGGTTGGTCATGCCTTTCAGGTTGACAAATGCTCTAGCAACCTTCATGAGGTTGATGGACGACATCTTGTGGCCATTCACCAACTCATTTGTAGTGGGGTACTTGGATGACATTTTGATATTCATCCAGACTTAGGAAGAGCACCTCCACCACATCCGACAAGTCCTCCAAACACTGCGGCAACACAAGTTGTGTGATAATTTGGAGAAGTGCACTTTTCGCATGACCTAGGTTCAATATCTGGGATACATTATTGATGAAAATGGGGTGCATGTGGATCCAGCCAAGATCCAAGTCATTCGGGATTGGCCAGCCCCAACAACTATAACAAAGCTTCGCAGCTTTCTGGGTCTTGCTAATTTCTACCATAGGTTTGTGTTGGGATTCTCTCATATCACTTGGCCCTTGAGTCAAGTCACCAAGGGAGGAGCGAGAGAAAAATTCTTTTGGTCGGAATCTCAACAGACGACGTTCATAAAATTGAAAAATTGCCTCTTTTCTGCCCCAGTGCTCACATTACCAGACTTGCAACAACCATTTGAGATAGAGACAAATGCCTCTGACTATGCTATTGGGGCAGTTCTTACTCAACAGGGATATCCAGTGGCATATCACAATGAGACATTGTCTGACACAGTTCGCAAGTATCCAATTTATGACAAAGAAATGTATTCCATTGTGCAAGCTTGTCGACAATGGAAGCATTACATTTTTGGGAAGGAAGCAATAATCCACACAGACCACCGATCCTTGTAGTTCATACAGACACAAGGGAAGTTGCAGAATGATCACCATCAAAAGTGGTCTACATATTTGCAACAGTTTCATTTGAACATCAAGTACAAGAAGGGTAGCACCAATCATGTTGAAAATTGCCTCAACCAACCACCGATCATGGTGCTCACCACCGTTCTCAACTCTTGTGGGCACGAGACTTTTGATTGGTCGCTTCTCTATGAGAGAGACCCAAAATTCGGCCACACATACAAGGCACTCTTGGGGGGTATGCAAGTTCCAAATTTTCACCTACAAGATGCACTTTTATTTCACCTGGGATGCCTTTGCGTTCCTTCAAGCGAGCGTGCCAAGATGATATGGGAAGCACACTACAGTCGAGTCGCTGGGCATTTAGGGGTCAAGAAAATAGTAGCAATATTGTAGAAGTATTTCTATTGGTAGAACCTTTGAAAGGATGTCTTGATGTTGGGAAAAATACTGAGAGGGGGGTGGTGAATCAGTATTTAGGGCAAACTAAAAATTTTTACTTTTTCATGCTCTAAAACCCATACGCTACTTTTCTGAAGCCAACTAGCGTATACACGCGTATATCCTTCATAAAACTTGCGTATACACAGAGATCTAATTATGCCATTGATTCTTCACTTATATCATTCCATCATTCATTCATTAGATGTTCTATAAACAGTAAACATGTGCAGTAAGAACAGAATAAACCATCACACATAAGAATCACACATGAACACCAGGATTTTAGGTGGAAACCCAAGTCGGGAGAAAACCACTGCTGCAGTTGCTCAGCCTTCAATATTTTATTATAGAGAAAACATCTTACAACATATGTGCTGGCGCAGACTCCTACCAGCACGCAGGCACCCACCTGCGCTCGTTTACCAGCCTCTCCTGGAAGGGAGCTACGACCCCCTAATCTCGTTTACCAGCCTCACCTGGAAGGGAGCTACAACCCCCTGACTGAAGGCTACAACCCTCAGCACCTCTATGGACCACGTTTCATCAATTTTCACACTGGATCCAAAGCTTCAATTATACAACCAAACTGATACAGACAACTCAGAACTGTAGAATACAGATAGCAGTAACACAGCAGAACAGATCAGACATTTCATACCCCATGCTTCAGCAAAACCCTAGTTTTCATACGCGCTTTAATTTCACTGATGTCGCGTATATACGCGCTTCCTTTCACATAAACCAGCGTATACTTCTGTTCATATTACAGAGCAAATTTCATTGCGCATACGCGTTTTATCTTCAGCGAAGCCGCGTATATACACGCTTCCTCTGCGGCGAACTAGCGTATGGTTCTTCAGACATTTAGGTCATTGCAATTCTTCAGAACAGATACATCACACAGATTTTACCCTTTACTTCAGACAGATGTTCGCCTCATCTCAGATCTAATCATTCCATAAACAGATCTAGCAAATACAAGTACATTTCAAATCTAGATACCCTTCTTCATCATTGGTGCATCATGCATTCAGATCTAACATTTAGCTGTAATCCTTTCCATTCAGATATCCTTCAGAGAGAAGTATTCATTCAAGCTCAGACATCTTGCACCCACACTCATGATTTGCACAATGAATTTCTTCTCTTTATATAGGATTACCCTTTTTCAATACCATGAGCCAAAACCACATTACTTCCGATGGTATTCCTGGACGGGGTCATTTAGACGAATCATTACCCAATACAATGGGTCAATACCATGGTGGTTACCCCTGGTTTTGCACTTTATGAGCGCTTTTGCCCATACGCGACTTGGCACGTTTTTTCCCGCGTGCATACGCGACTTCTCCTAGGCAAATCCGCGTATGCCTTGAGACATACTCTTTTCATCATAGATCTAGCACATACTAAATTTCTTTCTTCATTCCCTTCTGTACTCACTGTAGATACATCAGATTGACTTCATCAAGAACATATTCTATCAAGCACAACTTCATCAAGTAAGTTTCCATCATCTAACATCATTTCACATCAGATTTACATCATTTACCAAGTCCATCAGGTCAAGAATAACTTCATCAGGTGGATTGCCATCAAGGACAACACATGCCAACAATCTCATGTCTTCATCTTCATTAAGTGGGTTGCCATCAAGGACAACACTCTGCATCATATTGCCAACACTTGAAGCACATTAGATCCTGCACTGCTTGTGTCATTGCCAAACCGACCATCAAGAAACAAGGCCTATATACTCCACTACCTACCCCTAGTCGACCTTGGGAATCCATCTTCATGGATTACATGTCGGGCCTGCCTTCTACTAAGCATGGAAGTGACTATGTTTTCGTGGTCGTCGACAGATTCTCGAAGATGGCCATTATGTCAGCCTGGAAGAAGAATATCACAACAGAAGCCGCTGCTAAACTCTTCTTTGAATGAGTGTGAGTGCATATTTGGGTCCCATAGTCTATCATATTAGATCGGGACAGCAGGTTCCTCAGCACATTTTCTTCCAACCTCTGGTCAATGCTGGACACCAAGCTCACCAAGTCCACAACTTTCCATCCCCAAACAGATGGCCAAACAGAGGTCGTCAACAGAATGATTGTACAAATTCTTCACATGTACAATTCAAATCACCCACGCACATGGGATGAAAGCCTCCCCTATGTACAACATAGTTATAACCAGGCTCTCCACAGCTTAATCAGCCACAGCCCCTTTCAGGTGGGCTTGGGATTCCAACCACTATGCCCCATTGACGTAGCCATGCCATTTGCGGCTACTCAAGCTGATTCGTCTCATGTCCAGTCTGAAGTTGACAAAGAAAATAGCTTCATCAAGCGCATTCAGCACATCCGCTAATAGGTTCATGACATATTGGAAAAGCCAATGCTAAGTACAAGCAATGCCATGATCAACATCGGGTGCCACACGACTTCCAGGTGGGTGACAAAGTCTGGCTACATTTGTAGAAGGAGCGCCTCACTAGACCCCACCGCAAGCTTCGCCCGCTCTGATATGGGTTGTATTCAATCACAAATGCTGTAGGGAAAAATGCCTTTGAGCTTAGTATTCCACCATTCCTTGGCCTACACCCAGTATTCAATGTGAACCGCCTTCATCCTTACTTCCCACCTCTACTGGACACCTCTAACATTGCAAAACAACTCACACCAACAGAGTTAAACCCAGACTGCATGGAACAGGCCACCACAGATTGTAACATGGACATGCAAATCAAGAACACTCACCAATAGAAGATCCAACTGTATCGGGTTGTCAAAGCTGGCCAACTCCTGCACCAAGGAAAGTGGTTCACCAGGGACCAAGTTCAACAGAAGTTTCCTCATTTCATGGAGGAACTTAACGCAAAGGGGACCATTGCTTCCTAAGGGGGGAGGAATGATCCAGGTGGATATTGGTGGTCACCCGCCTATTCCACTTGGGGCCCCACCATTTTCTCTTTCAGTTTTTCAATTTCCGCACAACTTACTATTTTTAACAGTTTCTCGGGTCCTAAACTTCTGGAGCCGTTTTGAGGCCCTAAACGACGTTTTTTGGGAAAACCGGGAGCAACATGTGTCGATTAATCAATGTTGCTCACTCAAAATTTGTAGATCTTAGATATATCTTTCTAACAAGGTATGGTTCACGTCAAACAGAGATCGTATGCCAAAGTTACGTCCCCAGGAAGTTGAAACACCAATTTACCCAAACGGGGCCCATAGTTTTGGCGCTTCATCTCCTAGGGTTAAGGTTTTGGATGTTTAAGGTTTTCCCTTGTTTCTAAATAATAAATAGGCCCCCGAGCCTCATTGTAACTCAGTTCAGAGGCCTGTAGCCACCACATCTCTTCTCAGAGATAGCTACCAGTGCCCTAGCTAGTTTATTTCCATTCTATTTGTAAGCAAATTTCAGTTCTTTGATATTAATGAAATGAAGAGTTATTTCTGCTGCATCTTTGTATTTATGGTTATATGTTTATTCTATTTCGTTCCTGAATAAATCCGGATCATGGATTTATGAAGGAACACAATAATATAAAGAAATAAACATAAGCATAGAGATGCAGTGAAAATAAAACTTCATTTCTTTAATATCAAATAACATATTTACGCTTACAGACATAATGGAAATAAACTAGCTACGACGCTGGTAGCTTATCTCTAAGAAGAGATGTGGCGGCTACAGGCCTCTGAACTATGTTACAATGAGGCTCTAAGGCATATTTATTGTTGAGAAACAATGGAAAACCCTAAACATCCAAAAACCTAACCTTAGGAGATGAAACGCCAAAACTGTGGGCCCCGTTTGGGTAAATTGGTACATCAATCTTCCTGGGGACATAACTTTGGTATACGATCTTTGTGTGATGTGCTAAATACCTTTTTAGAAAGATCCATCCGAGTAATACAACTTTTTACGTAAGAAAAATCATAGGAAATTCCATGCGTATCCCGATTTTCCCACAAAACATCGTTTAGGGCCTCAAAACGGCTCCAAAAGTTCAAGACCCGAAAAAATTGCTAAAACTAGTAAGTTGTGCTAAAACTAAGAAATTGAAAGAACCAATGGTGGGGGTCAAAATGGAATAGGTGATTGGCCACCATTATCTATCGGGATCATCTATTCAGCTCGAAATCCTCCTGGGTCGCGATTTGCGTCAACTTCTCTAAATACTCTTCAGTCTCTTGCCTGACATGATGTTTGTGTTTAGCTTCGGTGAGTGAGCTGAATGACGGTATATTATGGATTCTCGCCATGAAATCAAAATTTTTGTATATATGTACATATGAGGATTGAATACTTCCAATTAAAGAGGTGATTTTCTTGTTGTTTTGGATCGACATTCGAACTCTCGCTTTATCTAGCTTTGCCTACGGCTTCATTTTCTTCATTAAGTTAAGGGTGCCCCCTTGTATCACATTGTCCACTTTTGCATGGTAGTGATGAAAACTTACACATTCCTAAGAATCTTGAAAAATTATTTTCTTTGTTGATGCAATCAATGTAAGCGTAGAAATTCCTTATGTATGATCATGAACTCCTCATAGAGGTCCCACATGGTCTCTCCAAGTGTGGATAATTCAGCAAGTATCACTGCCCTCATCTCCTCCAAGTAGACCTGTGTAGAATTTGCATTCTACGATGTTGTGAGGAGTTGTTCTATCTGTTGTTGGGAAGCTTGTAGATTATGTACCAACTTCTTATTCTCAGCCGTCCAATACTGAGTGTTTTATCTTGCTCCACCCGCGAAGTCCAAGTTTGCTTTTGCAATGGAATTTGGATTCTTGCTGGTGTCTACCACTCTCACCCTCTCTCTAATGAATGTAGGTGATGCATGATCATCTAGAAAATTATTTCTCTGTGATTGTACAATCCTATTTTGGAGTTCATAATATGACACATTGTAGACATCCATTACCAAATCATCATCAAGAGGCACTATGTCCCCTTCCTCACTCGAGGATAACTCTGTGGCTGGAGGTGGTGGAGTTTGAATGCTGACCTGTGGTGCACTAGGCAACAAGTCCACGTATTCATCCCGCGGCTCCGGTTCCAACTCCATATCTGAAACTTCAATAAAATCTTCAATCTGTAGAGCAAGCTCTTGATCCTACATCTATTCGCTCTCTACCTTTGTTTTTGGCTGCTTTTGTTCCTTCTCTTCAAATTTTATTGGTGTTGCTTCTTCTATTATAGCACCTTGGCTTCCTTCTTCTTCCTGCTTTTGCTTCTTCTCTTCTTCTTTCCTCCTTTATGGCTATTCTTTTTCTCCTTTCTGTGCCTTCAAATTTTCTTCTCGCAAGCTCTTCTTTTCTCTCTTCCTCCGCTCTGCTCTTTGTTTCATCTGCTTTATCTTTTCTTCTATGGCCAAATTTTCTTCATGAGAATTGGATCCGATATCATATTCTAGCTTTGTTCTTCCTCTGTTCTATCAGCAACCTTTCTCTTTCCCTTGTCTTGTACTGGGTTATTGTTCCTTCTCAAGTTGATGTGGAGTGGCCTATATGTGAGATAAAGACAGAGTTCTAGACCTCCCAGTGTTCCCAATTTATTTAATTAAATCCTAACAAGAACATCTAAGAACAAATTCATTAATTCATACATCAGCTAGCAGGCAATGACATCCACTACATTGGTTAAATTAACTGAAATCAACCCTTAGATAACACATTTAGTAGAAAACATTGAAGGCAAGGAGAGCAGAAACATAGGGTACCTAACAAGGGTAAATCCTATGCCAGATTTCTGATGCGAGCTAGTAGAAATGAAATGAAATGAACTGCAAGTTAAAAACAGACACAGAGATAGAAAAACATCACCACTGCTTTAGATCAGGATCCAAAGAAATGTTCTTGTCATATTGAAGAGCAACACCAGTCAAGTACAACATTACCAATAGCTGGATATTCAATCTGAAAACATATTCCTCAGCCTATCGTACAACTTTACACAGAGACTATGTCTTAAAAGAAACAGCTTGTAATTTCTCTGATAACCGATCAACAACCTTTACAATGATTTCCTTCATGAATTTTATAGCTGAAGAGAGAAGAGGAGGTAGGTGAAAAACTAAATGAAGCATTTAAACTCAGAAAAGAAAGATGGCCGAGGCCCCATTCTGTTTTAAATCTTGGGCACTAATCTTTGGTACTCTTTGGATGGAAGAGTGATCTTCGTCAGGCTGCATTTTACTCCAAGTATGTCTCTGTTGTACTTTTGCTGCAGCACTCTGTAGTACTTCTGGTGAATTAAACAAAAACGTAGAATAATGATGCTAAGGTCTACCATACTGTGTAACAAGTGCTTCTGATAGGACAGGACTGTTGCCAGGGCTGGAATTTCCTTAGGAACACGGTATAGAATGGAGATAGTATGGGCACTTTGTCCTTTGTGGAAAGGACACACTACTGATGTGAAACCATAATAATATTGTTTTCTGCATGCTGGGCCTCCCATGCGATCCATGATGTCTTTGAACTGGTACCTTTTCCTTCTAAATCCCTGAAAAAGGCTCAAAAATCTTCTATTACGTGCCTTAAACTCTCTGTTGCTCCAATACTGTCTTTGTTTGTGCAATCTGAGCTTTAACATCGCCGGAGAGGTTTTGTAGAGTTTGAACTCTGTCCTTTGATGAAATTTACTTGCGGACACCTTTCCGGACATTTTCCTGTAATATCAGGCTCTAAATTCAGCTCCTTCTATGCACTGTGCCTTTACAATAGTGCATATGAATCATGGCAGTTTTCTGCCTGCTTGTAACCCTGCAAAACACGAAAAAAAATTAAGAAAACCATGCATTGGGGATGGTGAATGCAGCGGGGTTGACGAGAATGGATGTGCAGACCGGTGGGATGGCGGAAAAGTGCGGATCATGGTGGAAAATGCAGCACACAGTGGAAAATGGTCACAATGTAGGTTGGCGGAATGCAGAAGATTTAAATGCGCAGACTTGACACTTTGACCTTCGAACAAAATATAAAAGGGATGGATGGACATGTGACAAAGACACGTGGAATGGTGACATGGCAGAACATGAAGTTAACGGCAGGCATGCATTTAAATCTGGACCGTTCGATCTCAGGAGGACATCGACGGTTGAAAATGTGTCGGAGGGCGACAGATGGTGGGCCAGGGGTATATTTTCCTTGGACTAATTTTCGCGCAGCTTCGTGGCATGATGACCGTTGGATGTGTGATCGTATATCAGATGGTGTATAGCGATATCTCACTGGGGAAAACGTCGAACTTTAACGCGCGATGGGGGGGCGGTTTTCAAATAGTGCTCGGGACACGCGGCATGCGATGAATGGAATTGCTGTGAAATGGAAAATACCGCTCAACCCCCAAATGCGGTGCGATGAATACCAATGGTTTTGAATAGTGCGCGGCGCGGGGACCATAAGGCGGGTGAACTTTCTGACCATTGATCTGGTGGGTTAATGGACGGCTGTGATGCGATCTGAGCGGTGAACGGGGTGAACGGTGGATGTTGTGGGGAATGCGACGACCGTCTGATCTATACAGATCGACAGTTTTAAAATGCTCCCGATATATAATTGCGATAAGCACCTTCCACCTTAGCACCTGGTCTTGGCATTGGGTCATGTGGGGGGAAACGGTTCTGGGGCTAGGGACGAAAGGTGCTAAACCCACATACACGAAGAACATGGTTTTGGCTCATTTTTTAGGACAATAAGTGGTAACGATAAGGGAGAAAAGGGGAAATTAGACCAAACTGGGGGTGTGAGTAGGGTTTAGAGGGGATTTTTGGGGAATTTTGGGGATAAGAGGGGAACTTTGACAAAGGGAAAAGAAGGCTAAAATGGGGCATTCTGCAGGGATACAAGGGGCAAATGTAGGCTTTTTGGAGCAGAGTTTTTTACAAATCAATGAGGCCCTTTAAACTTGGAACAGCAGTGGGAAATAATCAAAGGTCAGAGAGCATGAAGAGGCTTCAAGGTTGATGTGTTTTCAAGAGAAATGCATTCCTTGAAGGCTCATAAAAAAAATTAGCCCCTTGCTTGCTTGTCAATGAATTTATAGGGGGTTAACAGTGGCTCCACATGGGGATGGCTTCTTCTTGAAGGAGTCAAGAATTTAGAAAATGATCTCTGATGTAGGCCAGATGCCTGCTACTTGAACCACCTTTCTTCTTTGACTTTCAGCTACCACAATTATGAAGACATCAATTTAGCAGAAAAAATCTCCCAACCAATCTACCTACCCATCCTACAATCCTAGCATTTTTCCTTTAGGGTGCATTTGAGCTAGCAGACCCTTTACATCATTTTATTTTTTACAACAAGAAAATAAACCTATTCTATTTCTACCCTTATTGCTCCATGAGACCAGATTGAAAATTTGGCCTCACATTTTTCTCTACCTAATCTAACACCTGCTGGGATTAAACTGTCCCGCAGATTTCTTCTCTACATTCTACAACAGAAATTTAAAAATAGTCAAACTAGGATTAGACACTCTAGTTTGCTGTGGATCAAGGCATAAAGCAGTTTCACATGGATAGAAACTTGCGAGAAAAGCGAAAACAAAATCTCGAGAGCTTTACAGTCTGAAACTTGAAACCATCCCTTGCTGCTGCTTTGTGACTCAAGTTTTGAGCTTGTTGATCACTTTCTTTTCTTCATTTCAGCTCTGATTTTGGGCTTGTTAGAGCTGATTCTTCTTTCCTCTTTTTTGGTCCAGGTTTTGGGCACGTTTGAACCAACTATCTTTGCTTCCTTTGGCTCAGGTTTTGATCATATTAGAGCCAATCCTTTGCACTTTATAGGTTCATGTTTTGAGCATGTCTGAACCTCTCCCTTTTCTATGTTTTTTGAAACATTTTCTCTTTTTCTTGAAAATAAAACATTGCATTGGTATTTACAATGGAAATGGAAACTGGAAATTGGAAATCAGTAGTAGTAGTGTTTGAGCATCCTGCCATTGATAGGACCCCCAAATAGCTCTGTACCATCTAACTCTTGTAGAAAAAAAGCATTTGGACCCACGGTGGCCTGGATGATGTAGGGACCTTGCCACAAACTGTCAAACTGGCCGTGCTTTCCTTTATCCTCTCTGATTGAGTCCCACTTCAGAACTTTGTCTCCAATTTTGAAATCAGAAGCCTTAGTTCTTTTGTCAAACAACTTCTTTATGTTCTCCTGAACTTTCATAGCTCTGTTATAGACCTCTTCCCTTGTTTGCTGGAGATGAATTTTCTGGTTTATTCTCCTCACCATGATATCTTCTTCTGTTTGTATCTCTTGAACAATTTTGATCACTGGTATTCCAAGGATGGTAGGAAACACTGCTTCTGTTCCATATACAAGCTGATATGGTGACATGCCAATGGATTTCTTTGTTGTAAGCCTGCCAGCCCACAAAGCATGCACTAACTTGTTATGCCATGACTTTTTGTTCTCTTCCAACAGCTTCTCGATGATAGTCACCAGGCTCTTGTTTGATGATTCAGCTAATCCATTGCCTTAAGGGTAATAGGCAGTTGAATGACCGAGTACTATTTGATACCTGTGAAAAAAATCAATCTTTTTCTTGGATCCAAAAGCAGCAGCATTATCAGTGATTATTTTTCTTGGACAACCAAACTGACAGAGGATATGGCCTTCTAGGAACCTAATGATGACTGAATCTGTGGCATTCCTAGTAGGTATAGCCTCTATCCACTTAGTGAAGTAGTATGTGGTTGTTAAGATCCATTTGTGTTGTGCAAAAGAAGCAGGGTGAATTTCTCCTATGAAATCTAGGCCCCATTGCATAAAGGGACCTTCAACAGTGATGGGTTGTAGAGGTAGGGGGAGGAGTTTTCTTTTGCCTTAAAAAATCTGGCATTGGTGGCAGGCAATTACCATCTTATGGATATCATTGAAGAGTGTGGGCCAATAGTAACCAGCCCTGAGTATTTTGTTGGCAGTGGCTTTCCAGCTCAGGTGGCCTCCACACTCTCCTGCATGGAACTCTTGTTTAATCCTTTTTGCTTCAGACTCAGGCAAAAATTTAAGCAATAGGCCATTTGTACTCTTCCAGTATAAACATTCATTCAGAATACAATAGCTTCTGGATTTTAGCTTTAAGAATCTAGACTTGGTCTTTGATAGTTTAGGAGGGGCATTGAGGTGTGTAAGCACATACAGAATGTCAGAATACCAAGGAGAGCTCTGAAACTTCTCCTCAACAGTGGGATCAGGCAATCCCTGCCATTCGTCCAAGGCATCTACCATGTTAATGTCAAGGGCTTGTAGATTTGATTCAACCATTAGTTGAGCTAAGCCCTGACCTTTAATCAGTTTGGTGGGTTTTATCTCAAGGTCGTACTCTAAGATCACAACAATCCATTTGCCCCTCTTCCCATCTGGGTCTTTCTGCAGCAGAACTGCAGCTATCGTATGATCGGAGGAAAATGAAAAAATCAGGAAATCTTTTGAGAAATCTGGGCTAATTAGGATAGGAGCCTGGGTGAGTGCAAGCTTAACTGATTCAAAAGATTTCTTAGCCCCAACAGTCCACTTAACTCCTACTCCTTTCCTTAACATGTTTGTCATATTCCTAAGGTGTTCAGCTAAGTTGGGAATAAACCTCCTGAGGAAGTTGATTTTCCCAATGAAGGACTGTAACTCTTTGATGTTTCTCGGGTGTGTGATTTGTAGTATTCCCTCAACTCTTTGTGGGTCTATCCTAATCCCCTTCTCGGATATGATGTGGCCAAGAAGCTTACCTTCTTGCAGCCCAAATACAGTTTTTTTGGGATTCAATGATAGACCAAACCTTCTACATTTTTTGAATACTTTCCTTAGATGCTTTAGGTGTTCCTCCTCAGTCTTGGAATAGACTGTTATGTCATCTAGGTAGATGACAATGAAGTGCCCTATTTCATCTGAAAAAGCTATATCCATTGCTCTTTGGAAGGTTGCACCAGCGTTCATCAGTTCGAAGGGCATTTTAACATACATAAAGGTGGCCCATGGATTGGTAAAGGCTGTATTGAGTTGGTCTTCTGGGATTACTAAAACCTGGTTGTAACCTGAAAAACCATCTAACAGGGAGATCCTTTTTGAGGCTACTACCCTATGAAGAATGTGTTCCATTTTTGGCAAAGGGTAATTATGTTTTAATGAGGCTCTGTTAAGGTTCCTGAAATCAATACACAGCTTGATCTCTCATATTTTCTTTCTAACAGCCACTAGGTTTGAGACCCAATCAGAGAACCTAACAGGAACTATTATGCCCCCTTCATACATCTGCTTTATTTCCTTTTCCACTGCAGGCAATTGTTTTGGGTTTATCCTGCGGAGTTTCTGTCTGAAGGGGTTCTGATTTTCTTTCAGAGGTATTTTGTGCTGTATAATGTTTTTGTCATAGGCCTTTCAGTCCTCATAGATCTAGGCAAACACATCAATGAATTCCTTGAATAGGTCAATGTATTTCTTTTTCATGTTTGCAGGTAGGGACTTAGCCAATTTGATCACCTTGGGCTTATCTTCAGTGCCTATGTTTCATTCCTCAACCTCAGAATCTAAGTGTTCTATAGTGGGATTTTTTGCTACATCATCAAAGTCAAAAAGGTCCTCTAAAGGTGCCAGACGTTGAGGTATGTTCTTATCTTTGGCCTGCAGCCCCTCTACTTCCTCACTATCTGTGTTTTCCACTTTTTCGTTTGGATCTCCAATATGTTCGTTTAGAATTTTTATTTCTATGTTACAGGGTGGTTCTTCCTCATCCAAGGACTCTTCACTTAGGCATATATTGTTAGGTTTAGATTTTGAATCGAAAAAATCAAACTCGTTCCTGCCTACTAGGAAATCTTCAATCTGCTTATCTCCTTCAAACACCTGCCAGTATTTTTCGTTATCCGGCACTGCAGGTCTGAATTTGGTCTGAATGATGATTTTTTGGTCACTGGGAGGTTTATGATACGAACTAACCATGCAGGCTAATCCATTTGCAATTTCATTCTGACTCCTAGGGACAAACACCAGCTCGTACTCTACAAAGGTTTTCAATAGATGCATAGTGTCATTCCTGTATGCCCTCAACCTAGGATGTTTCGATGTGTATTCACCATTCACTTGTTTAATGATCAACTCAGAGTCCCCATGCACGGTTATCCTACGGGCTCCTAATTTTTTCAATAGGTTTAAGCCTAGGATAAGAGCCTCATACTCCGCGATATTATTTGTACATTTGAAGTGCAGGTTACATGCATGGCTCTCTGCGTAGTCACTCTCTGTGTTATGTATCCAAACTCCTGCTCCAACAGTTCTCTTGGTGCATGACCCATCGAAATTCATTTCCCATAAGGTTTCTTTCTCGGGTTTATCATCATTTCGTTCTTGATGTGGTGTATGAACTTGTGAAGGGTGACTAATCAACTGACTGCATTCTGTTCCTGGTTCACTCTGAGTTTTTGTTTCAGCACACTGTTCAAAGTTTTCTATATCATTCTCCTCCGAGTCTAGAGTAGCCATTATGTTAAAATCCATGGGCTCTGTTTCCTTGTTTGTATCTTTGTTTTTGGACTCTGACCCCTCTAAGGATTCATCATTACAAAGGATGAAGGAGTCAAGGTCTGTATGTACAGAGTATAAAGGTGATTTTTCAGGCTTTTCAGGGCTACTGACTAGGAATTTCATTTGTGCCTCTCTGTACAGTATTCTAAGTTGGCCAAAGACCGGGATTGTGGCATAGGCCCCATCCATCTACATGGTACCTTGCAGCTTGGATCCCCATGATCTTGATAATAACATGCTATACTTGGGTGGCACATCTGCCACAAAAACATCCATGACCATGCATTTAGCTGGAATCTGGGTCAGGCTCACACATTAATCTTTGATTAGGCCAAGACACTTTACCCTGCTAGAATCAAATGAATATAAGTCTTTGTAGGGTCGGGTTATTTCTAGGCCTAACCTTTCCATAACTACTTTAGGCATCAAGTTGTGTGAGGCACTGGAGTCATGCATTGCATTATGAAGGATCTTATCATGGATATTGAGACTGATATAAAAAGGTGGCACTACCCCCTCCTGAAACTTTCCTTCTATATTTGAACCAAACAGAAGGGCCGGTTGATCATCATTCAAATTAACAGTGTCACTGTTATCACCTAAATTTAATGCTTTCAAAATTTGGCCTTTATATACATCCTGAGTGGCCAGCTCAGAGAGTGGGACAGAGATTTTAATTTTTGCAATCTCACTTTCCAAATTAAAAGTGGACTGACTCTTTGGAACGTTCAACTTTGTTTTGTTAACCACTACCTTAGTGGCTGAATCAGTGTGCTGATTCTCACTATGTACAGTGTTTGTGACAGTTTTATTAGAAGCACTAACTGTAATGCTAGTGCTGCTAGTTGGTTTACCTTGTTTATCATTGTTTTGGTTGTCTTTTTTTTTGTTCTTTCCAGAACTCTCAGCTGCTGATTTGTTACGTTTAGCAGTCACTTTAGAAGTTTTCTTAGGCCTTTTCTTGATGGTAACCTCAGAAGCTTTTGGTTTGGCAGTTTCTAGGCTCTTTTTTCTTCTAAATTCATATTGTTCTCTGACCTGCATCATGGAATTTTCAAATCATAACCTGTAATCTTCAGATTCTAACCATTCCTCATCCCAATACGAGGGTGAGGGATGATATTCGTCTGTGGAAAAGTTGTGGATTGAGTTTTCCTCTTCAAACATGTTTATTGTGTTTCCATCAGACTCTTCTATGATTCCCTCATCTTCATCAAGAAAGTTCTCTTGGAATGGGGGAATAACTTGCTGATCTAATTCTCTTTGTCTGTTGGGAGTGGCATTGTTTCTTCTAAAGTTTTGGTTCTGGTTATGGTTTTGATTTCTTTTTTGGTTTCTAACTGTGACAACCATTTTTTCCATCATTTTTTGTAGCTTTTCCATGTTTTTGGATATGCGGTCATAATTTGGGTCAGATGTGGAAGCTACATTGTCATCTCTATATGTTACCCTTTTCTCAGCTCTCAATCTTGCTTTTTTCTCAATCAGATTTGCCTCTACACTCACTGCTCCCTTTTTCATGTCTTCCAATGTGTTGTACTCCCTCTCCCTAAGCTGGTAGGCCATGTCAGCATCCAAGCCTTCAGGGTATTTCACTAAAACCATACCTTGGGGAGGTTTCATGTGTGGTGGAAGAGCATTATAAACGCTGTTAAACCTTGTAGAGTAGTCTTGGACACTCTCTCCTATGTTTCTTTTCAGGTTCTTGTATTCTGCTAGGATTTGGAGAGGGTTGGCCTTAACTTCCCACTTGTTTATGAAAGTATGATATAAAGCAGGAAGGTCTTGGATACTATTAGGAGGTAGGCTTTTGAACCATTTCTTCACATCACCTCCTAAGCTCTGGGCAAAGATTCTCATTTTTACTGTATCATCATCTATTTCCATGTAGTCAAAAGAATATTCCATCCTATCTACATGGTGTTGGGCTGTGGTAGACTCTTTTGCAGTGAAGTGTGGGATTTTTTATTGATAATCATTGGGTAAGGGAACTAGAGGCTGGGGTAAAACCAGAGGTGCGTACCAGGCTGCCATGATGATGTTTTGCAGAGGTAAGGGGTTAAATTGAGCAGCTGGTATATGGATGACAGAGATGCTAGGACCAATAGAATTCTGTTGAGAAGATTTAGGATGACTGAGCCCCAAGTTTTGAATGAAGTGAATGTCAGGCGGTGTAGATGGAGGGCTCTCTCTGTCCCTAATGCGTTTACCACTTTGAGGTGGTGAACTAGGAAGCTCAAGGTCTGGCTAGTCTAGGACACTAAATGACCTAGTTCTTGGAAAACTGTTTTGAGTGCCCAGGTCAAAAAATGGGTCTGATAGAGATGTAAAGTCTTCTGGTGCAGAATTAGCTCTATGGATGTGGCTAGAAATAGTTGGTCTTATAGGTGCAGGAGATCTCTTGAGGATTCTCTCAGGGTTATCAACTATTTTAGGTGGGTTTGGGTTGGGATAAGCTCTCATGTGAATGGTTCTTAAAGCCAGAATGCTATCTTCTAACTAAGAAACTTAACCCTACTTGTTACTTCTATTGTGGTTGATGTTGTTATGGAGGCTAGTTTCCCAATGGAGTCTTATGTGAACCAAGATAATCAGCAGGCCTACTGATCACCAGTCGAGTCTTTGATCTTTAAGGAGCTATGGAGTCGCCAGGTGGAGGGTTTAGGATTCTTTCTGGAGGGTACACTGTCCACCACAATGCTTATGAAATATCCATTTTCAAGGATATATTCAAAACACAGCAAAATCTAACCAGAGATTGATTGTGAGGGCTTTTACCAGATATGTCACCTCTGAAAGAGTGTGAGATCTGGAGGCTACTTGGCCCTTTCCAAAATCTATCTAAGAGTGTGGGAGAAATACAACAAATGGTATAGAAAGTGAATTGAAAATGGAAGTGTTTCACTACCAACCTGACCAGATTTTCTAGGTTTTCTGAGGCTCTTGTGATGTAGTAAGATGGGAAGTACTCAGATGTTCCCCAGTGGAGTCGCCATTATGTTGGGGTTCCCATGTTTTGGCTAGATTGGCAAGACCAAAAGATGAGACAACATCAAAACCACTTTCAGACCTCAGGATCTAGCCCTCCTGGGTCCAGAGAGGGATCTCTCTATATAAGCAAAGGTTTTATGTCTTTAAAGCTCAGTGTTAAGATATTAGGCTAGTTATAAGGCTCGGTTTGTTTGTTTGATTGTTTGTTTGGTTGTTGGGAATCAAGGAAGAAGGGTTCAATATAAGACAAGGATGAGCAAAGAGGATTTTGGGAGAAGGAGAGATACTCTAGGGAACATCCAAGACCATTGGGCAATGGATTCAGGAAAGGGTTTACCTCCTATTCAATGTGCAGGCTTTCAGTTGGGCTAGTCATCTAAAGCATTGGATCTTAAAGATGATTGTGTGATATGAAATGGTAAGAGAGAAAAGTGAAAGCAAGGAAACCTCCAAGGTGACCTTTAGAGATCAGATCTAGGGACAAGACATGCCATTGGACACCTATGATCTAAAAACCAAAGGCTAACTCTTCAGACAAGAAACATTAAAGGTTTAGAACACAAGTTAAAGACCTGAGATCAGAGGGAGACTTTGAACTCTCAATGCTTCGGCCTCTAGCTTGAGGGATCTTAGGAAGATTCAATTAATTGAAAAGGATCCTAGTGAGATAAAGACAGAGTTCTAGACCTCCCAGTGTTCCCAATTCATTCAATTAAATCCTAACAAGAACATCTAAGAATAGATTCATTAATTCATACATCAGCTAGTAGGCAATGACATCCACTACACTAGTTAAATTAAATGAAATCAACCCTTAGATAACACATTTAGTAGAAAACATTGAAGGCAAGGAGAGCAGAAACATAGGGTACCTAACAAGGGTAAATCCTATGCCAGATTTCTGATGCGAGCCAGTAGAAATGAAATGAAATGAACTGCAAGTTAAAAATAGACACAGAGATAGAAAAACATCACTGCTGCTTTAGATCAGGATCCAAAGAAATGTGCTTGTCATATTAAAGAGCAACACTAGTCAAGTACAACATTACCAATAGCTAGATATTTAGTCTGAAAACATATTCCTTAGCCTATCTTACAACTTTACACAGAGACTATGTCTTAAAAGAAACAACTTGTAATTTCTCTGATAATCGATCAACAACCTTTACAATGAGTTCCTTCATGAATTTTATAGCTAAAGAGAGCAGAGGAGGTAGGTGAAAAACTAAATGAAGCATTTAAACTCAAAAAAGAAAGAGGGCCGAGGGCCCATTCTGTTTTAAATCCTGGGCACTAATCTCTAGTACTCTTTGGATGGAAGAGTGATCTTCGTCAGGCTGCATTTTACTCCAAGTATGTCTCTGCTGTACTTTTGCCACAGCACTCTGTAGTACTTCTGGTGAATTAAAAAAAATCATAGAATTATGATGCTAAGGTCTGCCATACTATGTAACAAATGCTTCTGATAGCACAGGACTATTGCCAGGGCTGGAATTTCCTCAGGAACACGGTATAGAATTGAAATAGTATGGGAACTTCATCCTTTGTGGAAAGGACATATTACTGATGTGAAACCCTAAAAATATTGTTTTCTGCGCGCTGGGTCTCCCATGCGATCCATGATGTCTTTGAACTGGTACCTTTTCCTTCTAAATCCCTGAAAAAGGCTCAAAAATATTCTATTACGTGCCTTGAACTCTCTACTGCTCCAGTACTGTCTTTGTTTGTGCAATCTGAGCTTTAACGGCGCCGGAGAGGTTTTGCAGAATTTGAACTCTATCCTTTGATGAAATTTACTTGCTGACACCTTTCCGGATATTTTCCTGTAATATCAGGCTCTAAATTCAGCTCCTTCTGTGCACTGTGCCTTTACAATAGTGCATATGAATCATGGCGGTTTTCCGCCTGCCTGTAACCCTGAAAAACACGAAAACAAATTAAGAAAACCATGCATTGGGGATGGTGAATGAAGCGGGGTCGACGAGAATGGACGTGTAGACCGGTGGGATGGCGGAAAAGTGCGGATCATGGTGGAAAATGCAGCACACAGTGGAAAATGGTGACGGTGTAGGTTGGAGGAATGCAGAAGATTTAAATGCACAGACTTGACACTTTGACCTTCGAACAAAATATAAAAGGGACGTATGGACATGTGACGAAGACACGTGGAATGGTGACGTGGCGGAACATGCAGTTAACAGTGGGCGTGCATTTAAATCTGGACCGTCCGATCTTAGGAGGAGATCGACGGTTGAAAATGCATCGGAGGGCGACAGATGGTGGGCTAGGGGTATATTTTCCTTGGACTAATTTTTGTGCAGCTTCGTGGCATGATGACCGTTAGATGGGCGATCGTAGATCAGACAGTGTATAGCAATATCGCGCCGGGGCAAACGCCGAACTTTAACGCGCGATGGGGGGGCGGTTTCAAATAGTGCTCGGGACACGTGGCATGCGATGAATGGAATCGCTGTGAAATGGAAAATACCGCTCAACCCCCAAATACGGTGGGATGAATACCACCATTTTTGAACAGTGCGCGGTGCGGGGACCACAGGGTTGGTGAACTTTCTGACCATTGATTTGGCGGGTTAACGAACGACTGTGATGCGATCTGAGCGGTGAATGGGGTTAATGGTGGATGCTGTGGGGAATGCGACGACCGTCCGATCTATACAGATCGACTGTTTTAAAATGCTCCCGATATATATTTGCGATAAGCGCCTTCCACCTTGGCGCCCGGTCTTGGCGTTGGGTCATGTGGAGGGAAACAGTTCTGGGGCTAGGGTCGAAAGGTGCTAAACCCACATACACGAAGAACATGGTTTTGGCTCATTTTTTAGGCCAATAAGTGGTAACGATAATGGAGAAAAGGGGAAATTAAACCAAACTAGGGGTGTGAGTAGGGTTTAGAGGGGATTTTTGGGGAATTTAGGGGATAAGAGGGGAACTTTGACAGAGGGAAAAGAAGGCTAAAATGGGGCATTCTGCAGTGATACAAGGGGAAAATGTAGGCTTTTTGGAGCACAGTTTTTTACAAATCAGTGAGGCCCTTTAAACTTGGAACAACAGTGGTAAATAATCAAAGGGCAGAGAGCATGAAGAGGCTTCAAGGATGATGTGTTTTCAAGAGAAATGCATTCCTTGAAGGCTCATAAAACAAATTAGTCCCCTGCTTGTTTGTCAAGGAATTTATAGGGGGCTAACACCTCTTTCCAAGGGTATGTGATAGGATACTTGCATCACGAGGCAACAAGGAGTATGGACACATTGTGTTGACATAACATTCTTCATTTCAATCACCATGTTTTCACTACATGATCTGGATGATGGAAGTATGAGGAGGCAGCAAGATATTTTGTTGCTTGGGATGTTCTTGGGAGAGCAAGGGCAGATTTGCTCTCACAGTTTTCATGATGTTGCAGGAGTAGAAGATGGGACTATCATAGTGCAAAGGGGCTACTCCTTGGCCTTAGATGTTCAAAGGGTACTTTCCCCATGGGAGAGACTTCTTATGTGTAGCAGCATTATGGGAGATGCCTTTGACATTCTGCATGTCAAAGATTGGAGCTATGAATTGGAGGGAGCCTATTTGCATAGGCCAACAACATTGCCACTTTGGAGCTGAGGTTTATTGATGAAGTATCCCCAGGATCATTTCACACTTGATGCACTTGATGGGCAAAGAGGAGGTAAGGAAGATGAGGTAGTAGATGAGGACATCTATTACTATGATGTATTCTTCTTGTCTTGGATTTCCAAGCATGAGGGAGAGGGTTTGTAGACAGCACTTGGTTCATCTCTCTTCATGGAAGTGTGCCAAACTACTATGGAGGATCCATTCATGGATCTATGTGTCTTCTTACTTCCAACATATGGTAAGAGCTTTGTTTGTGCAACACAATATTTGCATACACTTACCATCTTTTGGCAATGCATTGCTCCAAAAGTAAGCGAGCTCTTTATTTTGCTCCATGACCAATGTTGGGCCAAATTATATGATGGAGACAGCCATCTCTTATGTGGCCTTGGGTAGATTTTTTTTCATTACATGTATGTTTAGTTGATTCATATGATTAACCATGTATCAAGAAACAATTTTCCATGTATTTTTCTGAAGCAGCAGTTTGAGAAACTGCGCTATCACCACTTGGGAAACTGTTGGTACCTTCCAGCACCTTATGAAACCATCAGTAATTCCCCTGTTTTGATGCCAATCATGATCCCACTTGCTGGTGTTGTTTTTATCTTGATTGGAGACATGATTTTGAGTGAGGCACATGGTTTGAATGTGTCCTTTTGGGAAGGTGATTCCCACATTTTCTGTAGTACATGTTCTAATGGGAACATGGGAGGAGTTATGGCCACCATAGCCAAATATTTTTTTCTCTTGGAGGTGGGCCAAATGTGTGATGGAATGTCATATGATGATGCTCTCCTATCCATCACACGTGGAATGTTTTGGGCCAACTGGTTTTACAGTGTTGGAGGAAGGATCTTTACAAACCTAATCTTCATGTTGCCACTTGAGGGCAATATCATTGCAGCCCAAGATCCTCAACACTTATCTTAAGTGGAGAGGAGGACAACATGGGGTAGGCAATTTTGTCTACTATGTTAAGTTTTCAGCCGACCTTCTTTGCAGGAACCTAAGGAGGAGGAGAATTTTTTGGAGTTACCTTGTTGGGAGGTGACTCATTTTGTATGGATGATTGCTTGGGAAAAGATGATTTCCCAATCCATTTCAGTTCTAAACTTGCAATTTCTTAAGGACAAGAAATTTTTTTGGAGGGGTGGACTGTAATATTCCTAATTAGCCCAAGCTAATAGGAATATTTCTTTTTGTTTTGATTTTCTTAATTGATGAATAAAATGTAAAGGAGGACATGTAAACTCCTAAAAACATCAAAATAAATCAATGCCTACTGTGAACAGAGGCAAATCAGGGCTGTCTCAATAAAATACCCTTGTCTGTGAAAGGGGATTGTGGATATTGACTGGGTCAACAGGACCAAGTCACAACACTGTCCAGATGCATTGAACCTCCCGGTTGATCAACACAGTTTTAGATGGAGGATCTCACATGAAAGGAGCTAGGGTTTTGGAGGTGGTTTAGGGTTTCTCAAGCTCTCATCTTATAAAAGGAAGGGGAAGGTTCAAGAGAAGGTTGTTCATGATATTTGATTTTGATGTTTGTTTAGACAATTCGAGTTCTGTTGGCTGTTTAGCAGAGACTTGTGGGGATTTCCTCTTTAGGGATTCTCTCTCCTTCCATTGAGTAGCTCTTGGAGGGAATTGTACTTCTCTTCCACTATTAGGCATATGGCCAAGCTCCATCTCCCTTATAAAGTGTAAATCATGTTGGGGTTTACTTTTTTCAGTGACCTGCAACAAGTGGAGACTAGATCTACTCAGATCTAGATTATACTAGTGCCTCTTCTCAATGAGTGAGTCTTTTATCCTTCTGGAAGAGTGTATTAGATGTTGGGCATCATATTTTGATCTTGGCATCAGGCCAATTGTTCCTCAAAGCCTATAGCAAAGTTTGATCCCTGAACTTGCATTATTTTCAGTTGTATAATTGCAGGGTTTTTTGGCAATAGTTTGGAGGAGAGATCTCTGGTGTATGGATTCTTCCTTCACCATGGTGATCCATGGATTAGCCATCTAATCCATGTCTATTTCAGATTTGATATATTTACTATTATGTTCACTTCATATTTTCTGAATCATTCTACAGATCTGCTACAGTAAAACTCAGATCTACTCCTGTTCTTTCATGTAATGCTGAAGACCCCAAGGGGTATGTATAATAAAGACATTTTTACATATAGATATGTTGTAGATCTAATTATTTATGTATTATATTAATATATATCTAATTTATAAGCTACTGCTGTAGTATACTACTTTTTTCAGATCTAGATCTATAGATTTGCACTTTTATACAGTGTATCTCATGAAACCCTTCCCGGGTTATCCTCTTTGATGTATAAAGGAGTTGAATCTCCATTTTTCTTCATGCTTTCATGTAATAAACTCCAGATCTGATATTAAAGCTATTTTTTATTCAAACCCTTCAGAAAATCACGCTGCATAAACTTCAGTTAATTTCTGTTGAGTCAAGTCATGGGGATTGGGCATTTTTAAGCCATATTGGTAGTGGGAGATCTGTTTAACATAGCTAGAGTCATTTGTTTCAGCTAAAATTTGGTATGTAAGTCCCTCATGACCTAAGATAAGGGATCCCACCATCCTTTGCCCTTATTTTTACGCACATCTCTGAAATTAACGTTTTTAGGGCTGAAATAGCTACTTTTCCCCACTTTGGGTTGAAGAAAAGAATCATATTGTTTGCCGCTGAACATATGCTTGAAATAAATATAATTTAATACTTGTTATGAGCTATATTTCTGCATCTCCAACTCTATAATATCTTAATATATTCTTATTGTTGTAGAAATCCCTTATTTTGGCCATAAAACAAGCCATATCATTATCTTATGATGCAAGCAAAGGTTATATAGCACGATGAGTTAAATAATAAAATTATGAGTTTTACATCTCTAGCGTTTCTCTACTGCAACCAAGCCTAGATAGTACCCTGACATAATCACTTCAAAAACACAAACACTGCTTCTCTAGAGGTGAGCCTGGATAGTACCCCAACGAAATCGCTTGCTTCACCTCCCTACACCAGAAGCCTTTCTCCTCTTTCACCCTTTTATTTTTATTTATAATACTGTGCCTATGCACTTATTATTTTTCAATGGGAAAAAGAAGGATCTCGACTTATTGAGAGGAGAAGAGGTTTTTCCTTCAGAGACAAGTTTTAGACCTTTGATGCTTTGATCGATAAAAAATTTCCCCATATTGTACTCTACTCTGATTGATAAGAAATACAAAAAATATTCATAAGAAGACCGGGTGAAAGAATGATAATCCTAAATGGATATGGGTATCAAGGTTTACGTACAACTTCCCAGCTAAAGGATCGTATTATCCATTGGGAAATCATTGACTTGAAATATGTAAACTGTTACACCATTTTTTGGTCATCTAACCTACTATCATTAGATGGACCCAAGTACACCATGTAAGACCAATTTTACCCTAAGTAAAATTGCTTTCACTATGTAAAATAACTTAATAAAACACATTTATTAGGTTGTTTATGGTCTAAACAGGAAACCCCAAAAGAAAATATTAAACAAACCTATATTTGTTTGATTTTCCTGGTCATGTTTAACCCAAAACAAAGAAATTAATTAGATAAATCTTTATTTATATTATTATTTTCTAGGAATAATTATTTAAATCTTATTTAAATAATATTCCTTGTTAAATATGACTAAATCACCCATAAATAATTAAATAAATCATTATTTATTTGATTATCTTTCAACCACTTCCTTAAAATGATAAATAAATGATTTATTTATTTATTATTTACAAATAAAGGGATTTGACCCAAGTCAAATACTTTTTCCCTCCAACAAATATAATAAAATATTCCATAAAAGGTGGATCTAGATTTGGTTAATGTTATTTTAATCATGCACCAAGATCTAGAATGACCCATTATTTTGTTATAAATAGGAGGGTTTTTCCTACCATTCTTCACCTTTTGTTGCCTATTAGATCACTCTGGATCTATACACTTGGTCACATTTTTCTACATTATTTGTTGTGTGAGCTCCCTTTGAGTTCTATCTTTGTCTGGGTTTTCCACACCAACAAGAGAGAGAGATTCTAGATCTGAAGTGCTGAGGACTTCCAAGAACCCATCCCATTGAGGAGAATTGGATACGCCTTCTTGTTTTCCTCCCAGGTGCCCTTAATACAAAAATTATTTCAAAAATTGTTCTTGTCTTGTCTATTGGATATATGGAGCAAACCCTTCTTTTTACTGCTTAATGTCTTTCTATGCATAGATATGGTTTTTTGCAGCTCTTTTCTTGATCAAATAACTGCAAATCTGAAGATATTGGCAGCCACTTTTGATGTTAGGGCTATTAGTTATGCGTAGCTAAAGTGGTCTTTTTTCGTACACTTCGACAAAGGATTCATACTAACATAAACCAAATCAAAGAAGAGGGTAACAGATAAGCCAAGGGTTGTAAGCTACTACAACTTTCCTTGCACAAAAGTTTAGCCACATCATTTCGAAGCTCAAACCATATTTATTCAAGAAGCAATGAAACAAAGGGAAGATAAAAAACACCAAAAATAAATGCAACTTGTCCTATCATAAACTAAAAAATACACGGTTGGGTCATGTGAAATGGAACTTCCAATGCAACCATAGAAGCTACTACTGACCATTGGGTGAAAGGATGTGATCGTGTGAAACCAAGATAGAGTGTAGTGCAGGGAAAATGATAAACAATGCAAACATACACACTAACGCAAGGAAAAAATAATTGCAATACACTCGACTGCTCTATCAAATAGAAGATAACAAAAAAAATAATTACGAGAACTATTATCATACAAGACTTGAAGAAGCACATGCAAGTACATGCCACGAGACATGGGTCTAGGTTAAAAATATTCTTCTAAGGAATCTGAAATCGGATCATGGAAACAACCTTTGGGGAAACCATGATTGGAAAAATTGATCAAATCCAAATCCACATCATAAGAAACATTAGCAGGCTAACCATAATCTGTGTTGTCATGTGAGTGAGATTCCTTAATGGATGATGAGTAAGATTAATTAAAACCCTTCTCTATTTTCACATGAAGGATTAAATATTTTCCTGTGGCGGGATGTAGCGGTGGAAGTTCAATAGTCAAATTAAATTTCTCCCCTGAGGGTTGAAAAATTTTACGTGAAGAAAATGGGCATCCCTCAAGAGAGAGCTGAAATCCCATGTGATGAAATTAGTGAAAAAATTGTGCAAAATATTATTGAACTGATTGAATTCACAAATACCGTCAAGGTGACAAGAACTTGACATAACCATCAACATAGGATGGAGTGTCTTGTTCACCTAACTTGACTTTGAATTTTTTGAAAACATGATCAAGTGCTTATCAAAACTAGAGTCATTATGTAGATTATGAGATTCAAAAATTCAAGGTTGATCAGATATATTTTTGAGATTTCCACAAAAATCAAATGATAAGCATGTCATCTTCTATATCAAAAGGAGTTATAACTGAAATATAATCTTTCATGATCACATCAAACTCCAACCAGAATTATTTCAAATTAAAATCTTCTTGTAGAAACAAAGTTTCATCCATGTTATTTGAACAATTGTTCTCATATAGTTTGGAGAAAAGGAAATCATCAGGGTCATGGTTGTCCAAGGGTTCAACTTGGTTAACGGGTGAAAGATCCAATGGTGAGATATCAAGATTTGAAGATGGTTGATTGGTAAGATCAAACAAATCAACATCAGGGGAAACATTTGAAAGAAAAATTAATTCTTAATCAAAAAATTATCTTATGGTTTAGTGATTGGTTCAATTCCAACATGCAAAACATCAAATGGAGGAGGACAATGGAGAAAAAGAATCTCCAGTTCTTCCTCAGGATGCTGAAATTCTTCTTGATCGGGAGGATATGAGGAGTTTGATTGAAAATATTTTCTTTAAATCCTAACTAAGAAATAAAACGTCTCATCCAAGAACTTCCAGTCCACATCCTCATCCAAGAATTCGTAGTAAAGATGTAGGAATCGATCATCAAAATGTTCAAGAAATTCATTCAATTCCATTATAAGTTGACCAATATCACCAATAACAACTTGATACTCATATTTTTTGAATATGTGATGAATCTCATTAACCAATTGTTTAAAAGATGATATAAAAACATTGGGTAGAGAATAGCACCATCGATTTGCATGACCATTCAAAGTAAGTGTAAACAATCATGCAAGGATATCTTTAGGATAAACACAACTTGAATTTTTTTTTTACCAAACTCAATTACGTAATCAAGGATGGTTGTTTTGAACTTTCCATCAAATTTAAAATGTGATAAGTTATGTAGAAAGTTTGCGGGATTGAAAAATCTAAAGCTTCATAAAAACACCTTGGGATTATGATTTTGGATGAAACAATTAGAGGTAGGAGACTCAAACAGACTTCAAAGGCTCATCTTTTCATCTAGCCCTCCTTCTAGCACAAAAAATTTTGACGACACTGGACAACGCCAAAATTGTAAGGGGATATCCTTGATGTGAAGTCTCAATTAGACCTCACATTGTTTGGTGTAGGAGTCCCATCCAGTCATACAGTCTGAAAATTGTTGGAAAGGTTTCAAAGGTATGCCTTGGTTATGAATACGCATAATAGAACACAACACCTATTTGGGGCAGAAATTATGTGAGATTTGTGAGACACCCAATGTAATGTGCATGAGGGAACATCCATGAATGGTAATTGAAAATGAGCCTCTAGTTAGAAAAGTAATAGTATTATCCTAAAGGGGGATCTGGGAAGGAATAAAAATACTTGTTGAATACCTACATATTATTCCACATAATAAATAATAATCATTAAAGCATAACGACACTCATTCAATAACAACAATATATAAGAAACGAATTAGTTCATTCACTTAGTATGTAATTAAAGCAACATATATCAAAAACATAACAAGAATAGTCCTACTATATCTAAGATACATGTATGAAGAAGTGTCGGCTCATAGGGATTCTGATTACGAGTGAAATATCCCAAGTACAATGTTACATGAATGAAACACTATATCTAGTAGTGGAACATGATGCCATAACTTGCTTCTCCAAAGTATGATCTATCTTCTATGCACTACAGGAGAAGCCAAGGAAAGACTCTAATAACCTAATCCCTTTCTTTGATTTATTAGGAGTTATTTATAATAAATAATGTTGAACTTTAAGCTTCCTCAATACACTTTGACTTATATGACTATTAATGTTCTATTCATGACTTATTATATTCCATATGTGACTATTCACATTCCACATGTGTTCCTTGGACTTCATTACATATAATTTATTACATAAGACAAATTACATATGAGACAGTGGCCTAATAAGACAAAACTGGTAATGGGATAAATGCTCATCAAATTGATAAGTCATTTGCTTCCTCATGGATTTCACTTTTAATTTAAGTGTTCCATGCCCTGAACTCGGTTGAGATGGCTTTGAACGAAATTCATAAGTCCCTTATATACCACATATTCAACTCTAGTACCTCCATCACTATGGTCTTGGATCTTGACTGTACATTATTCCAGAGCCATGGTAATTTCACATGAGCTTTGACTGGTGCAAATGTGTACTACAGAATAATGTCTTTGGTAAAATCCAAGCCTTCCTATTCTGTTGCCTTCTTAATTTGTTCAATATATTTCCTGATCTCGTGGAAGATGACTTCTCTGCCTCTGATAACTTCAAGTGCTCTTATTGAGGACATCCCATGCTTCTGTGTTAGAGACTAAAAACCATTATGTGGTTGATTATAGGAAATGATATCACTAATAAATTGTTCTACAATATGTGAGTAGTTATGTAGGTGGATTCTCAATTGAAATTTTCCATCTCTGCAACAATCCTGTCTTTCTTATACAAATATTACAGAGGATCCAGATACTTGGTAGCCCACTCCTGAATTTGATCGACTATTTTGTTTGTTATTTTTAGGATTTTTATCACTTCCCGTCCTTTCTTCTGGATACCAAAAAGAGGAGCCACCACTTTTTATATAAGTATCATCTCATCAAATAGTCATTCCATGGTGTCCTCCATTGGCCCCAGTTCTTCCTACATGGCTGGCTACCATTCTACTGTGTTGAAACACTTTGATGATAACCACTGATTCTCTGACGTAAGATATTTCACTTGTTTCTTCACTGCATCAAGTTATTTATTCAATATATCATTCTCAATTTCTTTGGTGTTAGCATTAATCACATTCTCTGTAGAAACTAAGACTGGATTATGAGGATCCTTCAAGAAGTATCTATGCCTCTACTGCACGATCCTCTTCTTAAGTTGACCAAACGAGACACTGAATACATCCACGAATCTATTTATTGGTGGAGGTGTGATCCCCATCTCCCCGAATCGAAGATGAAAATATGTGAGGGTATGTCCTTCTCGAGTATCTGGTTCATCATCTATTGGCTAGATGGTATCCTCTTCCTCCAACTATTTGTATTCTAGCTCTTGAGTCAATTAGTCTTCTTCTAGCCTATATGTTTCTTCTTCCTCCTGATACTTCCTTGTTATTCTTTTATCCTTATCCTATCTTATTATTTTTCTTATTTCTTCACTAGAAACTCATCTTGCTTCCTCTTCTCATTTTCTTCTTCTGCTTCTCTCATTTCTTGTTTTGCTTGAATAGATCCTATGTTAACAAGATCAACCTTCCACTTCCCGTTGCTCCTACCTATCGAATCATATCTAATCCTATTCTTAGGAGGTGCTTTCCTTACTTGAGGGGTTATTTGTTCTTCCTCCTATACTTGCATATCTTGAGCTGGAGGATCCCAGGGTGAATTTGTCTCTGCTGATGGATGTGTCTTTCCAACTGTGTTATACTATTTTTTTTACTTTTTCATCTTCTATTTTGGACATCGATGAATACCTCGTATTGAAACTAGTCCTTTAACAATGTTTCCTACACACTCTCCTAGGATCATAACCATGAAAATGTTTAGTGGTGAATTGCAAGCGGTCTATCTCTTGTATTTCTGTTGTTGTCACCTTTTGGCTCTTCAAATATTATAATACAATCCTCAACGGGACGCTGGGCCAAGGGGATTTATTCCTCCTTTGAAGGATTCCTCATAATCCATTGTCCAACTGATTTTATACTTCCTCCATGACCACCTTATTGGTCACATATCACTGCATGAGATGAGGGCGTATCTGGCAACCAAAACCTCTAATATATGTACCCTAAGGAGCTTCAAACGAATCCGAGATATCCTGTAGTGACTCCACCTGGTTAGTCATGAAAGGAGGATCGATCTCAAATATCATATGAAAAATAACTATAAAAAAGTGCTTGGCCAATTTGTCATATGCACCTCTGAAGCTTAATTTTGATAACACTCTATAATGTAAGTAAACTAGAACTTGTTCTCAAGAGTCCAGTTCTAGTACAATGCTTGGAAAGCATATGATACAAAGATTCCATCTAGAAGAAATGAAGACATGTAAAATTCAGGTGCTTATTTTTCCCCCAAAGACGATATTGCTTTCCCGACATGAAGCTACAACTCAAATAATAATATATCTACCCAATTGAAATCTTTAGCTATGGTGACCACCACATTGAGAATATATAGCCAATTTTCCTCAAACACCTCAACATTTTTGCACACATGAAACCATCAACACATGGCTATCAGATACTGATATACGTATATAAGAATATTATTTGGATATATTGCGGATGTATGATGGTGAAACTTGGTAGGATCCTGTCACCATGATTTGATAATGTCACTTGTTTCAAGGTTGTCCCATCTCATGTAGAAATCATAATTTGCATACTCTTTGGGCGTAAGCATATTATAATACATATGTATGCCTTCTCCATAATAATTGGTGAGTTGAATGCAACTCTCACTGCAAATCACAATATGGGAATCGTTCATATGTGTAATGATATAATCAATTAATTCAACACAGGGGATGACCATTGATGACCTACCAGGTCTATTCCTCCATGATCGGTAGCCTTAAGACACTATTGCTACACTGCAAGTTGATTCAATTCACGTAGCTTGAAAAAATATTGCTCAAATATCACTTCAGAACTCCTCAACCAGGGATCTTTTTGGAAAATCGCTCGCGGGTTACCAAATAGACCCTACTCAGAACAAAACTATTGGGTGTGGAGCTTGATCATCTTTTTTATTTTGTATCCTTGCTTGTTATTTTATTGCCTTAATGGGGCGCAAATCTTACTGAAAGTGCAACGTTACATATGTTGTCCGGGAGACGGTTGCGACTTTGTGGGCCCCCCACGACAGGGGGAGCACAGTGACACCCCCGAAGCTAAAAAAAAAAAATGTAAAATTGAATTCAAAAGTATAGTATAGTCAATGCGGGCCCATTCATTAGGCGGATGATATGGTATGGGGATATGCTTAAGTTAGGGTTTTTTTTTTTCCTAGAGAGCAACCCCTCTGTTGTATGAGGGAATTGTATTGTGGCCCATGTATTATATATGTGTATTCTTCAATCATTAAGACGAGATAGGGAAACATGAATAGAACGGAAGGTCTTCTATTACAGTGGATACGCTATAGGTTGTGTCTCTTCATTTTGCTGGATAATAGAAAGGAAGGACTGGCTGTTCGGGGTGGACGTAGCCCAAACTGGGTGAACCACATATATCTGTGTCTCTTTGGTTTTATGTGTTTTGTGTGCTTGTGTTTTTTGCATATTTTATGTGTTGCATTTCTATGTAATATATATTTTTCTAACAAATGGTATCAGATTTGAATGCCTATTTGGTTGATAAACTCACAGGAAAGAAGGGTTCCTAGTTCGAGTGGGAGAAATGGTGGAAGATAGTAAGTTTAGGGTCGAGAAATTTAACGACCAAAAATTCCCATTGTGGAAGATGCAAATGGAAGATTATCTGTATCAGAAAGAACTGTACCTACCATTGAGGAAAAAAACAAAGAAGCCGACGGCTATGACAGACACAAAATGGGAGATTCTTGATAGAAAGGCACTCGGAACAATACGGTTGTGCCTCGCTCCATTCAATATTTCAAAGGAAACAACAACAAAGGGTTTGATTAAGGCATTGGCGAAATTCTATGAAAAAACCTTGGCCTGAAACAAGGTATTTCTTATGAAACATTTATTTAATATGAAGATGTCAGAAGGTGGATCTGTTGCAGACCAATTAAATGATTTTAATACAGTTACCAGTCAGTTAAGTTCTGTAGGGGTAAACTTTGATGATGAAGTTAGGGATATTTTATTTCTGTGCTCATTGCCAGAAAGATGGAATGGTTTAGTTATGGCCATTAGTAAATCTGTCTCTAGATCTAGTACTTTAAAGTTTTATGATGTTGTCAGTGCTATCCTTAGAGAGGAAATGTGACAGAAAAGCTCCGGTGAGACATCAGGTAATGCTTTGAGTGTAGAGTCTAGGGGAAGAAGAATGGAAAGAGGAAAGAGCTCAATATATCGCAGTAAATCAAGGAAATGCAGATCCAAGTCCAGATCGGGGATAGTGTGCTGGAAATGTGGAAAGAAAGGATACCTGAAGAAAGACTGCAGATCTCAGAAGGGAAAAGAAGGAGATGCGCAACAAGAAAAAAATCATGAAGCAAATGTGACAGGTGATGTGTTACAAGATGCTTTGATTCTTTCTTTCGAAAATGTTATTGATTCCTAGGTGGTAGATTCAGGGGCCTCATTCTATGCCACACCCGATAAGAAATATTTTCATGACTATGTTCAAGGATATTTTGGACAAGTCCATTTGGGTGATGATAAACCCGGTAAAATTGTTGGAATGGGTAAAGTTATTGTAAAACAAAAGAACGGAAACCAATGGCTATTAAAGGAGGTAATGCATGTTCCAGATCTGAAGAAAAATAAGATTTCAACAAGGCAGTTAGGCGGTGAAGGTTGTGTGACAACTTTAACAGATAAAACTTGGAAGGTCACCAAAGGAGCCTTGGTAATAGCAAAAGGCGAAAAGGTTTGTACATTGTATTTATGCAATGGTATTTATAAATCTGTTAATGCTTTAACTTCCAAAGGAGAAGATGCGGCATTGTGGCATCATAGGCTCAGACACATGACTGATAAGGGGATGAAGATTCTTCACTCAATAAATTTGTTGCCGGGTTTGAAGAATGTTGATTTGGATTTCTGTGAGAATTGCATTTATGGAAAATAGAAGAGAGTCAGATTTCTTAGAGTTGGAAAGGAAAAGAAGAGAGAAAAATTAGGGCTTGTGCATACAGATGTATGGGGACCTGCTTAGGTATCATCTCTCGGTGGCTCTCATTATTATGTTACTTTTATTGATGATGCAACTAGAAAAAATTGGATTTATTGTATTCAGAATAAATCTGATGTATTTGATACTTTTAAGAAATGGAAAGCATTGGTTGAGATTGAGACAGGAAAGAAGTTGAAGTGTCTCTTATCAGACAATGGAGGTGAATATTGTAGCAAAGAGTTTGATAGGTACTGTTCATAGCATGGAATTTCAAAGAGAAGACAGTTCCAAGAACACCACAAGAAAATGGTGTGTCAAAATGGATGAATAGAACAATCATGGAGCGTGCAAGGTGCATGAGATTTCATGTAGGATTGCCTTTACAATTTTGGGTAGATGTTGTAGATACTATTGTTTATCTAATAAACAGAGGGCCTTCAAGTTCCATGGCTGGTGGTATTCCAGAGGAAGCATGGACAGGTAAAAGGGTAAACTACTCTTTATTAAGGCCTTTTGGTTGTGAAGACTTTGTCCATATTAATAAAGAAAATAGAACAAAGCTTGAGGCAAAATCAAATAAATGTACCTTTATTGGATATGGTGTTAATGATTTTGGTTTTCGCCTACATGATTATGAAAATCACAAAATCATTAGGAGAAGAGATGCAATATTCAATGAAAAGGTCTTGTATAAGAATCAGTTGCAGGAAAAGAAACAAGAAAAAGAAAACAAAGAATACACAGTTCTTGATGAGATCACAGAAAAAGTAAGGGTGCCTGAAAATAATAAAAATCAATAGCCACAACAACAACAACCACCACCACAACAACAGGCACCTCAAACACTTGAAAGTGGTGTTAGAAGATCTACCAGGATAAGTAGACCCCCTGAACGATATTCTCCTTCATTATATTATTTATTGTTGACTGATTCTGGTGAACCCGAATGTTATGAAGAAGCAATGCAGGTTGAAAGCAGGAAGAAGTGGGAGCTAGCCATGGAAGAGGAGATGGACTCCTTAATACATAACCAGAATTGGGACTTAGTCAGGTTTCCTGTAGGTAAAACAACATTGTAGAATAAATGGGTTTACAGGCCGAAGGAAGAAGATGGAGGGAAAAAAAGGTACAAAGCTAGACTTGTGGTGAAGTGGTTTGCACAAAAGAAAGGTATTTATTTTTATGAAATATTTTCTCGTGTTGTTAAGATGACTTCAATCGGAACTATTTTAAGTCTTGTAGCAACATAAGATTTACATCTTGAACAGTTAGATGTAAAGACAACATTTCTCCATGGAGATTTGGAGGAAGAGATCTATATGGAGCAACCAGAAGGATATGAGGTCAAAGGGAAAGAAAAATTAGTGTGCAGGTTAAATAAGATCTTGTATGGCTTAAAACAGGCTCCAAGACAGTGGTATCTAAAATTTGACAAGTTTATGTTTGAACAAGGTTATACTAGATGTCACTCTGATCATTGTGTTTATCTGAAAAAAAAAATGATGGCAACTATATTATATTGTTATTGTATGTAGATGACATGCTTGTTGCAAGGTCTAACATGCATGAAATAAATGTGCTCAAAGAAAATTGGAAAATTCATTTGCAATGAAGAATTTGGGAGCTGCAAAGCAAATCCTTGTCATGAGAATAACTAGAGACAGGAAAAATCACAAATTAACATTGTCTCAAAATGAGTACATACAAAAGGTGTTGAAAAGATTTAATATGCAGAATGAAAAACCAGTTAGTACACCTTTTGCTAGCCATTTAAAAATGAGTAAGGAGATGTTTCCCAAGACCCAAGACGAAATGGACTATATGTCTAAAGTTCCATATGCATCAGCAGTTGGAAGCTTAATGTATGTAACGGTCTGCACAAGGCCTGATATTGCACATGCAGTGGGAATTGTAAGTAGGTACATGAACAATCCAGGAAAATAAAATTGGATGGCAGTAAAATGGATTCTTAGATATTTGAGAGGTACCAAAAATCAAGCATTATGTTTGGTGGTTCAAACATTGCTCTACAGGGATATGTTGATGTAGATATGGCAGGTGATAGAGATAACAGGAGGAGCACTACAGGATATGTATTTATTGTAGGTGTAACAACTGTCAGTTGGGTTTCAAAAATCCAAAGTGTTGTTGCACTTTCAACAACAAAAGCAGAGTATGTTGTTGCTATAGAGGCTAGTAAAGAAATGATTTGGTTACAAAGGTTTATGGATGAATTGGGTAATAAGCATGATATGGGAACTTTATACAGTGATAGCCAAAGTTCCATTCATCTTGAAAAGAACTCAACATTTCATTCCAGGACTAAACACATATAGCTCAAGTACCATTTAATACGGTCAGTTTTGGAAGATGGACAGTTGAAGTTGGAAAAGATACACACTAGCCAGAATCCTATAGATATTCTAACAAAATTTGTAACCAGGGAGAAATTGAGAATATGTTCAGTTTCAATTGGTCTTGAAGGATGACGATGAAGATGAGAAACAACCAGGTCCAAAGAGGAGTCATTTTCCAGCAAATGAAGCAGTAGTGGAGTTGCTACAATCAGTCTCCAAGTGGGAGATTGTTGGGTGTGGAGCCTGATTATCTTGTTTATTTTGTATCACAGCATTGGACCCCTGTACCTTAATGGGGCAACAACGCTGCCAAAAATTAAATGCTACCTGGGTGGGACGCTACGAATTTATGGAGCCCCCCCTAGCAGGGGTTTTGGGGGGCATTGCCCCCGAAGCTAAAAAAAAATGTAAATTTTCCTTGTAAAAGTATAATAATTTCTAGTCAATTTGGGCCATTCATTAGGTGGATGATCTGACAGTAGAAGTTATGCTTAGTTTAGGGTTTTTTGCCCTAGAAGGCAACCCTTCGCTTTGTATGAGGGTATTGTATTACGACTGTGTATTGTATGTGTGTATTCATGCGAGAAACAGATAGGGAGACTGTGAGAGAGAAGAGAGGATATTACAGTGGATCTGCTGTAGGTTGTGTCTTTTCATTTTGCTAGATAATAGAAAGGAAGGACTGTATATTTGGGGTGGACGTAGCCCAAACTGGGTGAACCACGTATATCTGTGTCTCTCTGGTTTTATGTGTTTTGTGTGCTTGTGTTTTCCACATATTTTATGTGTTGCATTGCTCTGCAATATATAATTTTCTAGCAAAAACCTAGATGAAAGAATTTCAAAATTCGGCTTCCTTTGATCATAAATTTAACCGCAAGTTTGATGATGGTTTTCCCTTATGAATCCCCTTCATCTGCCACTCCATCTACTTGCTATGACCATGACACCCTTACAACTCTGTTCAGTTATGCATAAATGTAGTTTCACTGATCCTCCCAAACTTGCGGCCACTTTTCTTCAATGCAACCTTGACAAGGAAAACACTGCCTTATGATTTCTCTTCCTCATTCACACTTCTGCTGTGTTTTAAATAACTCAATAGTTCTCCTTCAACAATGAAACGAAATTGGAATGTAATGCCAACAGTTCGTTAAATGTAACATGCTACCTTCAAGTATTTAACACAAAAATCTTTCACTATGATTTTGTCTCGTCCAACAGGGATTTAATTAACAATTGAAAAACTTCCCATAGATATCAAAATTTTCCAGTTACGGCATTGTGTGAAACAGAGTTTCACAATTCAGATCCAAATCCTTGACTATTTCATGCTAATTCATCCACTATTCCTTCATATTTACAAGGCTCAGAAATTTAAAACAAAAAGATTTCGTTTACCTTCTACGTAAACCTCCAAACAATGATTTCACCAATATTTCTCAATGCAGAGTAGTCCTCTCACAAAAAATTCTCAATTCGTTGCATTCTTAAACTATGTCTTCTACATGCATCCTATGTGCATTATCTGTCGTTGGATCAATCTTACAATGCACATGATTTGTAAATTTACAGTGTATCAAATTCCCAAATTCATACAAATAATCACTTCACTCACAACCATTCATTCACACAAATATACGGATTCATGCAGATGCTCTATTCTTCTCTCATCAGGGTTCATATACTAGTTATCCAATCACACAGATAACTATATTTATCAAATTTCTCAATTACGGTACATTCAAATTATAACAGAGACAAAAACACACAGTCATGATGAACTTGCTTCCTTGTTAGCTCGAGGGGTCCTAACCTAGGTTTGGAGTTCAAGGTTTCCAATATTCGCTTGTCATTACCCGATCCCTTCCTCAAAATTCTCCAGGTCCCAGCAACAGAACCATTTGTTGGCTCGAGGGGTCCTAACCCAGGTTCGGAGTTCAAGGTTTGCCAACAAAGCCCTATACTACTAGCCCTTTCGGCAGTGACCTACTTGCGTAGGTCAAAGTCTCACCCGAAGTAGTATGGGTGGGTGCTGGAACCAGGTTTTCGAACCCTGAGAAAGGATATGCAAGGCAAGCAGAGTTGCGTCCAGCACTGCGATACCCAGATCGCCTCTTTCTGCGCAAGGTCAATAGGTCTATTTTTGCATCCACGTGCGCTAGATCTATAATTATATACTCTATGAAAGTAGCATAATATTGCATAAAAAATAATAAAACAGATCAAGATACAACAAACACACTTACACAGATCTTTCACAGCTTCAATACAGAATGCACATAATGCAATAATTACCAATGATTCACACAAATAGTACACATAGATTTAGTTCTCAAGAAACCTTTCTTATTCATCAATTCATCAGTTCCTACTTACAATACCCTTCCCAGCCTGCGCACACAGCAGTAGGGTCCACACACACTTGGACTATGGATCTCTGTGCACACAGCCAACAAGAGTCCTTTCCCCCAAAACCCAATAGATACCTTAAACCACAGTTCACATCAATAGCTCTTCATTTCCTACCTTACAATAGAAAATGTTCCTCTATTTATAATAATCTAGCCTAAACTTTCTTATGGTCCACAACTTATGGTTTTCGAACCCCTGGTTTACCCTTTTACCCATTACAATGCTTTTGGGGCTTTGACCCACCCCAAAACCCCTGCGATAGACTAAATATAATCAAAGTATTGAAGAATTGGACCATTTTCGCAGCTCGTAGGAGACCCTGTTCCAACATTCCTCACTAAGAGAATAAATTGTATATACACAATGAGACCTTGACCTACTCTGCATATGGCCTGATTCACCTTTACATGGCCATCTTCACTCCTCTCCTGCCTGTGTGCTTACAATTGAATAAAAATTACAATACTGAGCTTTTTCCAGCTCTTTCAACAACCTCCTACAAATCTGTAACTAATTTCTAAACATAGACATTCATCCTCATCTCCTCAATGACTCGTTACTCAAACTCTGCCAGCATGTTAATTTCAGTTACATGATTCATTAGATTGAATCGACACCTATCTTCATGACTCATTCTTAGAAACTTATAAAAACCTACGACTTGTCTTTTCTAGAGCAAGTCTCATGTTAGGGTCCTATAATAATAGGATTCATAATTTCTGAATTGACTATGATAGTCTTGTAAATATGTCTTGTAAATATGTACATACCTTTCTTTCTACAAGTTGTTTTCCCATATTTTGAAAAATGAAAAATAATAAAAAATAAAAGAGGGTAAAAAGTCCTAAAATAAAGATCAAAGGACTTAGAAAAAGATATACCCCAAAAGAAAAAAGAGATGAAAATAAGACCTAAAAGTGCGCAAGTCAAAATGCCACTACTATTTACTTTATTGCAAAAATAATTATTGTGTGCAGATTGTCAATAAATGCCATAACCATGATTGGTTAAACAGTTCAAACTTAACTTTTCATGCTTTGAATTTCATGTTTTAGTTAGAGAATAAATATATGTCAAATAGTATAAACTTGACGAATCATTATATTAGATAGAGAATAAATGAGGAGCTCAACAGTTTAATCCGAGCCCTCGGGATGAAATAAGGTTAGACTTAGATAGATTTATGCTTTGAAAGAAAATGATTTAGGGTTGCAAGCTTAAATTCACCCATGAAAATGAAGTAAAAAATGTTAGAAATAAATATGGTTAGGTAGAAAGTAGTTGTGCAATCATGTAATAAAGCATCATCAGGCAAAAAATCACTAATTTCCCCTTCCCTAAAAATATTCAATATTCTAACTATCAGTAAAAAAGGCTCAGAGAATTTCTCTAACTTTTGTTGGGACCGGACCCAAGGCTCGATGATTGATTGGTTAAAAATATGGAATTCCCACACTATACCCACATTCATCAGCATTTATCATTCATTTCATAATCCTAATCCCTTTTCCTAAGTAAAAAACTCATTTTTACTTAGTAAAATTAAAACCCAAAAAAACTAATTTCATTCCCTTTCAAAAAATCATTCATAAACCCTAAAATACATTTTATCCTAAGTTAAAGTGTGAAGTAATACAATAAAGGAAAACTATGTTATTTACACTTTACTTAGAGTCAAATGTGTGTTTTTATTTTCATACATTATCCCTTTACTTTTGTATTAATTTCTAATTTAGTTATTAAATCCCTAAAACTGTTCCCACCCGTATATTATTAAATCCCTTTATTTTAAATAAACCCACAAAAAACCCTTCATTTTATGTTAAAACCAATGTTTTTATATCCCATGTGCGTAATATAAAAACCCCCGCCATATCCCATTGGTTTTAACATATCTATACACAAATATCTTCCCCCTATGGTAATACAACATCTATTAAAAGATTTTGTTTGCTATATAATATACTCGCGACCAGGGTTAAAACATATGTCAATGTTTTAATCGAAAACATAAAAAACATTTAACCCCCTGCTGCATCATATAAAACCTAAGGTTTTAAACTTCATTTAAACGATTTTTTTTAAAAGTTTAAACCAAACCATGCCACATTAACCGACCCCGACCCCACTCAATCTCGACGCAACTTCCCCGATCGATCTGGACCGTTCACAGTCCAATCCCAAGATCCAACTGTTGAAACCTGATATCAAAAATAAACCTGCGCATATGTTCCTCGTTCCATTTCCACGCAAAATGGGTAGTATATGGATTTCCTCTCTCCTCCATGTGCTCGATTCCCATTGGATTGCATGGGTTTGCTCCAAAACTTCTTATCGCCTAAACTGCACGTGATAACCACTCCGGTTTTAGATTTTGTTGAAGCTCGAAACCACCATTCCCGCCTGATGTGACCATCATTCATTGTAGAATTAATGTAACAAAAAATTCCTATAAACATACGAAAATGCGATCATTTCCTCTTCTACTGCGCATGAACTCTGTATAAGCCCCCGACTATTTAAAAAAACCTTTTTACATCATTTTGAGCTAAAAATCCTACAAAACTCAAACCAGCATCCATTGAAGATTGCTGAGGAGCTTTGTGTTGCTCCAAAGATCAGAAGAAACACATTTAAACTATTCAAAAACCATCAGAAACCTTCTCGAAACCTTATACCCGCATACACCAGGTATTTCTCTGAAATTTAGACCTTTTTCAAATTTGAAAAGACCTTTAAAAGACAAGTTTCATTCATAGCTTGAAAATCATCCATAGAAGCTTGTAAAAAAGCCCAAAAAATAGGCCAAACCCTGTCAAATTTTCTACAAAAATCTTGTTTCTTGCTGCACATTGTTTTAAAGAGAAATTGTGAGTTTTTATAGTTTCTATAAACTGTTTAATCTCTAAATTAAAGCCGGAAATCCTCTGAAGGTATCCTAAAGCCTCTGTGCCTAATCTCTAAGTGATTTTCAACCCAATTTCTCAGTAAAAGAATTCAGGAAATCCTTGTTTCTTGTTTCTAAACCATCTAAAGCCTGTAAATCCTATTTTGACAGTCAGTAGTCCATATTTTGATTATCTTCATCCAAGAAACCTCTGCTAAAATAAAAATACCTCTGTAAACTGTCTAAACTTGCAGAAGTAGCCAAAATGCCTAAAAAGCAGAGCTCTAACAATCTTGAAGGTTCCAAAGTGCCTAAATCAACTCCAGCCATGACTTCAAAGACTGCTATTGTTGTAAATCCTTTGCAACCCACTGTCATAGACATTGAACATATTCCTTTAGTTGATACTGATTACAAGATAGCAGACCCAATTGTTGAGTTTAATCTGCTAGATATTCATAACTGGAGCTATGAGAAGTCTTTAGATAATCAAGAAGAAGTCCATATTTGGGAATCCCATTTGCCCAAATATGTTGTTCAATTAACTCATCCATGCCAAGAAGTGATTAGGTTATGTCAACAGTATTATGTGCCCGAGAAGAGAGCCATAGTAAATTCCAATAAAGAAGTTCTTCTCACCATTACTGCTGAATATATTAACCAAATGCTACAAATAAAACCTGATCCTCAAGTAGTCCCTTTATCTATAGAGGCCTTCACCAAGTTGTATATTGGCCTAGATTTTCCCAAGAGATTCATGATTTTCCAGACATTTATGCCTTTGGATGTAGAAATCCCCCAGATAAATCCCCCATATTCCACTTCCAGATTCCCAGAATGTTTAAGACATGTGATTTCTATGCTTTCTTTCATTCTAGGGTACTTTACTGATGAGCACACAGATGAATCCATATTGGGTTTCTTATCCACTTTTACCCCAGGACAACCCCCATCTATAATCTTTGATTATGCTGGTTTCATTGCAGACAATATTCATCATCAATTGACCAATTTTCTAATTGAAGGAGTGTTCAGATACACATCCTTCCTCTTCCACATGTTTTTATATTTTCAATCAGATAATTTTCCAATTACTCTTCAAAATCTTGACATAGATACTTTGCTCAGGAAAGAGTGTGCAGATTTCACTTATGCAGAATTTTCAGAATTGTTCATACATCCAGTGATCAAAATGTTAACAAAAACAGAGCAGCCAAGGATACATGAAGAAATGAAGAAAATATTACAGTTATCAGAGCAGAATAAAGTTGGTGATTGGTACGTATATGAAAAACATACTGAGATTAGAGTTTTTGGGTCAAATTTGTTACCTTACAAGTTACCCAAACATGTTTCAATGAGGATCTTTTCCTTGGAGTATATCAGGAAAATCCTAAACTCTGATTCTATAAATTTCATGGCAGCAAAGAAGAAAACTCAGTTCAAATTAAAGAATTAGATAGGGCCATTCATCTGCAATCATAGGGATGCAGAGAAAGAAGCAGCAAAGCAATTATTGGAATTCATATTTGAAGAAAGTTTTCCTTGGAATTATGATCCACAAGGTATCATAAGTAAACTAAGGGTTAAATGCAAGTTAACTCCCTTCATTCATGAAACAAAGCCAGAGATAGAAAAGTATGCAAATCAGTCTGAGTGGACAGAGAATACCTTAATAGATGCAGTAAATAAAAGTGATACTAGTCACACTTTAAAGACTGCTGATCAGCTAGAAAAATCCACCAAGAGAGTAAGAGAAGAAGGTGATATATTGCTGAAACTACAACTGAAACTAAATTCAAGTTAATATACAACAAGAGGCATAAGTTAAATTTAGCAGGAAAAGATAAAGTAAACATTGATGTGGAAGAAACAGATCTTATAGGTACTAACACAGATGTTGCCACTCTCATCATAAATGAGCTAGTTACTAAGAATCAGAATGAAGAACAAGTTGAAAATGAAGATGCACAATTGATAGAGAGACAACAAAGCATGGGAGCCTCTTCCTCACAGGCAACTGAAGAGAAATATCTAGACATCAAAGAAAAATACAAACAGATCAAACTAAAGAATGAAGAGATCAAAAACAATATTTATTCTCACTATCTCAAGAAGACACCAAGTGTGCAAAACAAACTTCTGTCTACATTTGATTATTCAAATCAAAAGCTAATCATGTGAGTATTGCAACCCACAGTAAAATCCCCAAAGACAGTGGCAGATTATAAGAAGGTTGATTTGGAAGTTCAAACATATAAGATTCATGCTCTAGATCAGATAGAATTCCATAGACAGACTTTAGAAATGTTGTATTCTATTGTTACAACTAAAGCCATGAATGCTCAGAAACTCCAAAACACCATCTCTAACATGAGAGATCAGATGAAAATGGAAAAAATAATCTTTGTATGCTAAGGATCTAAGAATAAAATCCTCGGAAGAACTAGTTTTGCAGGTGGGATATGACCCTGCTAATATCAAAGCATCAGAGTAATTAGTGACAAAGAAAAATGAAGATATTGCATCTTTGAGGAAACAACTTAAACTTCCTCAAAGTGAACATCCTCAAACAAAATAAATAATAGAAGGAAAGAAAGAAAAAGATGACATGATGAATTTTATTTTTCAATTGACATCCCAAATCAAGGAGATAGAGATTCAGATGGACAAGCTTGTCTAGGAAAAAGAAACACCAAAGACACAGGAAGTACCTACAATCATCCCTATGGCTACTATAGCTGTACCATCTACTCTAGCTGCAGAGTTGGTGCCAAAAGTCCCACTGGCTACTGCAGTGGCAATAACTTCATCCACTACCTCAGCTACAGAATAATCTACAACAACAGTGCACCATATAGATGAGGCCATCAAATTGGTAAAGGCCATGGAAGAAATGTCTCTTAAGACAAATGAAATTAGAAGATTAAAACAGATGGTAGAAAATATTGAGAATTCAAACAAACCGGCTCAGATAAATGCAAAAACACATGAGAAAAAGGGCATCAGATTAAATGAAGAATTAAAGAAATTGCAGAAGGAATTAACCTTGAAGGAACATATTTCCTATGTGAAAAATTATTTGTGGAACAAAATCATAGAAGCCATCAATGATGTATGGCCTTCCATCCAAGTGATTTTTGAAAAAAGAGACTTATTAAAAGCATCATTAGAAGAGATCCAAAAGACTAAAGAATAATTGGATAACAAACCAGAACAAGATTTGGAACTGATAAGTTCCTCAACAACAAGAACAGGCAAGAATTGAAAGAACTTGAAATTACTGATAGAACTGAAACTATCATTGAGATAAAGAAGGTTATAACTAAAAATAACCTAATGAAGCAGTTGGAGGAAAAGTGTGAGAACATGAACATTTCCATAACCAGGTTCATGATTAAATTTGAGAACTTAAGGAAAAGATGTTTGACAAATATTTTGGTCATCAATGACAAGTTGATGCCTCAGGAAGATTATAACAAAAATATCAGAGAATATGCCAAAGAACAAGTTGACAAATCAGGAAGTGGACAAGGCATTCCAATAGGAAAAGTCCTACTTAGAAGTTTTGAGGACTTATTTTATTTTCAACATGAAATTAAACACTTGTTTGTCATCAAACCAAATTTCTCCAGATATACAGAAGAAAATGAAAATTTCAGAAAGTTGAAGAAAAAACAAATTCCAAATAATGAGGTTTGGCAGTCATTAATAGATTTATTGTAAAAATGTAAAATGGCAGAAAGGTTACAGTGAAAACAATTTTCCGAAATTTACAGTCAAACAGATTTTTACAGCAATGACGATCTTTTATAGAGTTTAAAGAGTATCAGAGAAAGAGTATTAGTTAAAAGTAGATCAGATTTCTAAATCCAGTTAGAAAGACAACAAGGGAGCTAGCTATTTCTTATCCTCAAAACAATTTCTATTTCTTTTGCATAGATAGGTCAAATTGCTGTTTTGTTAAGCAGTTGTCTCTATTATTGTTGTGAATATATTTTATATTCCGTAGATAATTCCTAGAAGCATTCTAGGATATTTTGTAAACAATTATGTATAAATACTTCATCTTTAGAAGTATTCTTGTGGAATAAATTGCTAAAAATTTCTATAGACATTTTTGTGGACATGAAGGATTTTTGTGTTCAAATTTCGAGTAGCAGACTGGATCATATCAACTAGCATCATATTTCAGGATTCATGTGATGAGCTATTAGGAGTGAAGTATTTTCTAAATTTTTCATTATTATCTTTATTTGTTATATTCAATCCATTATGTGTTCTAAATTTGAATGAATGAATAGGAGGATTACTTCAGGATTTGTTAAAAGCACCCTATCTTAAATATTTGTCATTTCTATGTTTTCATCTGATTTCCAGTGTAGGGAACCCTTAATTTCTCCCTCTCTTGTTTGACCTCTTCCTATTACTTCTCTTTTCTTGATCAAAGAACCCTTCATTGCTCTTTATCCCAATCTTATCGCCTCACAAAACAACTTTCCAAGATCTCCAAGGGTTATCTATCTTGCGCTGAAAACCTTTGACTTTTTGGCCTTGATCCTAGTTCTGTCTGCTTGACTTTTGACTCCTTAGCCCAATGGAAAAATAGATTTCCCACTATCCATCTCTTCTAGTGATTTTTCCCACCAAACAAAACAAAACCAAAACCAATTGCACAATCATAACTAGCCTAATATTTTATAAAACAAATAAAGTTAAAATTTATAGAGAGAGCCCTCTCTAAACACTAGGAAGGCTAAATCCTAGAGTTTAAAAGTTGGTATGTGGTCACCTCTAGTTATCTCAACTAAAAACTAAAAATCTCACAACTAGAGAATTACTTGAGTGATAAAATCTCAAACTATGGATTTTTCTTTTTAAAAATAAATTACAATAAGTTTTATAAACACAATCACAATTTGACCCTTCCTTGGGCTTTCAAGAACCCTTGGACCAATTAAACATTGAAGTTTCCCTAGAGATCATATGCACCTGCATCAGACTCCCCATGTAGGAAAATTATGACCTCTTGGTCATAAGTCTGGATAATTAAGTCCTTCTGGATCCCATACTTTGGTTTGCATTGATCCAATTGCTCCATTTGAATGCTATTCATAAGCTTCAATATCTTCCTTTCTCTTTGGCTATAACCTCCCAGGCTTCCAAACCTTGTACTGTAGTGCTCCACTGTCTTTACCTTCATCATTTTTCTTTCTCCATTCAACATTACAGTGGTTTACTTTCTTTACCCTGCTATATACTTTCTCAAGGACTTGCCTCAATTCCCATATTTCATCTATTACACCTTGCAACTCAGTTTTCTGCTGAAAACGAACCTTGTTTCCATATTTTTTCCACTGCAATTTACTACACTTTGTACATTCATCTTCAAACTATTGGTTACCTTCTTAAGATTTTCCCACCTTTTCTTCTACTATTTCTCTTGATATTGTCCCAGATATTGCTTCCACCCAAAATTCATGAATATCCTTGAAGATATCTCCCTCTCCAATATCCAACTGTTTCTCCTTCAAATTTACTTTCAAAAGTAAATTTTTTTCCAATTCCCTGACTGCAATAACATATTCACTCACACTTATCTGTATACTAGAAAACATAACATACTTTAGTAAACTAGTATCTGCTTCTATCTCAGCCAAAAATTGAGTCATTCTTCTATCAATGACTACAATCCATTCCTCATATTCAAATTATTCCAGCAAACACTTCAACAATTCACTTTCTAATTGATCCCTCTCAAGCACATCATCACTGTGTTGTTCATCAATTCTAGAATATCCTTCTTCCTCTTCCTTGACAACATTCAATAAATTTCCTTCATCCCCTTGACTAATTCTGGTAGTCAATTCTACTTCATTCAGTTCTACGACTGATTTCTTAGCAACATGTGACATATATGTCTCACCTTCATCCTCATTATTATCTTCCTCTTTGTCACAAGTCCAATTTCTCTATGACACTACTTCTTCATTATTTATCAGAATAGAATTCTGATTTTCCATCTCTATGATAGCTTTAGTGACTGTCCTATAGTCTCCTTCTAATCATTTATGAAAACTAACTTCTCCGTGTTCTCACCAATAGCAGGTTCCTCAACATAAGACAAAATTTTCTCATCCTTGCTATGGACACATCCTCCATTCTGAGCTCTTCCTTCATTAAGTAAGGAATCCATGAACTCCTTCTGCTGCAATAATTCATCCTTGTCTTGATCTGAAAGCCATTCATCATCATACTTAACTTTGCAACTTTCAGCCTCATTCAAGATAGTTCCAAAAAATGTATTGTCTCCTACAAAACCTCCAATCACATATAAATTGTCAGTTTTAAAACCACAAGACTTGATGGTCTCCCTTGATGCTTTACTCATCAAGTCCTCTTCTTGCTCTGAATCTTCTGTATGACTCAAAAAATATTCAATGGACCCCATATCAGCTTCCTCAAGAATTAGATTGGAATTCTTGATATCTTCCTCCACTTCTTATTACTTTTGGCTATCGTCATGAGCCAAATTTTCTCTGCTTTCAGCCCTTGCAACATGCTGAAGAGCAATACCTTTTCTCAACTATGTATGATATTTCATATGAGACTTAACTATCTCATCTTCTTTCATTACATAATTTAGATCGTGTCTCTCCTCTTTATTCTCTATGGAAATATAAGAAAATTGTTCATCCTCATTTATTTCACCTGCAAACATACACAAAATTTCAGATTTAAAATCATGAGATATCTTGATCTCATTTGATGTTTCAGCCATCAAGTCTTTATCCCTATACTCATTTTCCTTGAGTACCTCATCCTTCCATTGAGCATTCATCATTTGCTCTTTCTTCTTCTGTAGCCTATTCCACTTCATTTTTCTTCTCATAACAAAACCATATCTTTTGTCTTCTTTATTTTTCTGCATCAACTCCATATATACTTCAAGATGGACTATTATCTCAACCTTCTCCCTTTCATACACTTCATCATTCATCTGCTTCCATATGCCATTTTCCTTAGCATATTCTTTATTTACTTTGTAGCTTCTCCCTGAACCTCTACTATGACCATCAATAGTCATCTTATTCTCCGTCTTTATGAGTTCCTCCATACTCACTATGAGTTGTACTAAGCCTCTACAATAGAAATTCTATTTCACCCTGCTACCACTACCTCACCAAGCTCCTCTCTTGAACTCAATATTTTGGTATCATTGGCTCTCTTTAACTTAGAATCATTAGATCACTATCTTTGCTCTTTATAGGCTTCTCTACAATTACATTCTTCTATGAGCAAACACTCACTTCATTCTTTACCAAGAAAGTCTCTTTAGTAACAATTTTCTTTTTCCTTCCAGTTCTTCCCAACTCACTATTGGAACTGGTTTCCAAGTCTGCACTTTCCTTTGAAAAATTTTCCACACACTCCTTGTCTGCCTTCACCCAATTCTACCCAACTGACTATTGGAACTGGCTCTCCAATCTACAACTCTCCTTTGCAGATTCTTCACACTTCCTTAGTTACAACCACTTTCATTATTCTCTCTATTGAAATTGTGCTACTGTAAATTCTCTTTTACTGCTCTCCTATTTCAGTGTTTAATGTTGTATTATTTCAGAACATACTACTATCCTCCTCCCAAGGTAGAAAGACTAACACAATCACTTACAACTTTTATGTCCTTCCTCAAATACTTTTAGTTCTATAAATTAACATAAAACTGAAATAAATATCATTACCTCTATCTATGTGCTGCAAATCCATGCTGCTACAACTTTCATGCTCTTTCACAAGCCTATTGTTCACATTATTGCTTCTTAAGGTTCACTCCATTTAAACTTCATGAGCAATTGTTGGAACAGGGTCTCCTACGAGCTGCGAAATTGGTCCAATTTTGTATATTTTTTATTATATTTAGTTTAGCGTAGGGGTTTTGGGGTGGGTCAAAGCCTCGAAAGCATTGTAATGGGTCAAAGGGTAAACCAAGGGTCTGAAAACCACGGTTTGTGTACCATAGGAAAGTTTAGGCTAGATTATTATAAATAGAGGAACATTTTGAATTGTAAGGCAGAGAAATGAAGAGATATTGATGCGAATTGTGGTTTAGTCAATCTGTTTGGGTTTTTGGGGAAAGACTCCTACTGGCTGTGTGCGCGGAGATCCAGAGTCCTGCTATGTGTGGAACCTGCTACTGTGTGTGCAGGTTGGGATGGGTATTGTAAGAGGGAATTGATGAATTGACGAATAAAAAAGGTTGTTGAGAACTAGATCTATGTGTACTGTTTATGCGAATCATTGGTAATTACTGTATTATGCGTATTCTGTATTCAGCTGCAAAATTTCTGTGTAAATGTTCTTACTGCATATAAATCTGTTTTGTTCTATTTTATACGATACTGAGCTACTTTCTTATAAGTATATGAATATTGAGCACCATAGTATAATTGACCTTGCGCACGTGGATGCGAAAAGAGACCTATAAGTCATGCCCAGAAAGATCTGGACATCTCGAGGCAGGACACAGCTCTGCTTGCCTTACCTATCCTTTCTCACAGTGCAGAAACTTGGTTCCAACACCCACTCATGCTACTTCAGGTGAGACTTTGACCTACGCAAGTAGGTTAGTGCCGAAAGGGCCAATAGTATAGGGGTTTGTTGGCAAACCTTGAACTCTGAACCTGGGTCAGGACCCCTCGAGCCAACAAATGGTTCTGTTGCCAGGACCTGGAGAATTTTGAGGAAGGGATCGGGTAATGACAAGAGAGTACTAGAAGACTGAAAGGAAGGAAATTGAAGAGTGGTTCGAAAAGCAGATTCAGAAGTTTGCGGTGAAAGAAAATCGCAGCACGAATTTAACGATGGAAAAGTGGAAAAATAGGTACATTCTTACAGAGAGCTACACAATTTTCTTTGTGATGTTTGCAATTGAGCTTTAGGAGTGGCTGGCTAGGATTTTAGAATTCCAGAAGTATTGGATGGACGAACGAGTCACTCAGTGGACTCTAGAGCTGATCCAGCAGCTGGAAAGAACCGATAAACCATCACTCGCACGGTGGATCACTGGGTGGAAAGTGTGCTAGGAGGATTTGTGATTGAATTTGCTATTGATCAGTTTGTTTCTTACCCTGAGGCCGAGTGGAGATTCTTTAAAGGATTCTAGGGAAAGTTCTTGAAGACGTTACCGTTGCTGATTAAGATACTACTGTATGAGAAAAGTATTATGTGTAGTCATACCGACTGAATGACCTCAGATCCCGACGAAATCGTGATGTACAGTGGTAAATACTATCGGACCAACCTCGATGGGGGAAGATCTGCCTATAACCCTATGCAAGAAATGGCTGCGCAAGACCCCCCGGCTACACCGCTATCTAGGCCACAAAAAGGTAAGAACTCACCCATACCACCAACCCCGCCAGACAGTGATATGGCTGCACACTAGAGACTACCTACCTTCAAGGGGGTAGGGGATGAGGATATGGACCAATTTTGGTTTGTCGCAGATTCTGTATGGACTGTGAAAAATGTGACAAACAATACGGTGAAGAGGGCACAACTGTCCCTGGTGTTTGAAGAATGAGTGTTGGACTGGTACATGTGATACATCTCTCAGAATGGGAGTGCGTCTATTCAAGATATTAAGGAAGCTCTGAAGCAATAGTTTCGAAAGCCAAAATCTTACTCTCAGCTGGTAGCATAAGTGAAGGACTTCAAGCAAGGTGCATTTGAGTCTGTATGGGAGGCTGATCAGCGATTGAAGAAAGCAATGAGGGAAGGAGGGTTTGAGTAGGACGATAGAAAACATACAGAATGGTTCATTGCTATGTTGTTGCCCCACCTGCGTATGCCAATGAGTCACCAAACCTTTGAATCGCGGGAAAAAGCTGTGGAAGTTGCTATGAAACTAGAAGCTGCGCCTAGAGAAGATGCTTCGTTAGGAGTATAGCAAATTCAGGAGAAACTCGGAGCTATGCACATGGAAATTCAAAACCTATGAAAGGAATGAAGAAAAGGAGCCAGCAAAGATCTATGGTGCATACAATGTTGGGTATCTGGCCATACGAAGGATAAGTGCATTTTATTAGCAGATTACATGCAGGTAGGAGGACCTAGTCCGGTCCGCCCCGGAGCGAGTGGGGGACCCATCCTATCATGACCAGGCTCGAGCGGACCTGCACTGTGGTGCAACGACTGCCATGTAGCAGGGCTACATGATACAGACCATTGCCCTCATCTATGTGCGTATGTCCCAGAACTGAAGCAACAATGGTGCAGGTTCTGCCGGTCAGTAGGAAACGATGAGCAGAACTGTCTCACTTACGACTTTATGATAGATTGTGGGAACTTGTATAGGGTACAATAGGACCCTGCGTCATTGAGATCTCCAGCGAGCTTTGGTGGCTCTCCAGCAAGGGGCAGGGGAGGTTGGGGAGGAAGCACAGGACAAGGACATGGGCAGCTAATCTGTTATAACTGCGGGGAAGTATGACACTTTGCAAGGGACTGCCTAAATCCCACAAGACAATCCTACAAATATTGCAGACAGTTGGACCATGCAGTTGAAGATTGCCCAATATTAATAGCAAAAATGCAGGAGAAGCAACCCACCCCTACGCAGAATGTGCAGAGAGTTAAAGCTGAGCTAAGGAACATAGACCCAAGTGTGAAAGTCATAACACGCAGTGGGAGGGTCACCCAGGGATCAAAGGAAGAGGCTACCAGGGATCCTTTGACCTGTCAAGGAGGATTGAACATAAAAAGGGGACAAGAGGCCATGGCCATAGCTGACCAGGACTTCGCTCAGAGAGTAGCAGCTACTACGCAGGTACCGACACACCCCAAGACAGATGAGGGGGTTGAGCCCTTTCTGCATGAATGTCTGAAGCTGCTACGTAACCCAAAGGCTATAGAGAACCTTCAGGCATTAATGAATAGCTGCGCAGTGCGGCCCGATCCGACCTCCGAGACCAAGGATGTACACAAACTATACAGTTATAAAAAATGCACCGATAGGGAAATGTGGCTGACTGTGCAAATTGGTGACTACGAGCTGGATCAAGTTATTTTGGACCTTGGATCAGATGCGAATGTGTTACCTAAGAAAACATGGCAACGAATGGGAGAACCTAAATTGGAATGGTCCACCGTCCAGCTGCTCATGGAAAATCAACAGAAGATCATCCCTCTGGGAAGGTTGCCAAAAGTCATGGTAGATATTGCAGGAGTAAAGGTCCAAGCTGACTTTGATGTAATAGAAATTATGGAAGATGCAGATCCCTACCCTGCACTCCTAGGACTGGACTGGGCCATAGATATTAGGGGTGTCATCAATCTCAAAAAGCGTAGCATGGTGTTTGAAAATAACAATATGCGAGTAATAGTACCATTGGATCTCGTGGTAGGTGCGTGGTATACAGAGCCCGTGCACGATGAGGAGGAAGTATATCAAATTTACAAGTTGACTACGCAGGACGAGGATTGGATTAACCCCACAGCGAAAGGAGTGCTCTGCTAGGAAAAAGGACAGTGAATGCTTTTCCAACTCTGATGGGGAACTGGAGAATTGGCAAGGCTAGTTGCATGAGGTTTTGGTGCTACGAAGTCTTTGGGTCACAAGGAACTTCCGCTGCATCTCCACCAAGGTAAGAGACCTGCCCTACTTTGGGGACTCGGGTGACATTAAGGAATTTTTATGCGCATTTGAAGTAGAAGTTCCCAAGGGACGCAGGCTAGGGGCCCTTCAGCTAGCCCTGTGCAGAGCGCCTGCGCGGTGGTGGGATACGCATGGGAAGGTATTCCGCAATTGGGAGGAATGTCAGGATAAGATGATCCTGCGATTTGGAGCCCCAGTTGGGAGACAGATCCAAAATTTCCTTGGGTCAGAAGACTCACACAGATATTTGCTTGCATGGGAAACGCAATGGTGTGACAAAACCTCAAACGAACAGGTTCACATGTTTATCCATGACCTAAGACTGCATCCAGCTGCATGGTATTTAGATGCGGAGCTACATCAGCGCATGCGCCATTGGGAGAATTTGCGAGATGAGTTTCTGCGAACATTTAGGGTGGGAGATGGCACAGGGGTGCTCGACGCAGATCTGCAGAACACGAATCCCTTAACTGAGGGAAGATCACACTTGTACATCAGACCTGGATCAAGGAGAATGCCGGTACCACACACGGTTGAATACTGGAGCCTTAGCCCGACAGAAGGAAAGATTGATCCCTGAACTGTCCCAACCACGGCACTGAACGGGATGCGTACGGTTGCCAAGCTGTGTGAGTTTTACCTGAATCGCATTACAACACATCTGATGTCAGCTTTAATTTGGGATGTGTAGATGGCAAGGATGCTTCATCCAAAGTCAGTAGATTCGTGGGAAAGCCATCAGGTGCAAGCGATGACTGTCATAACACTGCATTCTGGTGAAAAGTGAATCTTACCGTTACAACAAACAGGTGATTGGCCATCAATGCGGAAATTTATGGTGAGTTTTTTCCAGATGAGTAATGCTAAGTGTCAAGTTATATTTACTCTACCGTTGGATAACCCCAGGCAGTATAAGGAAGAAAGTATAACTCCGATCAAGGCTCCATATTGTCTCTGTTATCTGCATCTGTTACTCTACTGCTTGATTGTCTGGACCTATAGCATTTGGGTTGTACCCCATCAACCTACCTCCGCTGTCCACGAGTTTCCAAAATTGGAAGCCTATCCTTTGGCTGCTATGGTAGCCCCTAACCTTTCGAGCAACTCGGCACCCACCAGTCCAATGCCTGCAGACATTGTGTTAAGAGGGTCTAGGGATGTCGAGATTGATAATATGATTTCCCTCTGGCCCCCTGCAGGGAAAATTGACTTTGAACCCTGTACAGAATGGTGCCAAAGATACATGACAGAAGTTCTTGACCTTTCCAACCCTAGGATGATCGCAGGCCCCAGCCGGCTGGGCTCAGAAGGTGCCATGAAGGATGATACACAACTACCACAGCTTGCTATGAGAACTGACGTAGTTGAGTCACAGCTAGTCCTGGGTACGAAAGGGATGACTAACAAGGATACTCAATCCCCCCATGGGACGAAGCGGTATAGGGATACACCGTGACTTCTCCGCAGTTCCATAATACCTACCAGCGAAAGCCATATTTGTTCACTATCTCGCACTATCTTGGTCAGCGACCACCTCCCAACAGCTACGGAACTACAAGTAGACTTGGCAGAGCTGCCTCACGAGGCGTTATAAGGATTACACACCACCGTGCTACAAGAGATCCATCATCATGACTGAACCGCGCAGCAACACCTCAATGTGGCCACACTACTCCTCACATGCTAGACCGAAGATATCTCCCTTATGGCGCAACTCGAAACAGTGGTTCACCAACCCGACACAAAGATCCCTGACAAACTGCCAGCGTTAGCTCTGCTCCAGGCTACCCTAGAAGGCTTGGTTGCAGTGCTCAGGGCATCCCAAACCAAAGTGCAGGCCCTCAAGACCCAAATGGCCCGCCAATTCATAGTGTACCAGGCCCAAGCACAACCTACCATATCCCCGGAGGTGCAGGCACAACGGGCTGCATTGATAACAGAAGCTTCAGACATTATTAAAGGATAGCTTACTCTAGGTACTCAATTTCTCGAAGCAGCCATGCGACTCTGGACAGCGGTCCAGTTCAACCCACTACTTCAGCATGTCAGAGAGGACTTACGCCAGAGGTAAGCTGCCTTCGATCAGATCGAAGTTGCCTTGCCTTCCCTTGCCCCTGCATAACATCTGGCACTTTTGAAAACTAGCAACGCTCTCCGAGACACGATTGTAAATCTTCGGCACGCCAAGCATGCCATCAGAAAGCGTTTGAAGCCATGAGGTGATGTTGCCTTCCAGATATCTCAGGATGCTCACAACGCGATTGCATGGCTCAACCAAATTTTGGAACGGGTTACCACGACCCCTGAGGGACCTACCTCCCTGAAGCTTGTCGATATCGCACAAAGTGCTGCTACCCAGAGTTAGGAAGTGTTACCTCCGCTGATGGTCACCTTCAATACCTTACATGCGTAGATAGAGACCACACCACCACAGTGACTCAAGACGAGTCACAATATTGTGTTGGGGGACTGTTTCAATAGAGTCTTCTACGAGCTGCGAAACTGGTCCGATTTTGTATATATTTTATTATCTTTAGTTTAGCGTAGGGGTTTTGGGGTGGGTCAAAGCCTCGAAAGAATTGTAATGGGTCAAAGGGTAAACCAAGGGTATGAAACCCACAGTTTGTGGACCATAGGAAAGTTCAGGCTAGATTATTATAAATAAAGGAACATTTTGAATTGTAAGGTAGATAAATGAAGAGATATTGATGCGAATTGTGGTTTAGTAAATCTGTTTGGGTTTCTGGGGAAGGATTCCTACTGGCTGTGTGTGCGGAGATCTAGAGTCCTGCTGTGTGCAGACCCTGCTACTGTGTGCGCAGGTTGGGACGAGTATTGTAAGAGGGAATTGATGAATTAATGAATAAGAAAGGCTGTTGAGAACTGGATCTATGTGTATTGTTTATGCGAATCATTGGTAATTACTGTATTATGTGTATTCTGTATTCAGCTACGAAAGTTCTGTGTAAATGTTCTTACTGCATCTAGATCTGTTTTGTTCTATTTTATCTGATATTGAGCTACTGTCTTAGAAGTATATGAATATTGAGCACCATAGTATAATTGACCTTGCGCACGTGGATGCGAAAAGAGACCTATAAGTCTTGCCCAGAAAGATCTGGACATCTCGAGGCAGGACGCAACTTTGCTTGCCTTACCTATCCTTTCTCAGGGTGCGGAAACCTGGTTCCAACACCCACCCATACTACTTCGGGTGAGACATTGACCTGCGCAAGTAGGTCACTGCCGAAAGGGCCAGTAGTATAGGGGTTTGTTGGCAAACCTTGAACTCCGAACATGGGTCAGGACCCCTCGAGCCAACATCAATCTTTCTCATCATCTTCCTTTCAATATGTCACACACGACTCTCCAGATATTTATGGCACTCTGATACCAAATTGATGACCTATTAGATCTATTTCTCTGTGATTAGTAGCCTTAAGACACTACGACTACACTGTGAGTCATTTTCATTGACATATTCTGCAAAAATACTACTCAAATATCACTTCAGAACTCCTCAACCAGGGATATTTTTGGAAAATAGCTCACGAATTACTAAATAAAACCTACTCTGCACAAAACCCAGATGATGGAATTTCAAAATTCATCTTCCTTTGATCATAAATTTAACCACAAGTTTGATGATGGTTTTACCTTATAAATTCCCTTCATCTGCTACTCCATTTGCTTGCTATGATCGTGACACCCTTGCAATGCTATCTAGTTCTGCATAAATATAGTTTCACTGATCCTCCCAAAATTGCTGCCAATTTTCTTCAATGCAACCTTGACAAGGCAAAGACTGCCTTATGATTGCTCTACCTCATTCACGCTTATGTTGTGTTTTAAATAATTCAACAGTTCCCCTTCAACATTGAAATGAAATCGGAATGCAATGCCAACAGTTCGTTAAATGTAACATGCTACCTTCAAGTATTTAACACAAAACACCTTCACTGTGATATTTTCTCGTCCAACAGGGATTTAATTATTGATTAAACAACTTCCCATAGATGTAAAAAAATTTCCAGTTACGGCATTGTGTGAAACAGTGTTTCACAAATCCTTCACATCCAAATCCTTGACTATTTCATGCTAATTTGTCCACATTCCTTCAGATTTACAAGGCTATGAAATTTAAAACACAAATATTTCGTTTACTTCTAAGTAAACCTCAAAACAATGATTTTGCCAATATTTCTCAACGCAGATCAGTCCTCTCACAACAAAGTCTCAATTCATTGCATTCTTAAACTCTTTCTTCTACATGCATCCTATGTGCATTATCCACCTTTGGATCAATCTTACAATGCACGGGATTCGTCTATTTACTGTGTATCAACTTCCCAAATTCATACAACTCCTCACTTCACTCACAACTATTTATTCACACAGATATACGGAGTCATCCAGAAACTCTATTCTTCTCTCATCAGGGTTCATATACTAGTTAGCCAATCACAGAGATAACTATAGTCATCAAATTTCTCAATTACAGTACATTCAAATTATAACAGAGACAAAAACGCACAATCATGATGAACTTGCTTCCTCATTAAGAGAATAAACTGTATATACACAATGAGACCCTGACCTACTCTCCATATCACCTAATTTACCTTTACATGACCATCTTCACTCCTCTCCTGCCTGTGTGCTTACAATTGAATAAAAATTACACAACTTATCTTTTTCCAACTCTTTCAACAAACTCCTACAAATCTATAACTAATATTTAAACATAGACATTCATCCTGATTCCTTATCTCCTCATTGACTCGTTACTCAAACTATGCCAGCATGTTAATTTCAGTTACATGATTCATTAGATTGAATCGACACCTATCCTCATGACTCATTCTTAGAAACTTCTAAAAACCTATGACTTGTCTTTTCTAGAGCAAGTCTCAAACTATGGATTTTTTTTTTTTTACAAATAAATTACAATAATTTTTATAAACAAAATCACAATTTAAACATTCCTTGGGCTTTGAAGAACCCTTGGTCTGATTAAATTTTGAATTTTCCCTAGAGAGAAGATGCTCCTACATCAACAGGAAATCTGCATGTGATCTTATGCATCCTTGAATTATTGATATTGATGTATACTGGTAAGTCCACCAAGTCCTCAAGAAACTCTTTCTCCATGAATGTGTCATAATGCTGCTCCATATGACCACACTAGACTTATCAATGAAGCACTAAGTGCCTACATATATAGGAAAGGTTGGCTTGGTCACCTCAGCAGGTTCATCCGTGCTCACTTCTAAGAATTATTTGGAGGCCACTTTACGAGGAGGCATGGCTCCAACATATGATGACAAGGTGAAAATAGTTGCAACACAAATTTGTGGAAGCACACTCATAATGAAAATATTAGCTTAATGAAACTAACTATGCAACAATATATCATAAATCATATAAAAAGAGCCATAAAAGGTAACTAAGAATGTGTTGTAGCAGCTACAACCACCCTCTAAATTTTTCCTATGCTTAGATCTTGGAACCTAACCTTTTACTCATAGGAGCTTATCTTGCACTGCTATCAAGTATTCATGCTTTGATTGAGACTTATCCCTCCCATATGTGCCTATTTTTTCTTGTTTTCACACTTAGTTGATCCTTTCTAAGTCACAAGCTAACCTCCTAACTTGGCTACATAGCAGTTCTGGGCTTGCCTCCAAATATTGCGCAATCCTTGAGGGCAAGAAGCCTTGATAATTATAATTGTGCATTTTAGACTGGAAGTTAGCCTTAAGATTAGAAAATATACAGACATGGAAGGCATCCCAACACTGAGCCCAAAAACTGAGAAATCCCTCACTAAGATGAGAAACTGTGCAATGCACTGAGCCAGAAAGTTATCGAGTTCCCCAGAATTGTGCAATTTTTTCTGGTAGTGTTCATGGTAGGTTTTTCTGAAAAAGAAAAAAATATAAAAAGTGAAAATCATCCCTAAAAAATAGGGATTTATTTTTAGTATCTCGAATGAGGCACATTCACTATTTTTAGAAACTTCTGCCATGTATCTCTTTTTCCTTGATTTTAGGCATGCATGTCATAAAACCTAATTTACTCAAATATATTTAATAAAAGCCTCTAGAGCTCATTTTAACATTCAATCTTGGAGCTCTAGCATTCCTAAGGAGATCAAGAAACCTTTGACGCGATCATCATTGCTCTTATGGGTGAGTTTTGTTTTTATCACCTTTTACTGCTTTTTCTGTCACTTTTTGTTGTTTTGCTTATTTGATGTTGTTTTTCTTATTTATCTTCATGCATGCTGGTGTTTTAACATGTTTGAGCTTGTAGAAGTGTTGTTTCAAGTTATTTTTTTCATTTCACAAGTGTCGCATCGATCTCTTTGTTTTTTCACCGATGGTCCTCGTTGCGGTTACTCTCCTCACTGATTTGATTTTATTCCTATTTATTCAGTTTCTATTCTTAATATACATTGATTCAATCATACTTAGTCATATCTCCACTCAATATATCACCATCACTTAGATCTGATTTTTTTTCACAGTTCCGTTGGGAATATCTACAGTTTCATTGGCCGGTTTTCACTTTACACAGCTGGGAACTATGCAATCCTAAGGCTCAAGCCTAGAGCTTGGCCCATGGAACTTTGTAGTACACAGTACAAGCTGGGCCAACTGTCCATTGCGTAGTTCCATGGATCAACCTAATTCCCTGGCCACTGAGACTGTGCAATGTTTAGTCTCTCCCAGTACATTGCCCAGGCTAAATTGTGCATTTCTTAGTCTCAAGCCTCAAGCTTCATCCTTGGCTACTGGGAATGTGCAATGCATAGTTCCCATAGGCAACTAATCCCTCTTTTTGATGAAAATTATGTGATAATTCTCCTTGATTTTCTGGTTTGCTACTATAACATGCCTTGAAAGTAGATTTGAAAAAGATTGATGTTTGCTTTATATGAGTGCCTTTTCTGTCCCACAAGTACCTTAGTTGTTGAGAACCACTCTCCATCAGTCACTATTACCATGGAACCAAAGAGATATTCTTGAAATGATACCACTAAAAGCAGTATTAGGGAATCAATTGAGCAAGCACTAGTTAAATTGCCAGTAAATGCGGACACTGAACTATTTATAGAAAAGGAGTCAACACTAACATGGAAAATGGTTAAATATGTTTTTCAAAGTACTTGAAGGAAGATATGGAATATTGACATGTATATCTTAGTATCTAGCGGTCATGATTATACAGGATTTCATGCAGATATCCAACCTTCCCATGTGCATATGTCATTAGCTGGATTGTCCCGCGCATTGATGGGAAGACTATGACATTTAGCAATGCTAGCGGACAAAATCTTACTACCTTTCTGGAAGAATATTATCAATGCATGTATCATATTCCCGAGCTAGTAAAGCTCATGGACTCATTCTTCTATGCCACCCACAACTCTGTGAGGACAAACGATATTATAAAAGGTTGGGTGAAGGAGCCATCGAAGTTTCGATAGACACCCACCCATTCATACAAGACAAAGTCACTCATGAAGGCCTATCAAATCTTGGCTATCTTGGCTTGAAGAATCTACGGTTAGTAGAGTACAAAGGCCTTTCCTGAAGGGTGAGAAATGGTGAATGAGGGGAAGTCATTCAATTGGTTTCGGCTCATCAGTTGAGATCCAATGTAGCGCAAGCTTGGGATCCTACCAAGGGCGAGCAAGCAAGGTTTTATATGTCTGCATACTTACTCGATGCAATTTGTGCAAAAAATCATCTTCTTGGCATGAACTGGACATGGACTCCATGAGAAATTTTCATGCATATTTATTGTAAGTTACTTTCGATTGCATCCATCAAGGAGTTATGGAAAAAATAATTGATCGCTTCATCCTTCCACTATAAAAGCTTATCTTTGAGGAGGACCCACCTTGCATGTCACGAGGAGAAATGGGGGCAATATCAGAGATCACAGATTGGTTTTCCTTACCAGATGACACACTTATTAGAGTGTTGGTGTACATAAGTTTTCACATCTTTTGCCAAGGTATGCCACCAACAATATTTTCATGCAAGAAGTGTCATATCATCTCACCATAGGGTTTTCAGTAGTACTAAACAGGAAGAAAAAATCACCATGGCTGACTCTTCCTTTGCAGATAAGAATATACGAGATTAAGAATCTCAAAGTTGTAGATACCGAAGCGAAAGCCATATTAAAGTTTGATTTCAGTACAAAATAATTCAATCCGTATGATCCAAGGAGAATTTTGAAGGACCAATGTGCCATAATCTACTACAATTGGGCTAGCAAGGAATTTCATTGGTTGGAGGAGGATCCATGGAAGAATTTATACAATGCCTCTAGACCACGTGAGTCAATCAGTATAGTTGGGACTTCATATGATCCAGGTAGATATTATTGAACACCCAACTATTCCACTTGGATCCCCACCATTGTTTCTTTCAATTTTTCAGTTTCCTTAATTGCCACACAATTTACTATTTTTGGTAGTTTTCGAGCCCTGAATTTCTGAAGCCGTTTTGAGGCCCTAAATGACGTTTTGTTTTGGAAAATAACCGTCGAAAAATGCAAAGCTTCAACTCACCATTCATTGTTAATATTTGTATTCCTCAGATATATATTTATAATGACGTATCATGTGCGTCAAATGAACATTGTATGCCAAAGTTACAGCCCCGGGAAATTGATGTACCAATTTACCCCAACGGGGCCCATAGTTTGGCGTTTCATCTCTTAGGGTTAGGTTTTTGTGTGTTTAAGGTTTTCCATTGTTTTAAAATAATAAATAGGCCTTCAAGCCTCATTGTAACACATATCATTGGCATGTAGCCACCACATCGCTTCTTAGAGATAAGCTACCATCACCCTAGCTAGTTTATGTCCATTCTGTGTGTAAGAAAATTTCAGCTATTTGATATTAATGAAATGAAGTTTTATTTCTGCTACATCTCTGAGTTTATGTTTAGTGTTGTATTTTATTGTGTTCTTGCATAATTTGGGATCAGTGGTATCAGAGTGGTTTGTGATTCCTCAATCCTTATTTTCATGTCCATAATGAGGTAAGGGTATAAGGAATTAGGGCTCGATCTAGTTGAACCTTTGCAAGATCAACCTCGCAAACCCCAATGGTCACCCATGGGGGAAGAAAAGGAACACGAGGGAGCAAGAGATCCTATCAAAATATTTCTCAAGGAGGCCCTCGAGAAACAAAGGAACACAATGATGGATAGCTTTTCCCAAATCCTTCAACGGTTGCCCACTGACGACGCATCTACATCCAACAGCCATTCTAGAGGTACCACTCCTTTTAAGGTACAAGTAAACTTTGGAATTCCAATATTTTAGGGCCAAATATATGTAGACGCCATAGATATAAGGGATAATATATTAGAAGGATATTTCTCGGTTCATGAATTTTTTGATTGGGAAAATATTACTTTTGCACTCCTCAAAGCCGCTCCCCATGTGAAGGATTGGTGGGAAACCTACTGTGAGAAAAAGGACAAGGGCGAAACCTCTCTGTTCTCATCCACACCCACTTGGAATTATTTACGAGATGCCATAAAATAACAATTTATCTCGTGGGGAGCTATGTGGTGAATCACATACAATGGACTACACTGTGACAACAAAGGGATCAAGATGTGCATGAGTTGATGAATCTGTTCCATACCCTGTGCACAAAGTTGGGTATCAAAGATTTAGAGAAACATTTGGTGTTGAAGTATTGTAGTTGTATGCATAGACACATTCAAGAGGAAATGGAGTTCCTTGACATCTCCTCGCTTGGTGCAGCATACTGGTATGTTTCCAATATTGAGCATAAATTCAAATAGAGGAAGCGAGACTTTGGATATGTGAATCAAAATAAAGGAAAAGGTGCCCCCAAACCATAGAAAAAAGGACAAATCCAAGGTGGGGTGGCCCAAGACATCCTATCAAAGCCAGAAGCAAAGAAAAACACCATGAAGCCGAAGAAGGACACAGGAAAGTGGTGTGAGTTCCATAAGAGCTCCACCCACAACACAAGTGAGTGTCAGGCCAAGCAGTCACTGGTGGCTGAGATGAAGGCTTTTGAATCAGATTCATGTTACAACTTTGACTCAGAACCCGAAAAGGGGAATGAAAAAAGGAAGCAGATTATCGATGCGGAGTGCAATGCCACTGATTACACCATGAATATACAGAGGAGGAGGAGCGTCTCTTCCACTCCCATATGTGGGTAAATGGTTCCTCGTTATAATTCATTATCGATAGTGGGAGCCAAAAGAACCAAATTTCAATAGAGGTTACAAAGTGGTTGGGCTTACCGACCACAGCAAACCCACAACCATACACCATCCAATGGATTCACCAAGGATGAAATCTCTGCGTCAGCCAACAGTGCCGCCTTCCATACAACATCAAGCCCTTCAAAGTAGAGTATTATGTGACGTTGCTCCTCTTAATGTTTGTGATGTATTATTAGGCCAAACATACTTGTGGAAGTGACATGCTATTTATGAGTCAAGGCTCGTGTTGTTATTGTTACATTGGGAAATAAGTGGTATAGGATATCAGAGGTAGTGCCTCTTACCTCCATCTCTTTGGTTACTGCAAAACAATGAAGTAAGCTCATTTCCAAAATAGTGAAATTTATTGTCTTGATGATCCACCCTTAGGGCAATAAGAATATTGTGGCCATGACCTCTAGACAGGGCCCCTTTACACGACTACAACAGATGGAAAAGGTCATGGAGGAGTACAAGGACATCTTCACCTCCCCCACAGGGGTTCCTCTACACTGTCAGGTCAACCACTCCATCGATCTGACCCAAGGTGCGCTGCTGCCCAATGGACCAATATATCGACTCTATGTTATGGAGAATGAAAAAATCATGAGGCATATTTAGGAGCTGCTGCAGAAATGTCACATTCGACCGAGTTGATTGCCCTATGGGAGCTCGATCGTGTTGGTGCAGAAGAAGGATTAGACTCAGAGACTTTGTATTGACTATTATGCATTGAATAATATCACTATTCGAAATAGGCACCAGATACCATGGATTGATGACCTTCTTCACCAATTGAAGGGGAAAAAATATTTCAGCAAGATCGACTTGAAGTCTAGGTATCACCATGTACCCATTGAACCATACGATGTGTGGAAGACTGCCTTCAAATTCAAGGAGGGCCTTTTCAAATCGTTGGTTATGCCTTTTGGGTTGATGAATTCTCCTGCAACCTTCATGAGGCTGATGGACAACATCTTGAGGCTATTCACCAACTCATTTGTAGCGGTATACTTGGATAACATCCTTATCTTCAGCTAGAGTTTGGAAGAGCACCTATACCACATCCGACAAGTTCTCCAAACATTGCGGCAACACAAGTCGTGTGCCAATTTTGAGAAATGAAAGTTTGGCATTACCCAAGTTTAATATCTGGAATACATTATTAATGAACAAGGGGTGCATGTGGATCCAGCCAAGATCCAATTCATTCAGGATTGGCCAGCCCAAACCAATCTGATAGAGCTCTGCATTTTTCTAGGTCTTGCCAATTTATACTGCAGGTTCATGTTCGGGTTATCTCATATCACTTGGCCCTTGAGTCAAGTAAAAAAGGAGGAGTGAAAGCGAAATTATTTTGGTATGAATCTCAACAGAATTCCTTTGTATATTTGAAACAACACCTCTGCTCTGCACCAATGCTCACATTACTAGACTTGCAACAACCATTTGAGATCAAGACAGATGCCTCTGACTATGCTATTGGAGTAGTCCTTATTCAATAGTGACATCCAGTGGCATATAATAGTGAGACACTTTCAGAAAGAGTACGAAAGTATCCCACTTATTAAAAAGATATGTATTCCATTGTGTGGGCCTACTGACAGTGGAAGCTTTACATTTTGGGGAAGGAAATGGTCATCCACATAGACCACCAACCGCTACAATTCATACAGACATAAGGGAAGTTGGAAAATTATTTCCATCAGAATTGGTCCACATACCTGCAAAAATTCCATTTGAACATCAAGTAAAAGAAGGGTAGCACCAATAATGTTGCAGACTACCTAATTTGACCACCTATCGTGGCATTAACCAATGTAATCAACTCTTGTGGGAATGAGACTTCTGATTGGCCGCTTCTCTAGAAAAGCAACCTAGAATTCGACCACACATACCAGATGATCTTGTGAGGTCAATAAGTTCTAGATTTTCACATCCAGGGTGCACCCTTGTGCCACTTGTGACACATTTGTGTTCCTTCAAATGAGTGTGACAATATTATTTGGTAAGCGCACTACAATCGGGTTGCTGGGAATTTCAGGGTCGAGAAAAAATTGGTAGTGCTGTAGAAATATTTATATTGGCCGAACCTTTGACAAGATGTCAGGAAGTACATCAGATCCTGCACTGCCTATGTCACTTCCAAACCCACCATTAATAAGCAAGGCCTCTATTCTCCGATGCCTACTCCTAGTTGACCTTGGGAATCCCTATCCATGGATTACATGTCGGGCCTTACTTCTACTAAACATGGAAATGACTGTTTTTTTTTTGCCGTGACAGATTCTCGAAGATGGCAATTATGGTAGTATTCAAGAAGAATATCACAACAAAAGCCACTGCTAAACTCTTCTTTGAATGAGTGTGGGTATACTTTTAGATCCCCCAGTCTATTATCTCAGATCAAGATAACAGGTTCCTCAGTACATTTTGGTTTAGCCTCTGGTCGATGTTGAACACCAAGCTCACTAAATCCACTACTTTCCATCCATAAAATGATGGCAGGATAAAGGTCGTCAACAAGATGATCGTACACATTTTGTACATGTACAACGCAAATAATCCATGCATATGGGATGTGAGCATCCCCTATGTCCAACACATCTATAACTGGGCTCTCCACAACTCGACTGGACACAACCCCTTTCAGGTGGGCTTGGGATTCCAGCCACTATGTCCCATTGGTGTGGCCATACCATTTGCAGCTACTCATGCAGATTCAGATCATGTCTAGTCCAAAGCCGACAAGGCAAAAAAATTCATTGAGCACATTCAACACATCTGACAACAGGTCCATGACCAACATCAACATGATCGACATTCGGTGCCAGACAAGTTCCAAGTGGGCGACAAAGTTTTGCTACATTTGTAGAAGGAGCACCTCGCTAGGCCCCACTGCAAGCTTCACTCACTCTGATATGGGCCATATGCCATCACCAAGTCAGTAGGGGACAATGCCTTCGATCTTAGTATTCCACCATTCCTTTTTCTGCACCCAGTTTTCAATGTGTATTTCCATCGACCCTACTTTCCACCATTGTTGGACACATCCGACATTGCAGAACAACTCACACCAACAAAATTAAACCCAGATGACATGGAACAAGCCATAACTGATTAAATCATAGAAACACAGAATAATAACACCCAAAAAAAAGGATACAACTATATCGATTTTTCAAAGTGTTAGAAAATTATGTATTATAGAGCAATGCAACACATAAAATATGTGGAAAACACAAGCACACAAAACACATAAAACCAGAGAGACACAGATATACGTGGTTCACCCAGTTTGGGCTACGTTGACCCCAAACAGCCAGTCCTTCCTTTATATTATCCAACAAAATGAAGAGACACAAACTACAACAGATCCACTGTAATATCCTCTGTTCTCTCTCACAGTCTTCCTATATGTTTCTCGCTATGAGAATACACATACAATACACAGCCACAATACAATACCCTTGTACAAAATGAGGGGCTGCCTTTTAGGGAAAAAAACTCTAAATTAAACATAACTTCTACCGTCAGATCATCTGCCTAATGAACGGCCTAGATTGACTAGAAATTAATATACTTTTACAAGGAAATTTTACATCTATTTTTAGCTTCGGTGGCGCTGCCCCCAAAACCCCCTGCTAGGGGGCGGGGGCTCCATAAAGTTGCAACCCCCCCTGGACCCCCTAGGCAGTGTTTTATTACGAGCAGCATTGCCGCCCCATTAAGATATAGGGGACCAATGTTGTGATACAAAATAAAAAATATAATCAGGCTCCATACCCAACACAAAGCATGCCAACTCCTTCAATAGGGCAAGTGGCTCACCGGGGACCAAGTTTAGCAGAAGTTTCCTCATTGCATGGAGGAAATCAATGCAATGGGGACCATTTCTTCCTAAGGGAGGGGGAATGATCTAGGTGGATATTGGTGGAAACTCGCCTATTCCACTTGGACCCCCACCATTGTTTCTTTTAGTTTTTCAGTTCCCTTAATTGTAGCACTATTTACTATTTTTGGCAGTTTTTCGAGTTCTGAACTTCCAGAGCCATTTTGAGGCCCTTAGCAACGTTTTTTTGGAAAATCCCTGTTGGAAAATGTGAATTTTAACTTTAAATTATTTGTCATCATTTTTAGTTCTCAAATATATTTCTAATAAGGCATTGTGTACGTCAAATAGAGATCATATGCCAAAGTTATGACCCCGGGAAATTGATGTACCAATTTACAGCAACGGGGTCCATAGTCTGGAGTTTCATGTTCTAGGGTTAAATTTTTGGATATTTATGGTTTTTCACTGTTTCTAAATAATAAATAGGCCTTCGAGCCTCATTGTAAAATAGTTCAGAGGCATGTAGCTACCACATCTCTTCTCAGAGATAAGTTACCATAACTCTAGCTAGTTTATGTCCATTCTGTCTATAAGAATATTTCAGTTATTTGATATTAATAAAATGAAGTTTTATTTCTACTGCATCTCCAATTTTATGTTTAGTACTGTATTTTATTGAATTCATACATAAGTCTGGATCATCATATAAGGCCACTCCACATCAACTTGAGAAGGAACAATAACCCAGTACAAGACAAGGGAAATAGAAAGGTTGCTGATAGAACAGAGGAAGAACAAAGCTAGAATATGATATTGGATCCAATTCTCATGAAGAAAATTTGGCCACAGAAGAAAAGAGAAAGCAGATGAAACAAAGAGTAGAGCGGAGGAAGAGAGAAAAGAAGAGCTTGCGAGAAGCAAATTTGAAAGCACAGAAAGGAGAAAAAGAACAGGCGTAAAGGAGGAAAGAAGAAGAGAAGAAGCAAAAGCAGGAAGAAGAAGGAAGCCAAGGTGCTATAAGAGAAGAAGGAACACCAATAAAAGTTGAAGAGAAGGAACAAAAGCAGCCAAAAACAAAGGTAGAGAGCGAATAGATGTAGGATCAAGAGCTTGCTCTGCAGATTGAAGATTTTATTGAAGTTGCAGATATGGAGTTGGAACCGGAGCCGCGGGATGAATACGTGGACTTGTTGCCTAGTGCACCACAGGTCAGCATTCAAACTCCACCACCTCCAACCACAGAGTTATCCTCAAGCGAGGAAGGGGACATAGTGCCTCTTGATGATGATTTGGTAATGGATGTCTACAATGTGTCATATTATGAACTCCAAAATAGGATTGTACAATCACAGAGAAATAATTTTCTAGATGATCATGCATCACCTACATTCATTAGAGAGAGGGTGAGAGTGGTAGACACCAGCAAGAATCCAAATTCCATTGCAAAAGCAAACTTGGACTTCGCGGGTGGAGCAAGATAAAACACTCAGTATTGGATGGCTGAGAATAAGAAGTTGGTACATAATATACAGGCTTCCCAACAATAGATAGAACAACTCCTCACAACATCATAGAATGCAAATTCTACACAGGTCTACTTGGAGGGGATGAGGGCAGTGATACTTGCTGAATTATCCACACTTGGAGAGACCATGTGGGACCTCTATGAGGAGTTCATGATCATACATAAGGAATTTCTACGCTTACATTGATTGCATCAAAAAAGAAAATAATTTTTCAAGATTCTTAGGAATGTGTAAGTTTTCATCACTACCATGCAAAAGTGGACAATGTGATACAAGGGGGCATCCTTAACTTAATGAAGAAAATGAAGCCGTAGGCAAAGCTAGATAAAGCGAGAGTTCGAATGTCGATCCAAAACAACAAGAAAATCACCTCTTTCATTGGAAGTATTCAATCCTCATATGTACACATATACAAAAATTTGGATTTCATGGCGAGAATCCATAATATACCGTCATTCAGCTCACTCACCGAAGCTAAGCACAAACATCATGTCAGGCAAGAGACTGAAGAGTATTTAGAGAAGTTGACACAAATCGCGACCCAGGAGGATTTCGAGCTGAATAGATGATCCCGATAGATAATGGTGGCCAACCACCTATTCCATTTTGACCCCCACCATTGGTTCTTTCAATTTTTTAGTTTTAGCACAACTTACTAGTTTTAGCAATTTTTTCGGGTCTTGAACTTTTGGAGCCGTTTTGAGGCCCTAAACGATGTTTTTTGGGAAAATCGGGATATGCATGGAATTTCCTATGATTTTTCTTACGTAAAAAGTTGTATTACTCGGATGGATCTTTCTAAAAAGGTATTTAGCACGTCAAACAAAGATCGTATACCAAAGTTATGTCCCCAGGAAGATTGATGTACCAATTTACCCAAACGGGGCCCACAGTTTTGGCGTTTCATCTCCTAAGGTTAGGTTTTTGGATGTTTAGGGTTTTCCATTGTTTCTCAACAATAAATATGCCTTAGAGCCTCATTGTAACATAGTTTAGAGGCCTGTAGCCGCCACATCTCTTCTTAGAGATAAGCTACCAGCGTCGTAGCTAGTTTATTTCCATTATGTCTGTAAGCGTAAATATGTTATTTGATATTAAAGAAATGAAGTTTTATTTTCACTGCATCTCTATGCTTATGTTTATTTCTGTATATTATTGTGTTCCTTCATAAATCCATGATCCGGATTTATTAAGGAATGAAATAGAATAAAAATATAACCATAAATACAAAGATGCAGCAGAAATAACACTTCATTTCATTAATATCAAAGAACTGAAATTTGCTTACAAATAGAATGGAAATAAACTAGCTAGGGCACTGGTAGCTATCTCTGAGAAGAGATGTGGTGGCTACAGGCCTCTGAACTGAGTTACAATGAGGTTCGGGGGCCTATTTATTATTTAGAAACAAGGGAAAACCTTAAACATCCAAAACCTTAACCCTAGGAGATGAAGCACCAAAACTATGGGCCCCATTTGGGTAAATTGGTGTTTCAACTTCCTGGGGATGTATCTTTGGCATATGATCTCTGTTTGATGCGAACCATACCTTGTTAGAAAGATATATCTAAGATCTACAAATTTTGAGTGAGCAACATTGATTCATGGACACATGTTGCTCCCGGTTTTCCCAAAAAACGTCGTTTAGGGCCTCAAAACGGCTCCAGAAGTTTAGGACCCGAGAAACTGTTAAAAATAGTAAGTTGTGCGGAAATTGAAAAACTGAAAGAGACAATGGTGGGGCCCCAAGTGGAATAGGCGGGTGACCACCAATATCCACCTGGATCATTCCTCCCCCCTTAGGAAGCAATGGTCCCCATTGCGTTAAGTTCCTCCATGAAATGAGGAAACTTCTACTGAACTTGGTCCCTGGTGAACCACTTTCCTTGGTGCAGGAGTTGGCCAGCTTTGACAACCCGATATGGTTGGATCTTCTATTGGTGAGTGTTCTTGATTTGCATGTCCATGTTACAATCTATGGTGGCCTGTTCCATGCAGTCTGGGTTTAACTTTGTTGGTGTGAGTTGTTTTGCAATGTTAGAGGTGTCCAGTAGAGGTGGTAAGTAAGGACGAAGGCGGTTCACATTGAATACTGGGTGTAGGCCAAGGAATGGTGGAATACTAAGCTCGAAGGCATTGTTCCATTTAGCATTGGTGATGGAATACAACCCATATCGAAGCGGGCGAAGCTTGCGGTGGGGTCTAGTGAGGCGCTCCTTCTACAAATGTAGCCAGACTTTGTCGCCCACCTAGAAGTCGTGTGGCACCCGATGTTGATCATGGCATTGCTTGTACTTAGCATTGGCTCTGTCCAATATTTCATGAACCTATTGGCGGATGTGCTGAATGCGCTTGATGAAGCTATTTTCTTTGTCAACTTCAGACTGGAAATGAGATGAATCAGCTTGAGTAGCCGCAAATGGTATGGCTATGTCAATGGGGCATAGTGGTTGGAATCCCAAGCCCACCTGAAAGGGGCTGTGGCTGATTAAGCTGTGGAGAGCCCGGTTATAACTATGTTGTACATAGGGGAGGCTCTCATCCCATGTGCGTGGGTGATTTGAATTGTACATGTGAAGAATTTGTACAATCATTCTGTTGATGACCTCTGTTTGGCCATCTGTTTGGGGATGGAAAGCTGTGGACTTGGTGAGCTTGGTGTCCAGCATTGACTAGAGGTTGGAAGAAAATGTGCTGAGGAACCTGCTGTCCCGATCTAATATGATAGACTATGGGACCAAAAAATGCACTCACACTCATTCAAAGAAGAGTTTAGCAGTGGCTTCTGTTGTGATATTCTTCTTGCAGGCCGACGTAATGGCCATCTTCGAGAATCTGTCGACGACCACGAAAACATAGTCACTTCCATGCTTAGTAGAAGGCAGGCCCGACATGTAATCCATGAAGATGGATTCCCAAGGTAGACTAGGGGTAGGTAGTGGAGTATATAGGCCTTGTTTCTTGATGGTCGGTTTGGCAATGACACAAGCAGTGCAGGATCTGATGTGCGTCAAGACATCCTTTCAAAGGTTCGACCAATAGAAATACTTCTGAAGTATTGCTAATGTTTTCTTGACCCTGAAATGCCCAGCGAATCGACTGTAGTGTGCTTCCCATATCATCTTAGCACGCTCTCTTGAAGGAACGCAAAGGCATCCCAGGTGAAATAAAAGTGCATCTTGTAGGTGAAAATTTGGAACTTGCATACCCCCCAGGAGTGCCTTGTATGTGTGGCCGAATTTTGGGTCTCTCTCATAGAGAAGCGACCAATAAAAAGTCTCGTGCCCACAAGAGTTGAGAACGGTGGTGAGCACCATGATCGGTGGTTGGTTGAGGCAATTTGCAACATGATTGGTGCTACCCTTCTTGTACTTGATGTTCAAATGAAACTGTTGCAGATATGTAGACCACTTTTGATGGTGATCATTCTGCAACTTCCCTTGTGTCTGTATGAACTACAAGGGTCGGTGGTCTGTGTGGATTATTGCTTCCTTCCCAAAAATGTAATGCTTCCATTGTCGACAAGCTTGCACAATGGAATACATTTCTTTGTCATAAATGGGATACTTGCGAACTGTGTCAGACAATGTCTCACTATGATATGCCACTGGATATCCCTGTTGAGTAAGAAGTGCCCCAATAGCATAGTCAGAGGCATTTGTCTCTATCTCAAATGGTTGTTGCAAGTCTGGTAATGTGAGCACTGGGGTAGAACAGAGGCAATTTTTCAATTTTATGAACGCCGCCTGTTGAGATTCCGACCAAAAGAATTTTTCTCTCGCTCCTCCCTTGGTGACTTGACTCAAGGGCCAAGTGATATGAGAGAATCCCAACACAAACCTATGGTAGAAATTAGCAAGACCCAGAAAGCTGTGAAGCTTTGTTATAGTTGTTGGGGCTAGCCAATCCCAAATGACTTGGATCTTGGTTGGATCCACATGCACCCCATTTTCACCAATAATGTATCCCAGATATTGAACCTAGGTCATGCGAAAAGTGCACTTCTCCAAATTATCACACAACTTGTGTTGCCGCAGTGTTTGGAGGACTTGTCGGATGTGGTGGAGGTGCTCTTCCTAAGTCTGGATGAATATAAAAATGTCATCCAAGTACCCCACTACAAATGAGTTGGTGAATGGCCACAAGATGTCGTCCATCAACCTCATGAAGGTTGCTGGAGCATTTGTCAACCCGAAAGGCATGACCAACCATTTGAAAAGGCCTTCCTTGGCTTTGAAGGCAGTATTCCACACATCGGAGGGTTCGATTGGTACCTGGTGATAACCAGACTTCAAATCGATCTTGCTGAAATATTTTTCCCCTTTGAGTTGGTCCAGAAGGTCATCAATCCGTGGGATTGGGTACCTATTCTAGATAGTGATCTTGTTCAGCGCCTGATAGTCAATATAGAGTCTCCACGTCCCATCCTTCTTCTCTACCAACATGATCGGGCTCCCACAGGGCGATGAACTTGGTCAGATGTGACCTTTCTGTAGCAGCTCCTGAATCTGCCTCTTGATTTCATCATTCTCCAGAACAAAGCACCGATAGATCGGTCCATTGGGTAGCGGTGCACCTGGGGTCATATCAATCGGGTGCTTGACCTGAAAGTGCAGAGGAACCCCTGTGGGTGAGGTGAAGATGTCCCCATACTCCTCCACAACCTTGTCCATTTATTGTTTTCGTGCAGAGGAGCCCTGTCTGGAGGTTGTGGCCACAATATTATTCTTGCCCTGGGGGCGGATCATCAAGAAAACAAATTTATTGGTTTGGGAAATGAGCTTACTGCATTGTTTTGTAGTAAGAAAAGAGATAGCAGCAGGAGGTGGTACCTCTGATATCCTGTACAACTGATTTCCCAAAGTATCAATAACAGCGCGAGACCAAGAGTCATACACAGCATGATGCTTCCACAAGTATGGTTTTCTTAATAATACATCAGAAACATCAATAGGAGCAACGTCACATAATACCTCATCCATGAAGGGCTTGATGCTATAGGGAAGGCGATATTGCTGGCTAACATGGAGATCTCATCCTTGGTGAAGCCACCCGATGGTGTATGGATGTGGGTGAGCTGTGGTTGTCAATAATGAACTGTACCGGGGAGCCCTTTACCCACATCTGGGAGTGGAAGAGACGTTCCTCCTCCTCTGGATCTTCCAGTTCCTCCTTCTAGATCTTCGTAGTGGCAAAAGTGGCATTGGGCTTCGCATCAATAATATGTTTCCCTTTGTCATTCCCCTTGTCAGGTTCTGATTCAGAGTCAGAGCATGCATCTGACTCAGAGCCCTCATGTCGGCCACCAGCGACTGCTTGGCCTGACACTCACTTGTGTTGTGAGTAGAGCTCTTATGGACCTCACAACACTTTCCCATGTTCTTCTTTGGCTTTGTGGTGTTGTTCTTTGCTTGTGGATTTGAAAGGTTGTCTTGAACCACCATGCCTTGGCTCTGTCCTTTGTTCTGTGTTTTGGAAGCACCTTTCCCTTGATTTTGATTCGTAGATCCAAAATCTCACTTCTTCTGTTTGAATTTCTGCTTAATCTTGGCAGCATACTGGTATGTCGTACCAAGCGAGGAGATGTCGAGGAACTCCATTTTCGAATGTATTCCGCGTACAATCGTGACATTTAGCATCCGCATGTTTCTTCGACCTTGATACCAACTTGTGCGTTGTACCGTATCTGCCGCCACATTATCTTGATCCATTTGTTGTTCTAGCGTGATCCATTGTATGTACTTGTCAGCATAGCTCCCCACGAGATAGTATTGTTCCTTGATGGTGTCTCAGAAATAATTCCAAGTGGGTACGTCTGAGAAGAGAGAGGGTTTTGTCTCATGCTTTTTCTCACAGTAGGTTTCCCACCAGTCCTTGACATGGGGGGTAGATTTGAGGAGTGAAAAAATAATCTTCTCCTTGTCTGAAAAGTCATGAACCGAGAAATATCCTTCTAATAGATTCAACCATCTATCTACGACATCTGCATCTATTTGCCCCTCAAATATGGGAATTTCAAAATTTACTTGTACCTTAAAGGGAGTCACACCTCCAGAGTGGCTGCTGGATGCAGATGCACCGCCGGTGGGCAGCCGTTGAAGGATCTGGGCAAAGTTATCCATTATCACGTTCCTTTGTTTTTCGAGGGCCTCCTTAAGCAATATTTTGATAGGATCTCCTCCTCCCCCATCTTTCTTTTCGTCCCCCATAGGTGTTCGTCAGGGTTTGCGAGGCTGATCTTGCAAAGATTTCACCAGATCGAGCCATAAATCCTTATACCTCGACCTCGTTGGGGACATGCAAAGAAGGATAGAGAAAAAGAAGACCGCTCTGATACCACTGATACGGATTTATGCAGGAACATAATAGAATAAACATATAACCATAAATACAAATATGCAGCAGAAATAACACTTCATTTCATTAATATCAAAGAACTGAAATTTTCTTACAAACATAATGGAAATAAACTAGCTAGGGTGCTGGTAGCTATCTCTGAGAAGAGATGTGGAGGCTACAGGCCTCTGAACTGAGTTACAATGAAGCTTGAGGGCCTATTTATTATTTAGAAATAAGGGAAAACCATAAACATCCAAAACCCTAACCCTAGGAGATGAAGTGCCAAAACTAAGGGCCCCGTTTGGGTAAATTGGTGTTTCAACTTCCCGGGGATGTAACTTTGGCATACAATCTCCATTTGACACGAACCATACCTCGTTAGAAATATCTATCCGAGGACTACAAATTTTGAGTGAGAAACATCAATCCATGGACCCATGTTGCTCCCGGTTTTCCCAAAAAACATCGTTTAGGGCCTCAAAACGGCTTCGGAAGTTCAAGAACCGAAAAAATGTTAAAAATAGTAAGTTGTGCCGAAACTAAAAAACCAAAAGAGACAATGGTGGGGCCCCAAGTGGAATATGCGGGTGACCACCAATATTCACTTGGATCAATCTAGATCAATAGTATCAGAGTAGTCTGCTCTTTCTCTGTTTTTCTTTGCATGTCCCCAACAAGGTCAGGGTATAAGTAGTTAGGGCTTGATTTGGTTGACCCCTTGCAAGATCAGCCTCGCAAACCTTGACGACCTCCCATTGCATAAGAAAAAAAAAACGAGGGAGCAGGAGATCCTATCAAATTATTGCTCGAGGAAGCCCTCGAGAAACAAAGGAATGCAATGATAGATAAATCTGCCCAGATCCTTCAACAACTGCTCACTGGAGGCACATCTACATCCAACAGTCACTTTGGATGCACATCTCCTTTAAAGGTACAGGTCATCTTCAACATTCCTATATTTGAAGGCTAGATAGATGTAGACACCGTAGATAGATGGTGTAATTTGTTGGAAGGGTATTTCTTGGTCCATGATTTCTCCGACCGATAAAATATTACTTTTTCACTCCTCAAAGCTACCCCCTATGTAAAAGACTGTTGGGAAACCTACTGTTAATAGAAGGATGAGAGGGAACCCTCTCTATTCTAGCCCGCACCCACTTGGAATTTGTTCTGAGATGACATCAATGAAAAATATTACCTCGTGGGGAGCTAAGGACAAGTACATCGAATGGACCATGCTGTGGCAGCAAAGGGATCAAGATGTGCAGGAACTGACAAATTTGTTCCATACCCTGTGCACAAATTTGGATATTAAATATTCAGAGACATTTGGTACTCAAGTACCACAACTTTTTGCATAGATTCATTCATGAGGAAATGAAGTTCCTCGACATTACCTCGCTTGGCACGAAATAGATATATGACACCAAGATCAAGCATAAATTTAAGCAGAAGAAGCGAGACTTTGGATCTGCAAATCCAAAGCCAGGGAAAGGCACCCCCAAACCATAGAACAAGGGGCAAAGCCAAATTAGGGGGTGACTCCGAATAACACAAAAAATTCAAATAAGGACATGGGGAAGTCATGTGAATTTCATAACAACCCCACTCACAGCAAAAACGAGTGTCGTGCCAAATAGTCGTTGGTGGCCGAACTGAAGGAACATAAATCAGATGTGTTGGCTCCCCATGATTTTCAAGATTGGCAAGAACAAATGCTATAGGGAACCATATCAGAACCACTTTGGAATCTTTGGACCTAGCCTTCCTGGAATCAGAGAGGGATCTCTCTATGTAATTATTTATAGATGATATGTCTTTGTGCTTTTGTATGTAAGTTTAGGCTAGCTATGAAGTTCTAAGGAGTTATTAGTTTTGATTGATTGATTGATATGTTTATAGATCAAATGCTGTGATTAATTGAAGGAAGTGTTTCAGCTGAATAGATGGACCATGAGAAACATTAATCCATAGGGCTATGGAGTCATAAAAGGATTTAATTGTTCATCAACTCTGCAAGCATTTTCATAGGGAAAGCTAACAATATCAGGTGGATCTCTTAGATTAGATGGCATATGAAATGACAATAAGTTGTGAAGGCATTATAACTATAGTCAGTTAAGAATCTTCTAGCTCTACTTTAACAAGAAAAGCCTTTTAGGTAACTGTTTGAGACAAACCAAAGGACAAGGCACACCATAGACTTCTTTGGCCAAACTTTAATAAGAAAACCTTTAAGAAAACAATCAAGCAATCCTAGAATTACTCTCAGACAAAGAAAACATTTAAGATAACAGTGAGTGTAGCTAAAGAGCAAGCTAAACCTATCTTCTTTAACTAAACACTATAAAGACCTTCAAAGCAATAGTTTGAGGTAGACTAGAGGACAGGGCATACCATAGACTTCCCTCGTTTAGACTCTACTAAGTATACTTCAAAGAAAGGCCTTAAAAACAATATCTCAAGCTACACCAAAGGACAGGGCTTACCATAGACTTCTTTGGCTTTACTCTATTAAATAATTTCCAAGACAACAAGCTAGGTGGAACCAAAGAGAAACTAAGAATTCTCCAATCAGACCTTGCAGAGGAAAACATTAAGATAAAGAATGTAGACAGAAATAGGGTGCCAAGACAGCATATCCTACTCTAAAATTTCTGTTTTTTCATCAGAGAAATAATGGATAGAATGGAAAACAGAAGGAAAAAAATGACAAAGAAGAAAAACTTCACCATTAACATAGCTCAAGAATCCTGTGAACGTGCTTCTATTACTAATGTTCAAGACAATTACATTACTCCAGTACAATAGATCTTTGCAACTCAGAGCTTTCTCAAATCCAGCCTAGCAGTCCTCAACTAGCTCAGCAACAGCAATCAGTTAACTAATCAACCAACCAACAACAAAAAATGAAGCTTACATGCAATATTTGTCTGCAAAATGAGGAGGTGATCCTAAGCTAGGGTTTCAGATGTTATTTATTACAGAGTTAATGAGTTTTTTTTACCTTTGAGACCATGCAAGGCCCAAGGAAAAAATATCTTAAGGTGATTCACTGTAAAAATAACTCCTAACTTAACTTCTGAGATAACTTTTGGAACTATTTGATTTTAAGGCTTTTTCAATAACTTTTACAATAACTATTGGGTAGATGAAAATATCTCTGATTGTTTGTAATAACTGTTTGATGTTTTATTGAAAGAAAACATGTTGTAGGTGGAAAAATATGTCCTTTGAAGAAGTAAATGCCTTCATCTGATCATTCGAATCTGCCTATGTGTAGACCTACCTCTATTTTATCTTTTAAACTCTGTTTAGGCCTTTTAAACTTGATTTTATCCTCTAACTATCTGCCTTGCTGTCTATTCTCTAATTCTGCCCTTATCTTTGTTTTGTGATTAATATTTTTAATTTTTCCTTTGATCTATGATTAGCCTGTTAATCTTCACTGTCGTAGTCTTCTGATTGTTTTGTCTTCTCATCGTGCCTCTGTCCGTGTTTTTCGGTGCAGAGGGCATTATTCTACTGCTAGAGGATTTTGAGTAGTCACCAATGATATAGATTCATTGGGATTATGCTTGTTTTTACACCTCTAGTCGCTTTATAATAAAAATAAACCTCTAGATCGTCACCCAGACATTCATTAAAATGTTCTTGGGCCTTTGGAGTGCATTTTCTGCATTCGTGTCATGAAACCTGTACAAAAACAAAATGCGAGCTTTAAATCCTGTGTCAGGGGGGATTTCTATGTTTACATGGAGTTTGTGGGCTTCTGAGTGTTGCAGAGGAGGTGAATAGAGGATTGGGCCTTTGTTTCAAAGCCACAGGGCTTCGGAATTTTTGAACTGGAGGAGGCGATGTTGATTTGGCAGTAGAGAAGATGGTGGTTTTCGTGACCGAGGAGGTGGTTTTTATATGGTCGAGGAGGTGGTAATGGTTTTGGGCGGAGGCGTGCGATATCATTCATTGAGCACCGCGTGGTGGATGGGACCCATGGTAAAACTACTTATATCACAAGGTCGAGGTTTGCTTAACCTCTACGCAAATAAATTTGCGATGAGCGTTGTCGATCGTTGGATCTCAGGGACGAGATCAACAGTGGTCGGGAGATTGGAGGGGACAGGTAAGTTAGGAAAATGACAGGCCCAGGTGACAAATGGTGAATTTTGAATGGGGCATGATTTTCAGTGGAAAGCAGGGCCCAGGGGTTCAATAAACCAACGAATGCGCCTTTTTATAAGGTAAAAAGAAGGGTTTTATGAAGGGTTTTATCAAAGAGCGGAGGTAAAAAATATTAAAGCGGGGGCTTTAATTTTATAAAGGTCAGGTAAATAAACATAAAGGGTCAAGTTTTAATAACTAAAAAAACATTTTAATATAAAAGGTGGGTCCCGAAAGGCCTAAATTCATGTTAAAAACAATGTAAAAAGGAATTTTTACATTGTTTTAACGAAACAAGTGAAAATTGATGAAGTGAGGGGGTTAAGGAGGTTTTTTGAAAGGAAAGTGGAGAGACAGATTAAATGAGGCCTTTGAGTAGGGAAGATGATGAAAAATAAGGGAATTTAAGCCCAGATATGAGTCTTTTTGGGAGCAGGAAGGTATTTTTCAGAAGGCAGAGATGAAATATAGTGAAAAATGCTTATTGAGGATAATGAAGGCAATGATATTTCTAAAGACAGCTGATACGAAAAGAATGCTATCTTTAGCTGCTTGTAGAAAATCCAGAGTCACCTAGTGAAACTGTAGAATACATGAGGATAACAGTCGCTCCAGCTGGGGAGGGAAACTCCTTTAGGAGGTGTCAAGAACCTCAATGATCAAATCTCTGGAATTTGTAGACCAATGCCTTGAATGTACATTGGCAAATTTGTATTTCTTCAATTGTTGATTTGCTACTGTTCCTTGAAGCTGTGATCTCTTAAAATATGAAAGACATTATTGCTTCAACATAACTCTACCAACCCATCATATTTTCCTAGCATTTTTTCTCCATTTGGGTGTATTTAGATTGGCAAAACATTGACATCATTTTTCTTTTGAAAGCAAGAAAACTATCTATTTCTACACTTATATCATCCAAAGGCTCATATTAGACCGATGAGCTATTTTATTCTCTACCTAATCTACTTATCTGTCAAGATTAAACAGTTTGAAAAATTTTCATTCTCTCATCTATCAACAATGAAATTGAAAACATGACCAAATCAAGATTAAGCAGTTTGATTTGTCATGAGCTATGGTATTTTGAGCAAGCTGCACACAGATTTTATTTGCAATAAGTAAAAGTAAAACTGAGGGATGTAATATGGATTTTTTTATTCATTCATATTTTTCTCTTTTGGTTCAGATTTGAACATTGGAACCAATATCTTTTCCTATCAATCTACTCATAAACCAAGTTTAAGCATTTTGGAAAATATTCATTCACTAACCTATTAGCAGAAATTTAAAACTTGTTCAATCATGATTACGCTGTATGATTGAACAAGACTTATTTTTAATAGTAGTGGGATTTGGAATTGCACACTTTTAGAAATATTTCTTTTTTGGTATGGGGCTTCACCTTTTCTTTTTAACTGCCCTCTTTTCTTATTTTCTTTGTTTTTATGTTTATTGTTCTGATCTTTTATTCAAACAATGTTATATACAATGAATAAATCTTTAAACTGATTATTTTCAACTGAAATAATGCTTGAGCATCCTTCCATTGATAGGACCTCCAAACAATTCTATTCCATCCATTTCTTGTAGGAAAAATGCATTGTTACCTCTTGCAGAATGGATGATGTATGGACCTTTCCATAGATTTTCAAATTTTCCATGCTTTCTCTTGTCTTCTCTTCTTGAGTCCCACTTTAGTATTTTGTCACCAATGTTGAAGTCATTTTCCTTGGTTTTTTTGTCAAAAATCTTCTTGATGTTTTCCTGCACTTCTTGTGTTCTGATATATACTTATTCTCTAGTTTGCTGCAGCTGGACAGTCTGGTTTATTCTTCTTAGCATGTCATTTTCTTTAGACTGAGCTTCTTGGATGAGCTTCATAACTGACACCCTTAAAATTGTTGGAAAAATTGCATCTGCTCCATACACTAATTGATAGGGAGACATTCCAATTTATTATTTATTTGTTAATTTGTCTTCCATAGTGCATGTACTAGTTTTCTGTGCCATGATTTTTTGTTCTCTTCCATCATTTTTTTGATGATGTTCACCAAATTTTTTTTTTGAGGATTCTACCAACCCATTACCTTTAGGGTAATAAGCTATAGAATGGCGTAATGAAATCTTATATTTGTGGCAAAATTCCACCATTTTATTGGATCTAAAAGAAATAGCGTTTTCAGTGATAATATTTCTAGGACAACCAAATCTAGACAAAATGTGGTTTTCAAGGAATTTGATGATTACTGAGTTTGTGGAAGTTCTAGAAGGGATGGCCTCTATCCATTTTGTAAAGTTTTCAGTTGAAGTGAGGATCCATTTGTGTTGGGTGTTAGGGTCCTATAAATATAGGATTCATAATTTTGAATTGACTTTCATAGTCCTGTAAATATGTACATACCTTGCTTTCTGCAAGTTGTTTTCCGATATTTGAAAATGAGAAAAAATGAAAAAAGAGGGTAAAATTCCTAAAAAGAAACATCAAAGGACTTAGAAAAATATATACCCAAAAAGAAAAATAGATAAAATAAGACCTGAAAGTGAGCAAGTCCAAAAGCCACTACTTTTACTTTCACTGCAAGAATAATGATTATGTGCAGAGTGCCAATAAATGCCATAATCCATGATCAGTTAAATAATTAAATATTAACTTTTCATGTTTTCAATTTCATGTTTTAGATAGTCAATAAAGATTTTTTAAACAGTTTAAACTTGACAAATCAATATATAGGTAGAGAATAATGAGGAGCTCAATAGTTTAATCTGAGCCCTCGGATGAAATAAGGTAAATCTAGATAGTTTTATGATTTGAAAGAAAATGTTTTAAGGTTGCAAGTCTAAATGCACCTACAAAATGAAGAAAAAAATGTTAGAAATAAAGTTGGGTAGGTAGAAAGCAGCTGACAAATCATGTAATAAAGCATCAACAGGCAAAATCACTAATTTCTCCTCCCCTATAAGTATTCAATATTCTAAGTTACCAGTCAAAAAAGCTCAGAGCATTTCTCTGATTTTTGTTTGGACCGGACCCAAGCCTCAATGACTGGTTAGTTAAAAATATCGAGTTCTTATGTTAAACACACATTTATCATCATTCACCCTTCATTCATACATTAAAATCCTTTTTTTTCATAAGTAAAGATAAACCCCAAATAATTAACTTCATCCTTACAAAAGCATTCATAAAACCCTCAAAATTACATTTATCCTAAGTATTACTGAAGTACATATAAAAATGAGCAATGCCTTATTTTATACTTTACTTAGAGATAATATGTGTTTTGTTTCCATTTTTCATATTAACGTTTAACCAATTTTTATTAAATCCATAAAAATACCCTCCTGTAGTTATTAATTCCATTATAACTAAATAACCCCCCAAAAACCCACTATTTTGATGTTGAGACCAAAGTCTATTATCCCCACGTGCATAAATAAAAACCTCGACTATAAGCCCTTTGGTCTAAACTTATCATTATTTGAAATACCCCGCCCCTATAGTTTTAAAAACCATTTAAATGGTTAAAAGTTATATGATATAATAAATCATGTCCACATATGTTTTATTGAAACATATTTATAAATGATTTAAATAAAACACATTACCCCCGCCTATATTCATATAATCCTAAGTTTTTGAATTAAACAAATGTTTATTTATAAATTTCAAGGACCATGGCCACCTATGCATAAAAGCCCGCACCCATATACATTGATTAAAACATTTTATATATGTTCAAACCTTATATCCCCCACCACATCTTAACCCATCCACTCACATATATCATCTCGGTCCCACTTCTTCATTTCAATACAACTCTCGAACTAATCTTGACCCTTCACATTGATCTCTCTAATCCTACGACTGATATTTGATAACGCATGGAAAAGATGTGTGACCACCCAAATGCCAAAGCTGTACAAAATGGGTGGTTTTTCCCATTCCTCTCTCCTCCACGTGGTCTTTCCTTATTGGATCGCGTGGGTTAAGCCAAAAACAACTTACCACCCAATAGCCGTGCAATAAACACTCACAATTTTTGTCCTTTGAAACTTCAAAACCGCTCTCCCGCCTGATGCGACCTGCATTCAATGTCTGATTAAAACAATTGAAATGTTTAATAAAACCTTTGAAAATGTATTTCATATAATTCTTGCTTGTTTTACTCCCTGCATTTCCTCTCCCAACTGAAAGAAACCCTGTTAAGGCCATTTTCTCTGCCATTTTTCATGCCTGAACCTGCATCATTTTCCCTTCAAACCTTTAAAGACTACAGAGGATCTGTGTATCACTCCAAACAATTCGTTGAAGCCTTCAACTCAGCAAAGAATCTCAAAAACCTTTCCAAAAAGCCGATACCTGCATTAAAACAGGTATTCTTCTTAAAAAATCAAACTTGCAATCAATTTAAAGACCTTTTACAAAATAAACAATTTCAGAGTTTTAAAAAATCTATTAAATACTTCCTAAAAGTCCCAAAAATAGGCCAAACTCTGGAAAATGTTTTCCAGAAAACATGTTTCTCGGCTGCACACCATTTCTGAAGAAATTTGTGAGTTTTTTCAATTTAATGAACTATTTTAAACTATGAATTAAGCCAAAAATCCTCTGAAGGTATCATAAGCCTCTTTGCCTAAATTTAAGAGACTGTTTTAGCCCAATTTCTCATTAAAAGACTCAAGAAACCTTTTTTTCTTGTTTTAACTCAGTTCAAAACCCTATTAACCTCTTTGACAGACCTAATTGGAAAGAAAGCCCTAAGAAAATACTATACTTCACCTGTTTATCCATGAAGCCTCTGCTAAATTAAATTGCTTCTGCAAACTGTATAAACTTGCAGAATTAGCCAAAATGCCAAAAAAGCAGAGTTCTAGCAATCCTGAAGGTTCCAAAGTGCCAAAATCAAATCCAGTACTGTGACCACTTAAAGCCATTATCACCTCCCTGCAGTCAGGGTTTCATTAACAATTATTTTGTTTTTCAGGTCATTAGCAAAAGGAGAATTTGGATAAAACAATCTAAATACTAGTTAGAGATCCATTTTACTCCAAAAGTTCACAAAGAAAAGAATTTTAAATGATATTCCTTAACAAAATATTCCAGGCAGCAGAACAAAAAGAAGTCATTTATGCAGACAGAGATAAATTTACACAGCAAAGGTTAAAGTTCAAAGTAAATTAATAATTCACAGTGATAGTGAAAATAGAACAGTCAAAGAGCATCAGAGTTAAAATGTATCAGATGAAAGTTAGAGTGAAAGTCAAATCAGAAGAAGTTACAGAACAGTCAAGGTAAAAAGTAAAAGTAAATACAGAGGCAGTAAATGGTAAACAAAGATGAAAATACTTTCACCAACAATGAAATTTATCCAAAGTGAAAGTAAAAATAGTTAAAAGAACAAAAAGGTTAAAAGATGAAAACAGAGCATGAAGGGACATTTTTGCAGAAATTTACTATTTAAGTCATAGTTTTGCAGAAACTATTGTGGACAATTTAAGATGAATTTTGAAAAAATAAAGGAGGTTTATGCTCCTACGATGTCCAACTAAAAATGTCTCTCTCACTTTTCTAACATCCATTATGGGTTTGGAAATATTAAATAATATGTGAAAGTACTTTTTAAAGAAAATTCTTGTTAAGTTATAATTTTGCAAAGCCGATTGAGGCCAATAAGAAATACATCTTACAAAACTGAAGGAGGTTTTGGTTCCTAGGAGACCAAAATACAAAAACCTATCTCATTTTTGGCACAGGTATTAAATAATGAGAGATACATGCACATGTTTACAACCTATTTTTTCAGACTGTACAAATCTCTCTTTTACACATATTTTTACAGAGCGTATTGTGAACAGCTGGAGCTGAATTTTAGGGAACTGAGAGTGGTTTACCTCAACAAAATATTTATCTACAATAACCTCTCTCACTTTTTACATATATATTTCATATTGAGATATAAAAAGGTATCATTGAACCCCAAGTTTGCAGAATTTATGGAGCAGAATGCACAAAGAAAGGAGACAGTTAGTGACTTGGATGCCTCATCATCAACTAAGAGTTGATATCAAATTCGAATTTCTCCTCTTTTTCATCACCTATCCATAATTATAGTGCCAAATAGATTCATTAGTTTTGAGTGTCCTTTTATTAAGTTCAATTTATGTAAAAGCGTTTGAGATAGTTGTAAACCAATCTTGATATTTTTTCAAGATAATTTAGTTTAGAATTTGTATAAATACTTCATCTTTAGAAGTATTTTGGTGGAATAAAATTGTTGGGATTGTTACAGTCATTTCTTCTTGGACTTTAAAGCTCTTTTTTCTCAAAACTTCGAGTAGTAGGCTGGATCAGAGCAAATTGGCATCATACTTTAGGGTACCTCTGATGAGCTATTTGGAGTGAAGTATTTTCTTCACTTGTCATTGTTTCTTTTCTCTGTTACATGCATCCATTTATGTTTATGCTAAATCTGAATGTATAAATAGGAGTATTACTATAGGATATTTTAATAGCACCTTGTTTTTAACTATTTATCATTTCTTTGTTTTCTTCTAATTTCCGGTGTAGGGAACCCTTAATTGCTCCCTCTCCCATTTGAAATCTATCTACTACTTCCCTTTTCCGGATCAAAGGATCCTTAAGTTCCCTTTCTCACAATCATACCATCTCACAAAAACAACTTTCCATGATCTCCAAGGGTTTTCTATCTTTCCCTTAAGACATTTGAACTTTTTTGCCCTTGATCCTAGTCTTGTTAGCTTGATTTTGACTCCATAGCCCAATGGACAAATAGATTTCCGAATATTGATCCTTTCAAGTGATTTTTCCCACCAAATCTACCAAAACCAAACCAAAGCTTCACATTCATAACTAGCCTAATATTCAAAAATTAAATCAAATTTAAATTTTAAAGAGAGAGCCCTCTCTGAACCATAAGAAGGCTAGATCCTAGAGTTTGAAGTTGGTTTGTGGTTACCTCGATGATTTCTCTCATGAACCTGGAGAAATTACCGAGTGATAAAATTATTGGCGACCATACTAGGGAAGGCTAACATTTTCTTCAGAAATATTTTACAGGTTCAGATCTGATCTATGATGGTGGACAGTGATCAGACACACAAAGGTTATAATCATCCACCTGGCGACTCCAAATCAATTTCACAATCAAGACTCCACTGGAGGAATGAACCTGAAAGAACAATATGGAAAGATTAGGATTTCAACTTGGATATTAATCCAAGACATTATGTGCTTTCTCATTAAGAAATTTTTTCAATGTATATTGTATTTTATAGAAGGATCTAGCTTGGTTTTATAGATATAGTGACCCTTCTTTATGACTAATTTACAAGATGACCCAAGAATAAAATGAAGATATGTTCCCATGAGCAGAGATCACATATCTGGATTTCCACACAAACTACCAAAGGTAAATTGAGATAAAAATCTTCCTATATTTCAAGATGAGAATATTGATGATCCTTTATTACATCTCATTAAATTACATATACACTCATGGAGATTGAAGGGTGATTGACATGAGGATTACCTCATGAAGATATTCATGGCAACCTTAGAAGGACAAGAAAGGGAATGGTATGAAGCTCTCAAACCTGCTAGTTTATTTTCTTTAAAGGATTTTCATAAGGTATTTTATGAGAATTACAAAGAAGATTTTCCATCTTTATCATTAGCTGAAAATTGTTGTGGTCAAGCTGAAGATCTCATACATTACCTTAAAAATATTGATGAAGATTTTGGAAATTGGCATCCTGAAGATTTATTAGAAGCGCTCCATAAATTTCATTCTCAAGTTAAGTGTCATGATAATCAAGAGGAGTTAATAAAAAATCAAATAGATCAGGAGATGAATCAAGATCCACAAAGCCCCTTTGTAGTAACAAATGATGTTTCATATAATGTTTTGAATGAAGTTAAAGAAAATATTCAACCTCATGATTAGTTTTTACATAAGAGAGAAGAAAATTTTTATTCAAAGCTAAAAATTCAAAGATTCCCACCCCCCCTCACCGAAGAAGAAATCAATTTTCTTCTAAACATACAACCATCCTCAAAATATTTACATAATGAAGAAATTGTTTCTACTTATTCTAATGTTGATGTATCCACTAAAGTTTTTTTTCCATGAAGAGACAGAAGAACAAGTTGATTCTCATGTTGTTCTACCTTCCCAAAAAGGCTCATTTCCTGATAGTACTCCTATTGAGAAAAATGCTAACCTTCAAATAGAATGCAACCAATCTAATCAAGATATATCAGGATTACTGGAAAAGCAATCTGCTGATCTAATGTGTATAACTGATGACATTCCTTCTTCTGAAGATTTTCCTTAGTATGATCATTATGATGATAGTTATGTTCTCCAAACTCAAGCTAAATTTGGAGAGCAACCAGAAGCTAGTTTGTGGGATGAGGAAACTCAGTTTTAGCAGCCAGAATAAAGTGATCAGCCAATACAGAACAACCATAAAAGTGAGGAAGAAAAAGCACAAAATTTGGAAATAAGTGAAGATTATTTACCTCTTTGTTTTGCTTCACTTTAGTTTATTAGAGACAACTTTAATGCAATCAATAATCATCAGTCTTTAGGAATTATGATTGAAAACAAAGAAGATAATCAAACTCTTGATCAGGATATTTTAGTTTCACAATTGCAGTTATCAGTTCCCATTGAAATACATGATCAAATAACACAGGAGAATTCCATACCACTATGTTTTGAATCATTTCAAATTTTAAAGGAAATGTGGTATAACATCATTAAAGAAAAGGATGAGCAACTTGTTGAAGTTTATGAAGTCCCATGGAATTCCATATCCAAAAGATGGCAACCATCCTCACAAGTTTTTCATGATCCAATAACAAATATGTTGGATAATGAATGGATTCAAAGCCTTTCTCCATTAACTAACTATGAGTTTCAGAATCAAGATGATAAAGGTTTCAGCAGTCAAACATTACAATCAGTAGAAATATCATCACAAAGCTTATCTGAAAATCTAAAAGTATCTCAGAACAATCGTAGGTTGATTTTGCAAGGAAATAAACTTAAAAATGAAAATTTAGTCTCATGGCATGGAGGTCATCTAGAACAGATGTACATATATTTAGATCAGTCCCTACATGTGCTGTTTTTTGTTCTATTTCAGGTTCTTCGTTTTCTAAGTGGCTACTTGTTTCCTCAAAATATTTCTCACTATTAGTACTTGCATCTTGGTCATAAAGTTCTCTTAATAGTGTAATACAAGATAGAGGTATGCTATCAGAATTTTCTCGACAACTTTCTTCATTGTTTTCTATGTAACCTTGCTCATCATCTTCTATAAAGTCTTTATCATCATACATGTCTTGCTCATTGTCCAGGTCTTGTAGTGATTGAGTTTGTTCTTGATCTAGAAAAAGCATGGGTTGCTCTAGATCATCAATATTTAAATTAGCCTCATACCTATCCATTATTTTTCCAAACATGTACAACATTCTTTCCATCTTGGCCAATATTTTTGCTTCTGGGTCTGCATCTAAATCCATGTTTGTAAATTAGAAAAGAGGTCACTATATCAGGTCAACTAGTTCAAAGTCTTCTTACAGTGGAGTCATTTGGTCTTTTGGGAGTTGTGGAGTCACCAGGTGAAGGATTTTTACTTGTTTTAAAGGTTTGGTTGTTGCTCACCATCAACAATCAATAATAACCAGTCTTGGTGACACTTAATTCATTTAGAAATAGGGGTTAGTTTAGTTTTGAAGTTATCTATTACTCAATAAGTCCCCAGTATGGTCGCCAGTATGTTAGGGTCTCTGTAATTTACAATATTGGCAAGAACAAATGCTATAGAGCCTACATCAAAACCACTTTGGAATCTGAGGATCTAGCCATCCTAGATTCAGAGAGGGATCTCTTTATATATTTTTTTTTCAAAGATATGATCTTTAAGGCTTATGATATGAGATTATGCTAGTTATAAAGCACAAGGGTTTTTTTTTGTTTTGGTTGGGATGACTATCATTAAAATTAAGGAATTCTGTTGAGGGGTGAAGGTGTAAGTAGGTTGAAAATGGTTCAACAGATAGGATAAGTAGAAAATAGTATCAATCCATTGGAGTCACAAAAGGATTTAATTGCACAACAAGTTTCAAGAGTGGCCTATGGGGCAAGTCATCTATGTCAACAGATCTCTTTAAGTTGATTTATGGTATGGAACATTAAAGTGTAGTGAAAGAAGAAAACATATAAGAAAACAAAGAGCAACTTAAGATCAAGTAAGGACTTTTAACCTAGCCTGCTTTCAGCATACTCAAAGGAAAGACACAAAGAAACCTAAGATTAGGTAAGTACTTTTAAACTAGCCTGCTTTTGATATACTTTTAAAGGAAAACATTAAAAAAAAAGAATTGCTTAAGATCAAGTAAAGACTTTTAACTTAGCCTGCTTTGAGCATATTCTCAAAGGGAAACATTCATGATGAACATAAAAAGTAGTCTAAGATCAGGTAAGTAATTTTAAACTAGCCTGCTTTTGACATACTCTTAAGGGAACTTTTCAAAGCAACTGAAGAAACTAGGGGAAATGGCTAACCATAGACTTCCCTAGTTCAACTTTACTTAGCAAACTTTTTAAGAACATTCAAGGAGAGACTCTCAAGTTTTACTCAGCAAGACGAGGGCTCACCAACATTCCTTGACTGATCACACTCTATTGAATTATCCTTAAATACACAATTAGCGGAAAACATAAAGATAAAGATTTATCAGTGAGATTTAGGGTACCTAACAGTAAATCCTAATCTATATTTTCTGTTCTTTATCAGAGAAGATGGAAAGTATGGAAAATATGAGAAAAATAACAATTACAATAAGAAAAAAATCACCATTGACATAGACCAGGATCCCATAAATCAGCCTTTGTATTTGATGTTCAAACCAGTTACAATCTTCATGTCCAGTGGGTCTTTACAGCTTCAAACTTCTCATCTCAGCCTATCTTTCTTCTATTACAAAACATAGCTCCAGCAGCCTCAATAGCTATTTACAATTAATGAGTAGATAAAGACCAACCCTTATACTATCTTCTAGAGCAGTATTTATAGAAAAATGAGGAGGTGGAGTGAAAGAAAGGTCTATCTGTTCAATTAATACAGAGTAAGTGCTTCTTAGCTTTTTAAGGGCCAAATGGAGAAGTTTTCAAATGTTTTAACTCTGCTAATTGATTATTACATTAAATTTCATCAACTTTAGTCACTTTTTTTGACTTCGGAGGCTGTTGGTAGGCTAGAAATTAATTCTGAGCCGTCTTTGAAAAAATATCTCTGACTGTGCATTTACTGTGTATTCTTTTGAGGAAATAAGTTTGTAGGTGGCATTTCTGGCTTTAATTGCCTCACTGATGTGGCATTTGGAGTCTTTCTTCATTTATTTGTGCAAATTTGGCACTTTGAACTTTAATTAGGCCTTTGATTTTGCTTTAGGGCCTTTATAATCATCTTTGAGCTTTAAACTTCATCTGCTGATTGTATTCACTGTTAAATATCCCTTTTTCTTTGGCTTTCGGTCTTCATTGTTGGGTTAAGCTCCTTAATCTCCCATCTTTATTTATTTAACCCTTTATCTTTAAATATTTGATGACTTTCCCTTTAAACTGTGTTTCTGCCTTTAAACTGTCAGATTAAACCTTTTGATCTTCAACTTTGCACTTTAATCCCTTAACTGTTAAGCCCAAACCCTCAATATTTAACCTTTGTTTCTTCGCTGAGTTTGCAGGTGGCTTTGGCACTTTGGAGGGTTTATAATGTAATTGATGTCCATGAAACACCAATTAACCTTTGGAACTCAACCCTTTCGTCCTTTTTCTGCGTAATTTGGTCTCTATTTGGACCTGCGAAGGTCGTCACCTTCTGGCCCATCCTTTTATGGATTGTAGGGGGATTTTAGAATTAAAATCTGCCATCACACCTACAAAAAACCAATCAAACGTGTTATTAAAACCCGCGGGGAGGAAAATATTTCTTGCAGAGGCCGGCGGAGGTGGAGGATCATATGGAGAGGAGATGAAATGCAGGCATAAGAGGTTTCATGGAGAAAAACCCATGAAAACCAGTTTAAAAATTGCATTTGGCGTGAAATTGGGTATTGGCAGTTTTCACGCGATGATTGAGTGGTAAGTGGTTTAATCCAGAGGGAACGCGATCGAATCACAAAGAGACGCGTGGCTTTGGAAAAACCAGTGGTCTCGCGTGATGTTTGGTTGTTTAAACCTCGACGGAAAAAATTGTGTGAAACACAATATAGGCCGTTGGATCAAGTGGGGAAGATCCAATGGTGGAGGGAGGAGAACGAGGGAAAAATATGCTCGGGCGGAAGCTTTAGTGGGAGCCAGGTGGCATGCAATGGTTGGATGGGCAGCTGGGTAGTGGGAGGTAGGCCTCGATGGGATTTGATGTCGGGAGTGAACAAGAGTCGTCAGATCTCATAGATCAACGACGAAGATCGTTTGTAGGGGTGAAAGGATAGAAATGGGTCGAGCAATCACAGGGTGAAAGGGGCGGTGTAATAGCCGTTGATATTTAAAGATCAATGGTTGGGATTGCTTTCTGGAGTAATGCATAGCGCGGGGAAAATTCCAAAGGGAAAATGCGTTTTACAAAGGGCGCGGGGTAAATAAAAGTTAAGAGGAGGGGGCTAATGAATAAGGAAGGGGAGTGGTCCCGATGGAGGGATATGTGACTAGGGACCAGGGAAAAAGGGGCCAATCGCATCAGCGGGGGAAGGGGGAGCAATGCGACGGAAAATGTAATAGCACCGATGCGATGGGGCTAAGGGCTTGGTCACGGGTGCAAGGTCTTATGACGGAGAATGAGCTAGGGGCTAAGCCGGAAGGGGCTTAAAAAAAACCCAAAGTTTAATATGACCAAAAAGGCTTAAAATGAAGCCTTTTTAGGTGTTTGTCAGTGTTCCGATAGGTAAAATGGGACAATTTAAACCAAAAAGAAGGATTTTTCATGAGTTTAAAAGGGATTTTGAAGGTTTTTTTGGATAATGAGGGTAAAATGAGAAGAGAAAAGGGGATTTTTCAGAGGGAAAAGGAGGATGAAAAAGGGCAAAAATGAGTGAAAAAGGCTCGATAAATGATGGAACATGGCCTAAAAATCAACTTATTTGGATATCAACAGGGTTTATTGGTGAATTTATGAATGAAACAGTAGTGAAGATTATCTTTTGATTTTAAAAGCATCATATGGCTTCAAGAATGAGAAATTTTCTATGAAAATAATATTTTGAAGTCTTAAGACCTGTTTTAGCCATCATTTGCTATGAAAAAAATTTATTGATGGCTAAGAGTGGCTCCACTTGGGGATGGAATCTCCTTGGAGGTGTCAAGAACTTCAGGAATAAATCTCTGGGATGCATACCTGTGCCTTTATCCATTGGAAACCTTTTCTCCTTGATCATGCTGGTTAGAAAAGATGATCAGTTTTTCACATCAGCAAATAATTTTCTCCCAAACATTCTACCTACATAACCTACTTTCCTAACATTTTTTCTTCATAAGGTGCACTTGGACTTGCAAACATTATCATCAAAATTTTATTCTTTTATTTTGAAAGCAAGAAACTAATCTAAATCTAACCTTATTTCTTCCAGGAGTTTAGATTAAGCAGTTGAACTCATTATTTCTCTACCTAAACTACTATCTGCCAGGATTAAGCTGTCTGACAGACTTTATTCTCTATTTTCTAAAACATAAATTTAAACATAGTCAAATCAGGATTAGTCTATCTGATTTTCCATGGTTTCTGTGGCATAAAAACGAACTACACATAGACTAGAATTTGCAAGAAATAAAAACAAAAATGTGAAGGCTTAAGATCTGAAAAATAAAAGACATCCTTCACTCTTTTTTTAGCTCTGATTTTGATCTTTTTAGAGCTATTCTCTTTTCTCTTGGTTAAGATTTTGAGCATATTAGAACCAATTCTTCATCAAAATTTACATGTTCAAGATTTAAGCTTCTTTGAACCACTGTTTTCTATCCTAATCTAATCTACTGATAAGCCAAGATTAAACAGTTTGGAAAATCTGATTCACTAACCTATCAGCAGTAAATTTAAATCTATCTAGTCATGATTAGGCTGTATGACTAAATAGCAGTGCTCTTTTTGGTAGTGGCTTTTAAGCTTGCACACTTTTAGATTTCTCTTTTTTGGTATGGGGCTGTACCTTTCTTCTTTTATCTCTTCCCTCTTTTTCTCTTTTTCTATTGTTTTTTGTATTTTTTCTTTTCTCAAATGCAAAGCAGAAAACGAAAAAATAACTAAATGCTCAAAGGCTGAGCTTTATTGACATTCCTACCTACCCTAATCTAACTCTGAAATATTTACATGTTTAGCTGACAAACTCCCTTTTCCAATACATCCAGTCAATCAGATGGTTCCATGAATGGTATTTTCTCATCTCTTTGAGCATGTTGGACAAACAAAAGGGCCACTCCCATCTCACTTTTTCTTTAGCAGCAGTGCTAAAAAAGTTTCTGACTTTTGGTAATATACTGCTCCTAACAATTTATATTCCCTCTTCAAATGTCTTCAAAAAATCAGCATAGGGATCTTGAAATAATACCTGGTTGTGAGTATTTGAAAGATAGTTTTCAACCAGGATAAATTTTTTCTCCATTGGATCAAGAAAAATATTCTTCTGAGAAAGAAAATCTTCCTCATCTTCATTATTATCTAAACTAGAGGACTCATCATATTTGGCAATGCTGTCCTCTTGTAGTCCTGGTATGTTCTGGTTTAGTGGACTGAACTCTGTGAAGAGGTCATTATAGTTCTGGGGTCTCTTTGATTACCTCAACCCCTTCAGGAGAAGGTTTCTTATATTATCATCCTCAAGAAATTCTTCATTGTGTTCCTCCTCAACCTTTAAGATGAATGGCTGCTGACTTCCAATCACATGAAAACTGTTACTGATGAGATGTAACGAAGCAAAGCAAAGATTCAAAGATTCTTCACCCTCTTTTGCATTCTCGAAACTTTCTTCATCAATATCATAAATAGTCTACTTTGGCTCATTACTTTCTTGGAGTTGGTGGAACTGATCTTCCTCCCACAAATCTACTAATGATGGTCCTACAAGATCAACTTCTGTTTGGAGAACATCATCATCAGACAGATCAAAATTAGGAAAATCATTAATGTAAGTAATGTCACCAATCAAACATACTGGATTATCAGCAGGTATTTCTTTGTTCTGATCAAGGGAACTTTCTAAATTTTTACAACAATGTGAATGGGCAAGAGTGTTTGTTTTATAAAGAATTTCAGAGGCTGGCTGTTTGTTTAATATTTGATCAATTTCTTCTTTTGTCAAAAGAGGGATTTCTTTTTCATCACAAACAAAAGAACAACAGTCCTCTTTCTCTTGTGTTAACTGGTTTTGAGGTTGGATGTCTTCTTGAGCCTCTTCTAGGGCATCTTCACTTGTGTTTGCAGGGAAACTTTGAGGACTTTCTACTATTTTAAATAATTCCTCATGATTATTATGACACTCAGTATGAATACAAGGTTCATGAGTTGTTTCTTCTATATTATCAGAATGCCACTCTTCTTGTGTAATCTGAAATGAGTTGTAACATAGAGGGAGAGTCCCTATATGTGCTATTTTTTCTTCTATTTCAGGTTTTTCGTCTTCTAAGTGGATACTTGTTTCCTCAAAGTATTTATTACTATTAGTACTTGCATTTTGGTCATAAAGTTCTCTTAATAGTGCAAAAAAAGATGGAGGTATGCTGTCAAAATTTTCTCGTCAGCCTTCTTCATTATTTTCTATGTAACCTTGCTCATCATCTTCTATAAAGTCTTTATCATCACACATGTCTTGATCATTTTCTAGGTCTTGTAGTGGTTGAGTTTGTTCTTGATCTGGAAAAAGCATGGGCTGCTCTAGATCATCAATATTTAAATTAGCCTCATACCTATCCATTATTTTTCTGAACATGTACAACATTCTTTCCATCTTCGCCAATATTTTTGCTTCTGGGTTTGCATCTGAATCCATTTTTGTAAATTAGAAAAGAGGTCACTGTATCAGGTCAACGAGTTCAAAGTCTTCTTCCAGTGGAGTCATTTGGTCTTTTGGGAGTTGTGGAGTCGCCAGGTGAAGAATTTTTACTTGTTTTCAAGGTTTGGTTTTTATTCACCATCAACAATCAATAATAACCAGTCTTGGTGACACTTGATTCATTTAGAAATAGGGGTTAGTTGACTTGTGAAGTTATCTATTACTCAATAAGTCCCCAATATGGTTGCCAGTATGTTAGGGTCTCTGTAATTTGCAAGATTGGCAAGAACAAATGTTACAGAGCCTACATCAAAACCACTTTGGAATCTGAGGATCTAGCCATCCTATATTCAGAGAAGGATCTCTCTATATATGTGTTTTCAAAGATATGATCTTTAAGGCTTATGACATGATATTAGGCTAGTTATAAAGCACAAGGGTTTTTGCTTGTTTTGGTTGGGATGACTATCATTAAAATGAAGGAATTCTGTTGAGGGGTGAAGGTGTAAGTAGGTTGAAAATGGTTCAGCAGATAGGATAAGCAGGAAACAGTATCAATCCATTGGGCTATGGAGTCACAAAAGGATTTAATTGCACAGCAAGTTTCAAGAGTGGTCTATGGGGCAAGTCATCTATGTCAACAAATATCTTTTAGTTGATTTATGGTATGGAACATTAAAGTGTAGTGAAAGAAGCAAACATATAAGAAAACAAAGAGAAAATTAAGATCAAGTAAGGACTTTTAACCTAGCCTGCTTTCAGTATACTCAAAGGAAAGACACAAAGAAACCTAAGATTAGGTAATTACTTTTAAACTAGCCTGCTTTTGATATACTTTTAAAGGAAAACATTAAAAAAAAAAAGAATAGTTTAAGATCAAGTAAAATTTTTTAACTTAGCCTTCTTTCAGCATATTCTCAAAGGGAAACATTCATGATGAACATAAAAATTAGTCTAAGATCAGGTAAGTACTTTTAAACTAGCCTGATTTTTACATACTCTTAAGGGAACTTTTCAAAGCAACTTTTGGAGAAGAAACTAGGGGACAAGGCTAACCATAGACTTCCCTAGTTCAACTTTACTTAGCAAACTTTTTAAGAACATTCAAGGACAAAATCTCAAGTTTTACTCAGCAAGACAAGGGCTCACCAACATTCCTTGACTGATCACACTCTATTGAATTATCCTTAAATACACAATTAGCAGAAAACATAAAGATAAATATTTATCAGTGAGATTTAGGGTACTTGACAGTAAATCCTAATCTATATTTGTTGTTATTTATCAGAGAATATGGAAAGTATTGTAAACATGAGAAAAATAACAATTACAATAAGAAAAACATCACCATTGACATAGACCAGGATCCCATAAATCGCCCTTTGAATTTGATGTTCAAATCAATTACAATCTTCAAGTCTAGTGGGTCTTTACAGCTTCAAAGTTCTTATCTCAGCCTATCTTTATTCTATTACAAAACATAGCTTCAGCAGCCCCAATAACTATTTACAATTAATGAGTAGACAAGGACCAACCCTTATACTATCTTCTAGAGCAGTATTTATAGAAAAATGAGGAGGTGGAGTGAAAGAAAGGTCTATCTGTTCAATTGATACATAGTAAGTGCTTCTCGGCCTTTGAAGTGCCAAATGGAGAAGTTTTCAAATGTTTTAACTCTTCTAATTGATTATTACATTAAATTTCATCAACTTTAGTCACTTTTGTTGACTTTGGAGGCTGTTGGTAGGCTGGCAATTAATTTTGAGCTGTCTTTGACAAAATATCTCTGACTGTGCATTTACTGTGTATTATTTTGAGGAAATAATTCTGTAGGTGGCATTTCTGGCTTTAATTTCCTCACTGATGTGGCATTTGGAGGCTTTCTTCATTGATTTGTGCTAATTTTTCACTTTGAACTTTAATTAGGCCTTTGATTTTGCTTTAGGGCCTTTATAATCATCTTTGAACTTTAAAATTCGTCTACTGACTGTATTCACTGTTAAATATCCCTTTTCTTGTGGCTTTCGGTCTTCATTGTTGGGTTAAGCTCCTTAATCTTCCATCTTTATGTATTTAACCCTTTATCTTTAAATATTTGACGACTTTCCCTTTAAACTATGTCTTTACCTTTAAACTGTCAGATTAAACCTTTTGATCTTCAACTTTGCACTTTAATCCCTTAATTGTTAAGCTTAAACCCTCAATCTTTAACCTTTGTTTCTTCGCTGAGTGTGCAGGTGGATTTCACACTTTGGAGGGTTTATAGTGTAATCGATGTCCATGAAACATCGATTAACCTTTGGAACTCAACCCTTTCGTCCTTTTTCTGCCTGATTTGGCCTATATTTGGACCTGCGAAGGTCGTCACCTTCTGGCTCGTCCTTTTATGGACTGTAGGGGGCTTTTAGCCTTAAAACCTGCCATCACACTTGAAAAAAACCAATCAAACGTGTTATTAAAACCTGTGGGGAGGAAAATACTACTTGCAAAGGCTGGCAGAGGTGGAGGAGCATATGCAGAGGAGAGGAAATGCAGGTGGAAGAGGTTTCATGGAGAAAAACCTGTTGGGGTTCCCATGTTTTGGCAAGTTTGGCAATACCTAAAGATGAGACAACATCATAACCATTTTTAGACCTCAGGATCTAGCCCTTCTGGGTCCAGAGAGGGATCTCTCTATATAGGCAAGGTTATATGTCTTTGAATCTCAGTTTTGATGATATTAGGCTAGTTATAAGGCACATGGTCTGTTTGTTTGATTTTTGTTTGGTTGTTGGGAATCAGGAAGGAAGTGTTCTCTATAAGACAAGGCTGAAAGAAGAGGATTCTAGACTAAGGAGGAAATGATTTAAGGGAATACTCAAGACCATTGGGCAATGGAGTGAGGAAAGGGTTTACTTTCTATCCGATATGCAGGCTTTTAGTTGGGCTAGTCATCTAAAGCGTTGGATCTTAAAGATGATAGTGTGGTATGAAATGATGAGAAAGAAATGTGAAAGGAAAGGAAACCTCCAAGGTGACCTTTCAAGAATCAAATCTAGGGACAGGACATGCCATTGGAAAATTGTGATCCAACTCCTAAAAGGTAAACTCTTCAGACAAAGGGAACATTAAAGATTCAAACGCAAAGGTGAAGACTTGAGATCAGAGAGAGACTTTGAACTCTCAATGCTTCGACATCCAGCTTAAGGGATCTTAGAAAGGCTCAATTAATCGAAAAGGATCATAATGAGGTAGATACTATGTTCTAAGCTCCCAGTATCCCAATTCATTCAATTAAAGTCTAACAAGAACATCTAAGAACAGATTCGTTAATTCATACATCAGCTAGCAGTAAATTATAGCCACTACACTGGTTAAATTAACTTGAATCAATACTCAGATAACACATACAACAGAAAACATCAAAGGTAGGGAGAGTATAAACATAGGGTACCATGCAAGGGTAAATCCTATGCCATATTTATGATGCGTACCAGAGAAATGAAATGTGATGGATTACAAAGGAAAATAGATAAAAAGTAAGGAAACATCACCACTGCTTTAAATCAGGATCCAAAGAAATGTGCTTGTCATATCAAAGAGCAACACCAGTCATGTACAACTTTGCCAACATCTTGACATTCAGTCTGAATACATCCTTCTCAGCCTATCTTACAATTTTACACAGAGAACTTTATCTCAAGAGAAACAGCTTACAATCCACAAGTTCCGATCAACAACACTTATAATGAGTTTCTTCATGAGTTTTATAGCTGAAAGAGAGGCGGAGGAGGTAGATGAAACACTAAATGAAACATTAAAACAGAGCAGAGGAAGAGGCTTGAGGCCCATTCTGTCTTAATTTCTATGCATTAATCTTCGGTACTCTTTGGGTGAAAGAGTGGTCTTTGACAGGCGGAAATTTACTCCAGGTATGTTGGTGATGTGATTTCACTGCAGTACTCATCGTACTCCGATGAATAAACAAATGGTAGATATAATGAATTCAAAATCTGCCATACTGTGTAACAAATGCTTTGGTAGCATTAGGATTGTTTTCAGGGTGGAAACCTTCTCATGGACACAATGTAGACTAAAACAGTACGAGTACTGTGTCCTTTCTCGGGAGGAGACTTATGCTGATGTGAAACTTTGATGATAATGTATTCTGCGTGTTAGGCCTCATTAGGCCTTCTTGTGTGATTCATGAGGTCTTCAATCTGGTATTTTGCCTTTAAAACATTTAATTAAGGCTTAACATCCTCAATAATGTTCATTAGAACTCCTTGACTCTGCACTGATACTCTTTGCCGCTTCGTGACTGTCACTTTCTGTGAAGCTTGAGCTTTAATGAGGCTGGAAAGGTTAACAGAGTTAAACCCCATATTTTAATAAAAATCACATCATAACACCTTACCAGGCTCTTCTCCATAATTTTAGTCCCAAAAAATGATATTCCCTGCGTTCAGTGCCACTGTAACAGTGACTGTGAACAATGGTGGCTTTCACCGCCTGTACCTTGCAAAACATACAAATTTGTTAAGAAATCCTTGCCTAGGAAGGATGGATATGGAGGGCTGTGAGAATGGCAGCGCAACAAGGATGAGAGCGGTGGATGCAAAGGATACTGTGGAAAAATGCAGTGAAACAACAGGAAATGCATGTGGAAGTCAGGCGAAATGTAAAACTTTTAATGTAAAACATTAAAGTTTTAATGCTTGGCGGGATGATATGACTCTCCAATGTAAAACATAAGGTTTGGACCTTCGAATGCAATACACGGGAAATGTATGAAAATGCAACGAAAAACATTACAGAATGAGCTTGAATGGTGGGACTTGGTCATGGGCGGAGGGCGATTGAATGTGGACCGTAGGTCTCAGGAGGAGATCGACGGTGGAGATTCAAGAGGAAAGCGGAGGCAAAAGGTCAAAGAGAAAGGGCGGGAGGAAGGTAGACCGTTGGATCCAAAGGATTGGACGGTGGAGATCTTAATCGGAAGAGAAGATAGGTGGGTTAATGAGCAGGGAGCGATGAGATCTGGACCGTTAGATCACATGGGATGGACGGCTCAGATGCAATCGGAGCCTTGGAAGGGTGGCACAACAAGAAATTTCGATTGGTGATGGAGGCGGAGTTGCGATTGCATGATAGCCGTCGGATCAGGGTGGTAGATCGATGGTCGGCATGAAATCGGAGGGGTGAATGCAGAAACGATGGGCGCGACGCGAGATAAGTGCCGATTTTCAGATATTTCAGAGATCAATGGCTGGAAACAAAGTGGAGGCCGACACACTAATACACCATTGCATCGAATTTTTAAATTTTACAAAGAAATTGCGCTCCGATCCGAATTTCCGATCCGAAAAGCTCGATATGCATTAGCACTTGGTCCTAGCGCTCGGGTTTATGAGGGGAAGTGGTTAGGGGCTGGCCGAAAAGGGGCTAAGCCTATTTAATAATAAAAATGGGCCTTTTAGCTTAGAAACATAGTTTTTAAGGCTAAAAGTAGGCTTTCGGTAGGGTGAAAAAGGCATCTAAAAACCAAACAAAAGGATTTCACTTGGTTTTTAAAGGGGATTTGGGTGGTTTGGAAGACTTAGGAGCAATTTTGGGAGTCAAAAGGGGAAACTTTGAAAATGGGAAAAAGGGTTAAGATGGGGAATTTTGCAGAGATACAAGGGGCAGATGGAGGCCTTTCTGAGCATAGATTTTTCACAAACAGTGAGGCTTTCTGGATGGAAGCAGCAGTGAATATTTTTTAAAAAGAAAAGGGCACACAGAGGCTTCAAGGATGAGAGATTTTCATAGGAAATGTATCTCTTGAAGGCTCAAAACAATTTAGCCACCTGTTTTCTTGGCAAAAATTTCATAGGTGGCTAACAGTGGCTCCACATGGGGATGGCTTCTTCTTGAAGGAGTCAAGAATTCAAAAAAAAAATATTTGGAGTAGGCCAGGCGCCTAATATTCGAACCATCTTTATTTTTTTATTCAGTTGTACACATGATGGATTTAATCAGCATAAAAAATTCTCCAAACAATCTACCTACCCAAACAACAATCCTAACATTTTTTCTTCAAGGTGCATTTGAATTTGCAAACCTTCTTCATCATTTTTTATTGGAAAGCAGAAAACAAACTAGTCTAATTCTACCCTTATCACTCCATGAGACTAGATTAAACTGTTGGCCTCATATGTTTCTCTACCTAATCAAATATCTACTGGGATTAAATTTTCCAACAGATTTCTTCTCTACATTCTACAACAGAAATTTAAAAACAGTCAAACTAGGATTAGACAGTCTAGTTTGCTGCGTATCCAAGGCATAAAGACAGTTGCACATGGACTGAAATTGCAGGAAATTGGGGACAAAATTTTGAAGGCTTGAAATCTTGAAACTTTTGCAGCATCCTTTTTATTTTTGTGACTCAAGTTTTGAGCTTGTTAGAGTCACTATCCTTTTCATTCCAACTCTGGTTTTGGGCTTGTTAGAGCTGATCTTTTTTCTTTTTTGTTGGTTCAGATTTTAGGAATATTAGAACCAGCTGTCTTTACTTCCTTTGGCTCAGGTTTCTATCATGTTAGAGCCAATATTTTCACTTCCGAGGTTCAAGTTTTTAGCATGTCTGAACCTCTCTTTCTTTGTTTTTTGAAACATTTTTATTTTCTTTGAAAATAAAACACAGCAATGGTATTTACAATGGACATGAAAACTGGAAATGGACATCAGCAGTAGTAATGCTTGAGCATCCTGCCATTGAAAGGACCCCCAAACAACTCTGTACCATCTAGCTCTTGCAGAAAAAAGGCATTTGGGCCAATAGTGGACTAGATGATGTATGGACCCTACCACAAACTGTCAAATTTGCCATGCTTTCCTTTGTCTTCTCTCCTAGATTCCCATTTTAAAACTTTATCCCCAATTTTGAAGTCACAAGATTTTTTTCTTTTGTCAAATAACTTCTTTATATTTTCCTGAACCTTCAGAGCTCTATTATAGACCTCTTCTCTCGTTTGTTGGAGATGAATTGTTTGATTTATCCTCCTTACCATGCTGTCCTCTTTTGCCTGAATCTCTTGGACAATTTTAATTGCTCGTACCCCAAGGCTGGTAGGAAACAGTGCCTATGTTCCATAAATAAGATGATATGGTGACATGTCAATGGATTTCTTTGTTGTTAGCCTGTCAGCCCACAAAGCATGCACTAACTTGTTATGCCATGACTTCTTGTTCTCTTCGAGAAGTTTTTTGATGATGGTCACCAAGATCTTGTTTGATGATTCAGCTAACCCATTACCTTAGGGGTAATAAGCAGTTGAATGACTGAGTGCTATCTGATATCTGTGCCAAAAATTGATCATTTTCTTGGAGCCAAAAGTAGCAGCGTTATCAGTGATTATTTTTCTTGGGCAGCCAAATCTAGAGAGGATCTGGTCTTCTAGGAACTTAATGATGACATAATCTGTGGCATTCCTAGAAGGTATGGCCTCTATCCACTTTGTGAAGTAGGCCGTGGCTGTAAGGATCCACTTGTGTTGGGAAGAAGATGCAGGGTGTATTTCTCCTATGATATCTAGGCCCCATTGCATAAAGGGACCCTCAACGGTAATAGGTTGTAATGGTAGCGGGAGGAGCTTTATTTTTCCTTCAAACATATGGAATTTATGGTAGGTAATTATCATTTTATGGATGCCATTAAAAAGAGTAGGCCAGTAATAGCCAACTCTAAGTATTTTGTTAGCAGTGGCTTTCTAGCTCAAGTGGCCTCCTCACTCTCCTGCATGGAACTCCTGTTTAATTCTTTCTGCTTCAGTTTCGGGCAAACATTTAAGCAATAGGCCATTTGTATTTTTCCAGTATAAGCATTCATTCAGTATGAAATAGCTCCTGGCTTTTAGCTTTAGGAATCTGGCCTTAGTTTTTGATAGTTCAGGAGGGGCACTGAGGCTTGTGAGCACATACAGGATATCAGAATACCAAGGAGAATTTTGAAATTGTTCCTCAACAGTAGGATCGAGCAATCCTTCCTGTTCATCCAAGGCATCTACCATGTTAATTTCAAGGGCCTGCAAGTTAGATTCTGCCATAAATTGAGCTAAGCCCTAACCTTTGATCAGTTTTGTGGGCTTTATTTCAAGATCATACTCTAATATCACGGCAATCCATTTTCCCCTCTTCCCATCCGGGTCTTGGGACAGAATGTCTTTAACCACTATGTTTGGCACGAAGGCTATGGTGTGGGAATGCAGTATGTACACTCTAAATTCTTTCAAGGCCTTTACCAAGGCATAGGCCTATTTTTCCATTATGTTGTATTTCAAGGGTGCATCCCTTGGAACTTTGCTGAAGAAAGAAATAGGCTATTCCATTCCCTCTGGATTTTTCTGCAGCAAAACTGCAGCCACTGTATGCTCGGAGGAAAATGAAAATATCAAGAAATATTTTGAGAAATCTTGGATAATTAGGACAGGAGCCCGGGTGAGTGCATGTTTAACTAGCCCAAAAGACTGTTTAGCTTCTATAGTCCACTTGAATCCTACACCTTTTTTCAGCATGTTAGTCATATTCCTGAGGTGCTCAGCTAAGTTGGGAATAAAACTCCTTAGGAAGTTAATTTTCCCAATAAAGGATTGTAACTCTTTAATGTTTCTCGGATGTGTGATCTGAAGTATTACCTCAACTCTCTGCAGATCTATCTTAATTCCCTTCTTGGATATAATATGGCCAAGAAGCTTACCTTCTTGCAGCCCAAATACAGTCTTTTTGGGATTTAATGACAGACCGAACCTTCGACATTTTTTGAAAACTCTTCTCAGATGTTTTAGGTGTTCCTCATTAGTCTTGGAAAATACAGTTATGTCATCCAGATAGATGACAATGAAGTGCCCTATTTCTTCTGAAAAGGCTATGTCCATCGCTTGTTGGAAGGTCGCACCAGCGTTCATTAGTCTAAAAGGAATTTTTACATACATAAAGGTGCCCCATGGAGTGGTGAAATCGGTCTTGAGTTGGTCTTCTAGGAGTACTAAAACTTGGTTATAACCAGAAAATCCGTCTAACAGGGAGATCCCTTTTGAACCCACTACCTTCTGAAGAATATGTTCCATCTTTGGTAAAGGGTAATTGTCTTTAAATGAGGCTCTGTTAAGGTTCCTGAAATCAATGCACAGTCTGATCTCACCTGTTTTATTTCTCACAACAACTAATTTTGAGACCCAATCAGAGAACCTCACAGGAACTATTATTCCTGCCTCGTACATATTTTTTATTTCCTTTTCTACTGCAGGCAATTGTTTTGGGTTAATTCTGCAAAGTTTATGTCTAAAGGGTGTCTGGTTCTCTTTCAAAGGTATTTGGTGTTGTATAATGTTCATGTCGTAGGCCTTTAAGTCCTCATAGCCCCAGACAAACACGTCGATGAATTCTTTGAATAAGTCGATGTATTTCTTTTTCATGTCTGCGGGTAAGGACTTAGCCGGTTTAATCATCCTAGGCTTGTCTTCAGTGCCTATATTGAATTCCTCAATGTTAGAGTCTAAGTGTTCTATGGTGGGATTTTTCGCTACATCATCGAAATCGAAAAGATCTTCTAAAGGTGCCAGACCTCGGGGTATGCTTTTATCTTTGGCCTGCAGCACCTCTATTTCCTCTTTATCAGCGTTTTTATATTCTTCGTTTGGATTTCTAATTTCTTCGGTTAACACGTTTATTTCAATGTTATGGGGTGATTTTTCTTCGTCGGGGGGTTCTTCACTCAGGCAGCTATCCTCGGATTTAGAGTCTAAATCAGAGAATTCAAACTCGTTTCTGCCTATCAGGAAATCCTCAATCTGCTTATCGCTTTCAAAGACCTGCCAGCATTTCTTGTTGTCAGGCACAACAGGTCTGTACTTTGTCTGAATGATAATTTGTTCATGACTGGGAGAATTATGATACGAACTAGCTATGCAGGCTAATCCATTCGTAATTATGTTCTGAATCCTAGGAATGAACACCAGTTCATACTCTACAAAGGTTTTCAATAAATCCATGGCATCATTCCTATACGCTCTCAATCTAGGGTGTTTCGCTGTGTCTTCTCCGTTCACTTGTTTTATGATTAACTCAGAGTCTCCACGCACGGCTATCCTATGGGCTCTTAGTTTTCTTAGTAAATTCAGGCCTAGGATAAGGGCCTCATACTCCGCAATATTGTTTGTACACTTGAATTTCAGATTGAAGGCATGAATCTTGGCATAGTCACTCTCAGTGTTATGTAACCACACTCCCACCCCTGTAGTCTTTCTAGTACAAGACCCATCGAAATTCATTTCCCATAAAGTTTATTTCTCGAGTTTATCATTGGTTTCTTTCCTAGTGTTAGTTTCATTGTTATGCTGCAGTGGGGGGCATGTGTTGTGATGTGAAGGGTTTCGTTCTTCGTGTGGTGTATGAGTTTCATAGGGGTGACTAGCCAGCTGTTCGCATTCTGCTTCTGGCTCACTCTGAGTTTGAGCTTCATTGCACTGTCCAGAGGATTCTTCTTCATTTCCTTCTAAGTCCAGAGTAGCCATTATGTTAAATTCTAGGTGCTCTGCTCTATTTTTTACATCTCCATCTCCTAGTTCTAGCTCCTTTAAGGGTTCATCGTTGGAGAGGATAAAGGAGTCCAGATCTGTGTGCATAGAGTACAAAGGTGAATTTTCAGGCTTTTCAGGGTTTCTGACCAAGAATTTCATTTGTGCCTCTCTATACAGTCTCCTAAGTTGGCTAAAGATAGGGATTGTGGCATATGCCCCATCCATCTGCATTGTACCTTGTAGCTTGGCTCCCAATGACCTCGATAGTAACATGCCATACTTAGGCGGCACATCTGCCACTACAAAATCCATAACCATACATTTGGCTAGAATCTGGGTCAAGTTCACACATAGGTCTTTGATTAGGCCAAGGAGTTTTACTCTGCTAGAGTCAAATGAATACAAATATTTGTAAGGACAGGTTATCCTTAGGCCTAACCTCTCCATAACTACCTTAGGCATTAAGTTGTGTGATGCCCCGGAGTCATGCATTGCATTTTGAAGTATCTTGTCATGGATATTGAGACTGATATAAAAAGGAGGTACTACCCCTTCCTGAAACTTCCCTTCTATCTTTGGACCAAACAGAAGGGTTGGTTGATCATCACTTAGATTGACAGTATCACTATTTTCCCCTAGATTTAATGCTTTCAAAATTTGGCCTTTATACACATCCTGAGTGGCCAGCTCAGAGAGTGGGACAGAGATTTTAATTTTAGCAATCTCATTCTCCAAACTGAAGAGAGATTAACTCTTTGTGATACTCAACTTTGTTTTGTTAGCCACTAATTTAGTGGCAGAATCAGTATGCTGATTCTCACTATGTACAGTGTTTGTAGCAATTTTATCAGGAGCACTAGCTGTAGTGCTAGTGCTGCTAGTTGGTTGAATTTGTTTTTCAGGGACTTGGGTGTCTTTTCCTTTGTTCTGCCCAGAAATTTCAGCTGTTGTTTCGCTATTTTCAGCAGTTGCTTTAGAATTTTTCTCAGGCCTTTTCTTAATTGTAATCTCAGAAGCTTTTGGTTTGGAGTTGTCTAAGCTCTTTTTTCTTCTAAGCTCATACTGTTCTCTGACCTGCATGATGGCATTTTCAAACCCAAGTCTGTAATCCTCAGATTCTAATCTTTCCTCATCCCAATATGAGGGTGAGGGCTGATCTTCTTCCATGGAATAGTTGTGGATTGAGTTTTCTATTTCAAACATGTTTCTTGTGGTTCCCTCAGATGCTTCTATGATTCCCTCATCTTCATCAAGAAATTTTTCTTGAAATGGGGGAATAACTTGCTGATCTGTGTCTCTTTGTCTGTTGGGAGTGGTGTTGTTTCTCCTAAATTTTTGGTTCTGGTTATGATTTCTGTTTTGATTACGAACTGAGACAACCATTTTTTCCATTATTTGTTGCATATTTTCCAAGTTTTTGGCTAGATGGTCATACTTGGGATCAAATGTGGAAGCTGCAGTGTCATCCCTATATGCTACCCTTTTCTCGACCTTCATTTTGGCTTTCTTTTCAATCAGTTTGGCCTCTACACTCACTGCTCCTTTCTGCATATTTTCCAGTGTGTTGTAATCTCTCTTCCTAAGTTGGTAGGCCATATCAGCATCAAAGCCTTCAAGGTATTTCACTAAAGCCATACCTTGGGGAGGTTTCATGTGTGGAGGAAGAGCGTTATAAACACTGTTAAACCTTGTAGAATAGTCATGGACACTCTCCCCTACGTTTTTTTAAGGTTCTTGTATTCTGCTAGGATTTGGAGAGGGTTGGTCTTGACTTCCCATTTGTTTATGAAGGTCTGATATAAGGAGGGAAGATCCTGGATGCTATTTGGAGGTAGGAATTTAAACCATTTCTTCACATCACCTGCTAAACTCTGGGCAAAGATTCTCATCTTGACCGTCTCATCGTCTATCTCCATATAATCAAAAGAATCCTCCATCCTATCTACATGGTGCTGAGTCATGGTAGACTCTTTAGCAGTGAAGTGTGGGATTTTTGATTGATAATCATTTGGTAGAGGCACTAAGGGTTGAGGTAACACCAGAGGTGTATACTAGGCTGCCATAATGATATTCTGAGGGTGTAAAGGATTAGCTTGAGCAACTGGGACGTGGATGACAGGAATATTAGGACCAGCAGCACTCTGTTGAGCTGATTTAGGATGGAAGAGTCCCAAGTTTTGAATGAAATGAATATCTGGAGGTGTAGATGGAGGGGTCTCTCTATCCCTAGTGTGTTGACCACGGTGAGATGGTGAACCTGGAAGCTCAAGGTCTGACCGGTCTAGATTATTGAATGACCTAGTTCTCGGTAAACTGCTTGGAGAGTCTAGGTTACAAAGAGGGTCTGATAGAGCTGTAAAGTCTTCTGGTGCAGAGTTATCTCTATGAATGTGTTTGGAAATAGTTGGCCTTCTAGCTGTAGGAGAATTACTAAGAATGTTCTCAGGGTTGTCGAATATTTCAGGTGGGTTTGGGTTAGGATAAGCTCTTGTATGAATGGTCCTTGAAGCGAGAATGTTGTTTTCAAACCAAGTAGCTTGGTCCTACTTGTTACTTTTGGTATGGTTTATGTTGCTATGAAGGGTGGTCTCCCAGTGGAGTCTTATGTAAACTGAGATAATCAACAAGCCTACTGATCACCAGTGGAGTCTTTTAACTGTTGAAGAACTATGGAGTCACCAGGTGGAAGGTTTAGAGTGTGTCAAGGAGGTATACTGTCCACCATAGTGATTAACCACCAAAATAAGGCTACTATGGTCTTCTTTGAGTCTTTGAAGTGTTTAAAGGTGTGTTTTACTCAAAGGCTCCCCAGCGGAGTCGCCATTATGTTGGGGTTCCCATGTTTTGGCAAGTTTGGCAATACCAAAAGATGAGACAACATCAGAACCACTTTTAGACCTCAGGAGCTAGCCCTCCTAGGTCCAGAGAGGGATCTCTCTATATAAGCAATGTTATATGTCTTTGAAGCTCAGTTTTGAGGATATTAGGCTAGTTATAAGGCACATGGTCTGTTTGTTTGATTTTTGTTTGGTTGTTGGGAATCAGGAAGGAAGTGTTCTCTATAAGACAAGGTTGAAAGAAGAGGATTCTAGACAAAGGAGGAAATGATTTCAGGGAATACTCGAGACCATTGGGCAATGGAGTGAGCAAAGGGTTTACTTGCTATCCGATATGCAGGCTTTCAGTTGGGCTAGTCATCTAAAGCGTTGGATCTTAAAGATGATAGTGTGGTATGAAATGATGAGAAAGAAAGGTGAAAGGCAAGGAAACCTCCAAGGTGACCTTTCAGGAATCAAATCCAGGGACAGGACATGCCATTGGACACCTATGATCCAACTCCTAAAAGGTAAACTCTTCAGACAAAGGTAACATTAAAGATTCAAACGCAAAGGTGAAGACCTGAGATCAGAGAGAGACTTTGAACTCTCAATGCTTTGGCATCCAGCTTAAGGGATCTTAGAAAGACTCAATTAATCGAAAAGGATCCTAATGAGGTAGAGACTGTGTTCTAAACTCCCAGTATCCTAATTCATTCAATTAAAGCCTAACAAGAAAATCTAAGAATAGATTCATTAATTCATACATCAGCTAGCAGTAAATTATAGCCACTACACTGGTTAAATTAACTTGAATCAATACTCAGATAACACATACAGCAGAAAACATCAAAGGTAGGGAGAGTAGAAACATAGGGTACCATGCAATGGTAAATCCTATGCCAGATTTCTGATGCATACCAGAGAAATGAAATGTGATGGATTACAAAGGAAAACAGAGACAAAGTAAGAAAACATCACCACTGCTTTAAATCAGGATCCAAAGAAATGTGCTTGTCATATCAAAGAGCAACACCAGTCATGTACAACTTTACCAACAGCTTGATATTCATTCTAAATACATCCTTCTCAGCCTATCTTAAAATTTTACACAGAGAACTCTATCTCAAGAGAAACAACTTACAATCCACAGGTATCCAATCAACAACACTTACAATGAGTTTCTTCATGAGTTTTATAGCTGAAAGAGAGGCGGAGGAGGTAGATGAAACACTAAATGAAACATTAAAACAGAGCAGTAGAAGAGGCTTGAGGCCCATTCTGTCTTAATTTCTATGCATTAATCTTCGGTACTCTTTGGGTGAAAGAGTGGTGTTTGACAGGCTGCAATTTACTCTAGGTATGTTGGTGATGTGATTTCGCTGCAGTACTTGTAGTACTCCAGTGAATAAACAAACAATAGATATAATGACTTAAAAATATTCCATACCACATAACAAATGCTTTGGTAGCATTAGGAATGTTGTCAGGGTGGAAACCTTCTCATGGACATAATTTAGACTAAAACAGTATGAGTACTGTGTCCTTTCTCGGGAGGAGACTTTTGCTGATGTGAAACTTTGATGATAATGTCTTCTTTGCGTTAGGCCTCATTAGGCCTTCTTGTGTGATTCATGAGGTCTTCAATCTGGTATTTTTCCTTTAAAACACTGAATTCAGGCTTAACATCCTCAATAATGTGCATTAGAACTCCTTGACTTTGCACTGATACTCTTTGCCGCTTCGTGACTATCACTGTCTGTGAAGCTTGAGCTTTAATGAGGCTGGAAAGGTTAATAGAGTTAAACCCTGTCTTTTAATAAAAATCACATCATAACACCTTCCTAGGCTCTTCTCCATAATTTCAGTCCCACAAAATGATCTTCCATGCGTTCAGTGCCACTGTAACAGTGACTGTGAACAATGGTGGCTTTCATCGCCTGTACCCTACAAAACATACAAATTTGTTAAGAAATCCTTTCCTGGGAAGGATGGCTATGGAGGGTTGTGAGAATGGCAGCGCAGCAAGGATGAGAGTGGTGGATGCAAAGGATACTGTGGAAAAATGCAGTGAAACAACGGGAAATGCATGTGGAAGTCAGGCGAAATGTAAAATTTTTAATGTAAAACATTAAAGTTTTAATGCTTGGCGAGATGATATGACTCTCCAATGTAAAACATAAGGTTCGTACCTTCGAATGCAATACACGGGAAATGTATGAAAATGCAACGAAAAAAATTACGGAATGAGCTTGAATGGTGGGACCCGGTCATGGGCGGAGGGCGATTGAATGTGGACCGTAGGTCTCAGGAGGAGATCGACAGTGGAGATTCAAGAGGAAAGTGGAGGAAAAAGGTCAAAGAGAAAGGGCGGGAGAAAGGTAGACCGTTGGATCTAGAGGATTGGATGGCGGAGATCTTAATCGGAAGAGAAGACAAGCGGGTTAATGAGCGGGGAGCGATGAGATCTGGACCGTTAGATCACATGGGATGGACGGCTCAGATGAAATCGGGGATCAGTAAATCGGGGCCTCGGAAGGGTGGCACAACAAGAAATTCCAATTGGCGATGGAGGCGGGGTCACGATTGCGCGATAGCCATCAGATCAGGGCAGTAGATCGACGGACGGAATGCAATCGGAGGGGTGAATGGGGAAACAATGGGTGCGATGCAGGATAAGCGCCGACCGTCAGATCTTTCAGAGATCAACGGCTAGAAACAAAGCAGAGGCCGACACACTAATACACCATCGCATCGGAGTTTTAACTTTTACAAAGAAATTGTGCTCCGCTCCGAACTTCCGAGGCGAAAAGCTCCATATGCGTTAGCGCTTGGTCCTAACACTCGGGTTTGTGAGGGGAAGTGGTTAGGGGCTGGCTGAAAAGGGGCTAAGCCTGTATAATAATAAAAATGGGCCTTTTAGCTTGGAAACAAAGTTTTTAAGGCTAAAAGTAGGCTTTCGATAGGGGGAAAAAGGGATCTAAAAACCAAACAAAAGGATTTCACTTGGTTTTTAAAGGGGATTTGGGTGGTTTGGAAGAATTAGGAGGGATTTTGGGAGTCAAAAGGGGAAACTTTGAAAATGGGAAAAAGGGTTAAGATGGGGAATTTACAGAGATACAAGGGGCAGATGGAGGCCTTTCTGAGCATAGATTTTTCACAGACAGTGAGGCTTTCTGGATGGAAGCAGCAGTGAATATTTTTTAAAAAGCAAAGGGCACACAGAGGCTTCAAGGATGAGATATTTTCAGAGGAAATGTATCTCTTGAAGGCTCAAAAAAATTTAGCCACCTGTTTTCTTGGCAAAAAATTCATAGGTGGCTAACAAAACCCACGAAAACCAGTTTAAAAACTGCATTTGGCACGAAATTGGGTATTGGCGGTTTTCGCGCGATGATTGAGTGGTAAGTGGTTTAATCCAGAGGGAACGCGATCGAATTAAAAAGGGACGTGTGGATTTGGAAAAACCAGCGGTCTCACATGATGTTTGGTTGTTTAAACCTCGACGGAAAAAATTGTGCGAAACACAATATAGGCCGTTGGATCAAGCAGGGTAGATCCATCTGTGGAGGGAGGAGCGCGAGGGAAAAAGATGCTAGGGTGGAAGCTTTAGTGGGAGCCAGGTGGCATGCAATGGTTGGATGGGCAGCTGGGTAGTGGGAGGTAGGCCCCGATGGGATTTGATGTCGGGAGTGAACAAGATTCGTCGGATCTCATAGATCGACAATGGAGATTGTTTGTAGCGGTGAAAGGATAGAAATGGGTGGGGCGATCACAGGGTTAAAGGGACGATGTAATAGTCGTTGATCTTTAAATATCAATGGTTGGGATTGCTTTGTGGAGTAATGCATAGCGAAGGGAAAATTCCAAAGGGAAAATTCATTTTACAAAGGGCACAGGGTAAATAATAGTTAAGAGGAGGGGGCTAATGAATAAGGAAATGGAGTGGTCCCGATGGAGGGATATGTGACCAGGGGCCAGGGAAAAAGGGGCCAATCACATCGGCGGGGGAAGGGGGAGCAATGCGATGGAAAATGTAATAGCGTTGATGCTATGGGGCTAAGGGCTTGATCGCAGGCGCAAGGTCTTATGACAGAGAATGAGCTGGGGGCTAAGCCGGAAGGGGCTTAAAAAAAACCCAAAGTTTATTATGACCAAAAAGGCTTAAAATGAAGCCTTTTTAGGTGTTTTTCAGTGTTCCGATAGGTAAAATGGGACAATTTAAACCAAAAATAAGGATTTTTTATGAGTTTAAAAGGGATTTTGAAGGTTTTTTGGGATAATGAGGGTAAAATGAGAAGAGAAAAGGGGATTTTTCAGAGGGAAAATGAGGATGAAAAAGGGCAAAAATGAGTGAAAAAGGCTCAATAAATGATGGAACATGGCCTAAAAAGCATATTCTTTGAATATCAATAGGGTTTCTTGGTGAATTTGTGACTGAAATAGCAGTGAAGATTATCTTTTGATTTTGAAAGCATCAAAAGGCTTCAAGAATGAGAAATTTTCTATGAAAATAATCTTTTGAAGGCTTAAGACTTGTTTTAGCCATCATTTGCTATGAAAAAAATTTACTGATGGCTAACAGGTATATATACCTTGGAAGATCCTTTTGAAAAGTTTCTAGAGTCAACAAAGGAAATCAAGTATTTCCTTATTCTCTCATTTGTTGACAAGTTTCTAATAGGTTGCAGAATTACAGTTTTAACAATAAGTAAGCACATGCAACAAAATATATCAATGTACATAATGCTTGAATGGTTGCATTGGCTATTTCATTTTACCTAACTAGTAGTTGGACAGCTGATTGGAGTAAGTAGGTAGGATTTCAACTTATTTAAGTTTTCATTTTTCAGCCAAGGAAAAGGCCCTAAGATATTGATGATTTAGTATTTTGGTTTGAAGGTTGGAGCACCTTTTAGTCTTAGATCAGATTTCAGTTTGCAGAAAAAGTGTAAATTCAGTCCAAGAGTTTCAGTCACAGAGATTTTATAATAAAGCAAATGCATGTTTGGGATTGGCTCAAAGGATCAGGCTACTATTCAACCATGTTCTTGACATCTCACTAGGAGATGCCATCCCTATGTGAAAACACTTTTAGGGTCCTATAAATATAGGATTGATAATTTTGAATTGACTTTGATAGTCTTGTAAATATGTACATACCTTGCTTTCTGCAAGTTGTTTTCCCATATTTGAAAATAATAAAAAATGAAAAAAGAGGGTAAAAGTCCTAAAAGGAAAGATCAAAGGACTTAGAAAAATATACACCCCAAAAGAAAAATAGATAAAATAAGACCTGAAAGTGAGCAAGTCCAAATGCCACTACATTTACTTTCACTACAAGAATAATGATTATGTGCAGAGTGTCAATAAATGCCATAATCCATGATCAGTTAAACAGTTAAATCTTAACTTTTCATGCTTTCAATTTCATGTTTTAGATAGTCAATAAATATTTGTCAAATAGTTTAAACTTGACAAATCAGTAGATAGGTAGAGAATAATGAGGAGCTCAACAGTTTAATCTGAGCCCTCGGATGAAATAAGGTAGATCTAGATAGTTTTATGATTTGAAAGAAAATGTTTTAAGGTTTCAAGTCTAAATGCACCTACAAAATGAAGAAAAAATGTTAGAAATAAAGTTGGGTAGGTAGAAAGAAGTTGACAAATCATGTAATAAAGCATCAACAGGAAAAATCACTAATTTACCCTCCCCTATAAGTATTCAGTATTCTAATCTATCAGTCAAATAGGCTCAGAGCATTTCTTTGACTTTTGTTGGGACTGGACACAAGGCTCGATGACTGGTTAGTTAAAAATATTGAGTTCTTATGTTAAACCCACATTTATCATCATTTACCCTTCATTCATACATTAAAACCCATTTTTTTTCCTAAGTAAAGACATATTCTTACTTAGTAAAGATAAACCCCAAATAATTAACTTCATCCTTACAAAAGCATTCATAAAACCCTCAAAATTACATTTATCCTAAGTATTAGTTAAGTACATATAAAAATGAGCAATGCTTTATTTTATACTTTACTTAGAAATAATATGTGTTTTGTTTCCCTTTTTCATATTAAATTTTAACCTATTTTTATTAAATCCATAAAAATACCCTCCCGTAGTTATTAATTCCATTATAACTAAGTAACCCCCCCAAAACCCACTATTTAATGTTGAGACCAAAGTCTGTTATCCCCATGTGCATAAATAGAAACCCCGATTATAAGCCCTTTGGTCTAAACTTATCATTTTTTGAAATACCTCGCCCCTATAGTTTTAAAAACCATTGAAATGGTTAAAAAATATATAATATAATTAATCACGTCCACATATGTTTTATTGAAACATCTTTATAAATGTTTTAAATAAAAATCATTACCCCTGCCTATATTCATATAATCCTAAGTTTTTGAATTAAACAAATTTTTATTTATAAAGTTCAAGGACCATGGCCACCTATGCATAAAATCCCACACCCATATACATTGATTAAAACATTATATATATGTTCAAACCTTATATCCCCCGCCACGTCTTAACCCATCCACTCACATATATCATCTCGGTCCCACTTATTCATTTCAGTACAACTCTCGAACTAATATTGACCCTTCGCATTGATCTCTCTAATATGACGGCTGATATTTGATATCGCATGGAAAATATGCGTGACCACCCAAATGCCAAAGCTGCCCGAAATGGGTGGTTTCACCCATTCCTCTCTCCTCCACTTGGTCTTTCCTTATTGGATCACATGGGTTAAGCCAAAAACAACTTACCACCCAATAGCCACGCGATAACCACTCGCGGTTTTCATCCATTGAAACTTCAAAACCGCTCTCCCGCCTGATGCGACCTGCATTATATGTCTGATTAAAACAACTGAAATGTTTAATAAAATCTTTGGAAATGTATTTCGTATCATTCTTGCCCGTTTTACTCTCTTCATTGCCTCTCTCAACTTAAAGAAACCATGTTAAAGCCATTTTCTCTGCCATTTTTCATGCCCGAACCTGCATGATTTTCCCTTCAAACCTTTAAAGACTGCAAAGGAGCTGTGTATTGCTCCAAACAATTCATCGAAGCATTGAACTCAGCAAAGAATCTCGTAAACCTTGCAAAAAGGCCGATACCTGCATTACAACAGGTATTCTTCTTAAAAAATCAAACTTGCAATCAATTTAAAGACCTTTTACAGAATAAACAGTTTCAGAGTTTTAAAAAATCGATTAAATACTCCCTAAAAGTCCCAAAAACAGGCCAAACTCTGGCAATTTGTTTCCAGAAAACATGTTTCTTGGCTGCACACCATTTTTGAAGAAATTCGTGAGTTTTTTCAGTTTAATGAACTATTTTAAACTCTGAATTAAGCCAGAAAGCCTCTGAAGGTATCGTAAACCTCTTTGCCTAAATTTAACAGAATTTTTTAGCCCAATTTCTCATTAAAAGACTCAGGAAACCCTTGTTTCTTGTTTTAAGTTAGTTCAAAGGCCTGTTAACATCTTTGACAGACCTAATTGGAAATAAAGCCCTAAGAAAAGTCTATACTTCACCTTTTTATCCAAGAAGCCTCTGCTAAAGTAAATTGCTTCTGCAAACTGTCTAAACTTGTAGAAGTAGCCAAAATGCCAAAAAAAACAGAGTTATAGCAATCCTGAAGGTTCCAAAGTGCCAAAATCAAATCCAGTACTGTGACCAATTAAAGCCATTATCACCTCCTTGTAGCTAGGGTTTCATTAACAACTATTTTGTTTTGCAGGTCATTAGAAAAAGGAGAATTTGGATAAAACAATCTAAATACTAGTTAAAGATCTGTTTTACTCCAAAAGTTCACAAAGAAAAGTATTTTAAATGATATTCCTTAACAAAATATTCCAGGAAGTAGAACATAAAGAATTCATTTATGAAGAGAGAGATAAATTTACACAGTAAAGGTTAAATTTCAAAGTAAAGTAAGAATTCATAGTGATAGTGAAAACAGAACAGTCAAAGAGCATTAGAGTTAAAATGCATCAGATGAAAGTTAGAGTGAAAGTCAAATCAGAAGAAGTTATAGAGCAGTCAAGGTAAAAAGTAAAAGTAAATACAAAGGCAGTAAATGGTAAACAAAGATGAAAATAATTTCACCAATAATGAAATTTATCGAAAGTGAAAGTAAAAATAGTTAAAAGAACAAAAAGGTTAAAAGATGAAAACAAAGCATGAAGGGACATTTTTGTAGAAATTTTCTGTTTAAGTCATAGTTTTTCAGAAAATATTGTGGACAATCCAAGATGAATTTTACAAACTTGAAGGAGGTTTATGTTCCTAAGATATCCATCTACAAAAACCTCTCTCACTTTTCTAATAGCCATTATGGGTTTGGAAATATTAAACAATATTTGAAAGCACTTTCTAAAGAAAATTCTTGTTAAGTCATAATTTTGCAGAGAAGATTGTGGCCAATCAGAAATACATCTTACAAAACTGAAGGAAAATTTTGTTCCTAAGAGACTCTTCTAAAAAAACCTATCTCACATTTTTCATAGGTATTACAGAATGAGAGATACATGCACATATTTACAACTTATTTTTTCAAACTGTGCAAAGCTCTGTTTTACACATCTTTTTGAAGAGCCTATTCTGAACAGTTGGAGCTTAATTTTAGGGAATTGAGAGAGGTTTATCTCAAAAAAATATTTATATAAAATAACCTCTTTCACATTTTACATATATATTTCAGATTGAGATATAAAAAGGTGTCATTGGACCCCAAGTTTGCAAAATTTATGGAGCAGAATGCACAAAGAAAGGAGACAGTTAGTGACTTGGATGCCTCATCATCAACTAAGAGTTGATATCAAATTTGAATTTCTCCTCTTTGTCATCACCTACCCATAAGTATAGTGCCAAATATATTCATTAGTTTTGAGTGTTATTTTATTGAGTTCTATTTATGTAAAACAGTTTGAGATATTTGTAAACGAATCTTGATAATTTTTTCAAGATATTTTAGTTTAGAATTTGTATAAATACTTCAGCTTTAGAAGTATTTTGGTGGAATAAAATTGCTGGGATTTTTACAGTCATTTCTTCTTGGACTTTAAAGCATTTGTGTGTCAAAACTTCGAGTAGGAGGCTAGATCAGAGCAAATTGGCATCATACTTCAGGATCCTTGTGATGAGCTATTTGGAGCGAAGTATTTTCTTCACTTGTCATTGTTTCTTTTCTTTGTTACATGCATCCATTTATGTTTATGCTACATATAAATGTATAACTAGGAGTATTACTACATGATATATTAATAGCACCTTGTTTTTAACTAGTTATCATTTATTTGTTTTCTTCTGATTTCCGGTGTGGGGAACCCTTAATTGCTCCCTCTCCCATTTTACCTCTATCTACTACTTCCCTTTTCCGGATCAAAGGATCCTTAAGTGCCCTTTATCCCAATCATACCATCTCACAAAAACAACTTTCCAAGATATCCAAGGGTTGTCTATGTTGCCTTGAAGACATTTGACCTTTTTTTCCCCTGATCCTAGTCTTGTTAGCTTGATTTTGACTCCATAGCCCAATGGACAAATAGATTTACCACTATTCATCCTTTCAAGTGACTTTTCCCACCAAATATACCAAAAAAAAACCAAAGCTGCACATTCATAACTAGCCTAATATTCACAAATTAAAACAAAGTTAAATTTTAAAGAGAGAGCCCTCTCTGAACTCTAGGAAGGCTAGATCCTAGAGTTTGAAGTTGGTTTGTGGTTACCTCGGTGAGTTCTCTCATGAACCTAGAGAAATTACCGAGTGATAAAATTGGGAAGAGGAGGCAGGATGGATTTCTCCAATAAAATCAAGGCCCCATTGTTGAAAAGGAGCTTCAACAGAGATAGGATGCAACGGTAATTGAAACAATTTTCTTTTTCCTTCAGAGATTTGGCATTTATGGCAGGAAATTACCATTTTATGGATGTCTTGGAAGAGTGTGGGCCAATAGTAACCAGCTCTAAGGATTTTGTTGACAGTGGTTTTCTAATAGAGGTGGCCTCCATATTTTCCTTCATGAAACTCATGCTTGATCTTATCTGCATCATCCTCAAGCAAACATTTAAGAAATATACCACTAGCATTTTTCCAGTATAAAATTTTATCTACAATGTAGTAGTTTACAACCTTCAACATTAAGAATATAGCCTTTGTTTTGGAAAAACCAGGAGGAACATTCAGATTGAAAAGCACATAAAAAATATTAGCATACCAAGATGAATTCAGAAATGAATCTTCAATAAGTGGAGTTGCCAACTCCTTCTGTTCATCTAATGCATCAATCATATTCATGTCTAGTTCTTGAAACTTTGTTTCAGCCATGAGTTTAGCCAATCCTTGTCCTTTGATTAGTTTAGTGGGCTTGATTTCTAGATCATATTCTAATATAACAGCAATCCAGTTACCCCTTTTTCCATCATGACCTTGTGTTAAGATGTGTTTTACCTCTGAGTTAGGCACAAATGCAATGATGTGTGAGTGCAGAATGTAAACTCTGAAATCTTTCAATGCTTTGATTAAGGCAAAAACTTCTTTTTCCATTATTTTGTATTTCAAAGGTGTGTCTCTTAATGCCTTGCTAAAAAATGCAATAGGTTGTTCCTTCCCTTTTATGTTTTTCTGTGGTAGGACAACAACAACTGTATGTTCTGATGCAAAGGAGAAGATGAATAAATCTTTGGTAAAATCAAGGCTGATTAGAACTGGTGTTTGGGTAAGTTCTTGTTTTACCAGTTCAAAGGATTTCTTTGCTTCTATGGTTCATTTGACTCCTATTTCTCTTTTCAGAATGTTTTTAATGTTTCTTAGGAGTTCTACAAGGTTTGGTATGAACCTTCTTAAGAAATTTATCTTTCCAATGAAAGATTGCAGCTCCTTGATATTTCTAGGATGATTTATTTGCAATATTCCTTCAATCCTTTTTGGGTCAATCTTAATCCCTTCTTCAGATATGATATAGCCTAAAAGCTTACCTTCTTGAAGGCCAAGAAAAGTTTTCTTGGGATTCAAAGACAAACCATACTTTCTACATTTTTCAAAGAACTTTCTTAAGCGAGCTAGGTGTTCTTCATCTATTTCTGAGTAGACTGTAATGTCATCAAGGTATATCACAATGAAGTAACCTATCTCTTCTGAGAAAGCAATATCCATGGCTCTTTGAAATGTGGCACCAACATTCATTAACCCAAAAGGAATTTTAACATACATGAAGGTGCCCGAGGGTGTTGTGAAAGTTGTCTTGTATTGATCATCTGGGTGTACCAGCACCTAATTGTATCCTAAAAAGCCATGTAACAAGGAAATTATTTTAGACCTTACTACCCTTTTTAAGATGTGATCCATTTTTGGTAAAGGGTAGTTGTCTTTTAAGGAGGCTTTGTTTAAATTTTTGAAGTTTATGCATAGCCTAATTTCTCCTGTTTTTTTCCTCACTCATACAATATTTGAAACCCATTCTGAGTATCTCAGAGGGACTATTATTCCAGCATCATACATTTTCTTAATTTCTTTCTCAACCAGGGGTAGCTGCATAGCATTTATTCTACGTAATTTCTATTTAAAGGGATTTTGGTTTTCTTTGAGAGGTTTCTTATGCTGAATTATCTTTGTATCATATGACTTTAAATCTTCATAGCTCCAAGCAAACACATCAGTGAATTCTTTAAAGAGCTTAGGATATTTCTATTTTATATGAGTTGGCAGTGTTTTAGATAGTTTTATCATTTTGGGTTTTTGTTCACTTCCTATATTGCACTCTTCTATTTCAGTTTCAGTGGGTTCCATCTTTCGCTTCCTAAAAACATCATTAAAGTCAAACAGTTCTTCTAGAGGAACTAGTCCCTTTGGCAAATAATGATCATTGGACTGCAACACTTCAAAGTCTTATTTTTCTAAATTAGTGCACAACTCAGTTTTTTGTGTGTGTTCTTTGGTTAACAGATTTATATCAGCATTATCAGGAGGTTCTTCTTTGTAAGAAATTTCCTCAGCAGAGCAGCCTTCTTTATACTCTGAGTTTGAATTTTGCATTTCAAACTCATTTCTGGACTGTAGGAAATCTTCTATCTGTTTATCTCCTTGAAAAAATTGCCAGTATTTTATGTTGTCAGGGATTTCTAGTCTATATTTGACTTGGACTGTGTATTTTTTACTATGATAAGGTTTTGACATGTGCTGACAGCAAATGCTAGGCCATTGGCAAGGATGTTTTGATTTATAGGGACAAAGGTAAGCTCATATTCTGTGAAAGTTTTCAAGAGGTCAATGGCATCATCCCTATATGCTTTTAATCTTGGATGCTTGGCTATGTATTCTCCATTAATCTTTCTAATAACTAGCTCTGAATCTCGATGGACAGTTATCCTCTTAGCTCCTAATTTCTTTAGTAATTCTAGCCCTAGGAGGAGTGCCTCATACTCAACTATGTTATTTGTGCATTGAAAATTTATCTTGTATGAGTGACCTTCTACATGATTTTTCTCTGTGTTATGCACCCATATTCCTACTCCTAAACCAGTTTTTCTACAAGAACCATAAAAAATCATACTCCAAAGAGGTCCAATTTCAGATTTGTCATTAGGGTCATTGTGGTCCCCATTATGTTGTTTATAGTGGCTGTCACTATGTTGTTTACCATGATGTTCTTTAGGGTCTACACTATGTTTGTGATTGTTTTGTCCCCTATGGTTTCCACTATTTTTGTTGTTATATTCTGTTTGGGCAAACTGTTTTGGCTGTTGTCCCTCATTTTCCTCTTCTTGTTCTGTTGTTTGCTCATTTTCTGTCACTTGTTCATTAACATTTTCACCATTGTAAAGGATAAATGAATGAAGGTCTGTGTGAATAGAATAAAGAGGGTAATTATCTGGATTTTCTTGATTTCTAACCATGTATTTCATGTGAGTTTCCCTATATAGTCTTCTTGGTTGACTAAAGACAGGGATGATAGCATAGGTCATGTCCATTTGGAGGGTACCTTGGAGTTTAGCACCCCATGATCTTGAAAGGAGCATGCCATATTTAGGAGGAATATCAACCACTACAATATCCATTACTAGGCTCTTGGCTAGTATTTGTGCTAATTTGACATATATATCTTTGATTAGGCCTAGACATTTAACTCTACTGGAATCAAAATAGTATAAATATTTGTATGGTCTAGTTATTTCAAGGCCTAGTGTTTCCATTACTACTTTTGGCATAAGGTTGTATGAAACACCAAAGTCTAACATGAAATTGTGGATAATTTTATCATGGATGTTTAAACTGACATAAAATGGAGGAACACCTCCCTCTTGAAATTTCCCTTCTACTTCTAGTCCAAACAGAAGTTCAAGTTTGTCATCATTTAAATTTACAGAATTTTCTCCTATGTTTAAAGCTTTCAAAAGTTGGGACCTATACACATCTTGAGTGACTAATTGAGTAAGAGGAATAGATATTTTATTATCGGAAATTTCATTCTCTATACTGAAAGGTGTTTGAGTTTTTGAAATGTTCAAATCAGATTTTTCAGACACTCTCTTCACAGCAATTTCAGCTTGCTAGTTTTTATTAGGGAACTCAGTTAAAAAAGTTTTATTAGGTGCACTAACTGTGTTGTTAGTGCTACTTTGGCCACCATTGTGTTTGGGACTAGGTTGGATTTTTTTTTTTTATTCCTATCAGAAATTTCAGCCACTATGTTTTCATTTTCTGCTGTCTTTTTAGAAATGTATTCAGGGTTCTTCTTAGAAGAAATTTTAGAGGTCTTTCTTTTGGGAGTGTCTTGTTTTTTCTTGCTTATGAGGTCATATTGTTTGTGTACTTCCATGATGTCATTTTCAAAGCCTAGTTTATAGTCTTCAGATTATAGGTTGTCTTCCTTATATTGTGTTGGGGAAAACATGCCTTGTTCTTCCTCAATGAGGAAAACAATATCCTAATTATTCACTCCCATTAAATTTATGTGGTTTTCCTCTGTTTCTTAAATCACCCCCTCATCTTCATCAGCATAGTTTTCTCTAAAGGGAGGTCTAATTTGCTGATCATGACCTCTTTGTCTAATTTGAGGGGGGGTTTCTCCTAAAGTTATAGTTTTGGTTCTGATTTCGATTTATGTTTTGAGCAGTTTTTTTGTTTTTTCTAGGATAAGCTCTCGCATTTACATTCATCCTCTCCATCATCCTCTCCATGGTTTTGAATAAATTATCAATATTTGTACAATATGTGGAGGGTAAAACTTCTTCCCTATATGTGACTCTTTTTTCATTTTTCATTCTAGCTCTCTTAGCAATTAGATTGGATTCTACACTTACTTCTCCCCTCTGCATGTATTCTAAGGTGAGGGGTTCTCTTTCTCTTAATTTATAGGCCATATCTGGGTCTAATCCACCAGGAAATTTCATTAGAGATAGACTGTTATGTGGAATTATGGATTATGGATAAAACATTCTTCCCTAGACAAGTTCTTATCTAGAACAATAGGTTAAAGACTTTGAAACTACTTTTACTAACTGTAAATAGACACACAGAACATATCAAAGAACTTACTTGGAGTCCAAGCACTTCTTATTTTCCTTATGTCACTCTTGTTGTAGCTTCAAATCCAAGCTAGATGTCCGAAAATATTTCTTGCAAAGATGAACACTAAACAACAAAAGGTAGAAATAATACAGATGTAAATTCAAGTTATTTAGTTAAATCAATGGAACATAAAACATATACATCAGATAAGAATTGATAGTATGGAAAACATGAGCTTATACAGATACATATGTGGGAAAGTAAGAAACAATCTTTATTAATGGATAGAAGGGGAGGTTAGAAACTAGTGATTGATTTAATGTCACCATCTCCAATAGCATCCCAGCCTCATCACAATGTACATCTCTCCAGCAGCATGTCACTCAAATAAATTCCTCAATTGAAATTCCACCAGCATTTCTCTACCCAAATTCTTCCTTACCAAGCACTAGGATCTGTGCTCAATTTATAGAGGAGCTGAAGGTAGTTTTACAATCAATGACTTTCTAATAATATGCAAGGCATGTTCCCAATCTTGTAGATGTCAAATGGACACATGGATTCGAAGTTTGACACGAGTGAACTCTTCTAGAAGGCATTGGCCAAGTGGATATTTCAGAACAATGAGAATTTCACTCCCAATATGACCAACACACTTTTGAATGTCGGGAAGTTCTTTGCAAAGCACCCTGGAATGGGGTTACTTGCATATGAAATGCACTTAGTCCCTTTAGAGGCAACGTTGGTGAGCTCTCATATGATATATTATAAACTTCAAACCTTGGAAACCTTTGCAGATGAAAGTCAGGAATGATTTTTCTTGTTCTTTGGCTTAGGGCATATAACAACTGAAATGATAGAGAATGATAGACCCTATTCATCGGTCCTAGGGATGATGTCCAGTTAACCAAGTCATTGGGAATGATGCCCAAATTTACCTATAACAATTTCCCCCTAAAGCATGAAGTCATAATAATAATAATAACAACATTTTGATTGAGATTCTTTACACTGTGATGGGTTGGAGATGAAGCGAAGTGGCAACCTACATTAATATTATAATACGTTACATCATGATATATCCTCTTTATCATAATTGCTAAGGGTAGGCATTCCCATGTTCAACACATAAACAATCTAATAACATGTACATAATTTAGAAATTCGTCTTCATTGGAATGTTGCCGAATGCAGACATGCCTACAGATATAGGCCCATGTTCGGATGACAATCTGTATGTAAGGTCAACGTATAGAAAATGTGTACAAAAATCCTAAAATTGCAGCTCGGATGGCTGAAACTAGATTTGGGGTCTTCTTATCTTGTTCACTCGATCATTCGGGTACAATTATTGCCATGCGAATATATGATTTGTCGTCGAACATGGAAAGACATCGTTTGATTACCAGCTAATGATGTGAGTTGTTGACAAACAAGAGAGAACAACCATTGATGCCAATGGCCCTCAAGGTACTGTAGTACATTTCATAAGGCGTGAATAGATGATTTGATGTCGAACACCAAACAAAATCTTTCGGTCAAAAGTCCGGAAGTGAGGATCTTATCGATGTTGTCACAAGCCTCATGGTACTCGAGTATGATGTTTCTAAGTAAAATTCTTGGATAATGATTTGTTGTCAATAGGAAGTCACCTTATTACGAAATGGGAGTTACTGATTTAGGAGACAAAGGTATCACTTGATATAGCAATGTTAAGGGATAAGAGTCATGAGAATGAAGGTTTATGAGTATTGTAGAAGGATGATTATTCACTGGATGACTTCCCTTGAACATATCAGCGACACTGAGATGAGTTGGCAGCATTGACCCAAAACTGAAGTTAAGGTATGATGAACCATAGGTATGAATGAACCGTCAAGAAGATTACCCAACCCAAACAATCACGGTAATGGACTGAAGTGTCATGTTAAAGAGCGACCTGCTACCATAAAAATTTCTGTTCACTTTCCAAAAATTTTGCCTGGTCATTTATCGACCAGTACCTCTTTATTTGTTTAACAAGCTTGAGGAGGATAACATTTGCTTGCTCTATCATTCAACCCTTTAGGCGAATAAAGTATCGCTATTTAATAATTTAATGAGTCTAACAATGAATGAAACTCGATTCTTGCCATGATAGAAAAGCCCATCACTATTTTATGTTTTAACGAGCTTAACGATAGTGATAGCCTGGTCCTTTTTCATATTTAGAGAGTTTGAAAAAGAGGACGAAAGAAAACTCCATAAGTACTTTTTCGTAAATTTGTCGCTCAGATTCGAAAAAGTGTAAAATAATAACTGAGAGAACCTCTTTAGTCATGTTCAACCAAGGTATTCCTCTTTCGTAAATAATCTATCTCAGTTCGGAAAAGGGTTAAACTTATACTGAGTAGATATCAATTCATTTACTATTACGAGCTTGAAAAGACAAGTGCTCGGCAATATTTTCACATTATCGGAGTCTAAAAAGAGCTGAAAGGAGACTCTAGGGGTTACTTTTTGCTATTATCGAAGCTCGAAAAAGAGATAAAAGTGCAATTAAAATCCTTTTTCATTTTTACCAAAGCTCAAAAAATAAGAAGAAAAAGTATGCTTTGTGGTCAAATCATTCTTGAAATAAATCTGCACGACTAATCTGTTCATCAGCTGTAAAACCTATTCAAAACAACACCAAATGGATTAAAAATACTTGTTTCATGATAAAAACATAATAAAACTATAGTCATAGCAATAAATTTAATTTTCAAATAATTAAATGACTATTAAAATTAGTTTTACTATTCATTTTTACCATATGCATTTTGGAACTCTGAACCTGATTTTGCCCCTGAACTTCAGTTGTTGATTGCGATCATTTTTGTGGACAGATTTTGTTGCCGTTTGATCCAGCTTAGTGCCATGAACCTCCTCTTTCCTTCAGTAATCATTTCATTTCCAAATTCTGCAAATTTTTAGGGTTTTTAGGTCCCTAGGGTAAATTCTTCCCAAAAAGAGGGCAACACACCCTTGGATGTCAAAACTTGTGTTGCATAGCAACTAATTTGAAGGTTACTTGCATACACAACACAATGTCTCTTGTTAGAGCATGTGTTAGGTGCAATATACGTTTTTTATTTTTGCATTATGCCCAAAATTTGCCCAATTTTTTGCATTGAATGGAATCTAATGGTTCTTATGGTTGTATTTTAGGTTTCCATCGGATTAAAATGAAAATTACATGGAGGGAAAGAGAACATGAAGAACAGGATATGATTTCCCTAAATGATCCAGGCACTGTTTGAGCCCTAATAGTTTGTGGATTGTTAAGGTACTTCCGGTTGTCAGGGATGAGGCAAAAAATAGAACTCTTGGAGTTCTTAGTTTGAGCATGGGATCCAGATATCGAGGCATTTCATATTAAGAACCAATTTTTTCCCATAATAGTCGAGGATGTATACTTTCTTACAATTTTATCGAGGAGAGGCTTGCCTATTTCACTCTCAGGGTCTATTCTTGGAGGAGAGACAGTGAGAGATTATGTTTTGCAACATTGTTATCCAGGGGTAGAGCCAAGCAAAGATGGAAAGATAAACATCCGGGATGTTAGAGATTTTCCTTTAAGAACTATCCTTTTCATGATTGCAAAACTTGTTGGCACCGTTACACTACATGTAGCGAATAGATCGTATATGAAGTATGCGCTACAGTGTATGGAGCCGAAAGTCTTCAATTGGTCTAAAGCTATATTTTCTCAGATAAAGGAACCACTAAACAAAGCAAAGGGATGAAGGGAGAAAAAATTCAATTATGGTTCGATCCTCATATCGTTTTCCTTAGAACGGATTCCACTAATGCAGATACAGCATGTGACACTGGATATATCTAATCCTAGAGATACAAGGATGTATAGATGGGTGGAACTAATGGGTAGGCATGCAGGCCAATTTTCCATTGTTTTCTCGACTACGTTCTTCGCCTCGTTCAGGTGACAGACTGTCGCCATCGATGAGTATGCATATGTAGACGTTGATTTCCGAGGAGATCAAATTTAGCATTACCATAAGGCGCTCAGTGGGGTGCAATAGATAAGAATTTTATGACCATGTTTTTTATTTTCTAAGGTTTATACAATGTTTTTGTATTTTGGTGTTTTCCCAAGACTAAACTAGATGTTTGATGTAATGCAGATGTTGGTTGTGTTCAACCAGTAGAGGAAACAGAGCATGAAGCAGATGCGCCAACAGAGAGGGTTTTCAGAGAGTAGTCCTTCAAGACCTAGATATGGCTGAGACTTTGACTGAGCTTCGGTAGCACATAGAGGGGTTTACCTTCGGGATTCTGGATTTTCGGATCGAAGAGTTACCCATGCAATTGCAACAACACACTATTGGGGTTGCTAACTGTTGGATGTGGTTGCTACGTAGGATATCTAGATCTATAGCATATTACCATGAGCACCACTAGTTTACTTTTGACATTTTGCATACATTTTGAGGTTAGATGACCAATGTGTCTTGGGCACAAATTTTGTAAAAGCCTATAACTATCTATCTATTTGATTTCAGTGTTTTCTTATGTTTATTGTGCAATCCTATTCAAATTATGTGAATATTTTCTTTACATGCATTGCAAATTTCTATCTAAAACCTAATTAGCTAAAGAATCAGTTAATGTGGTCAAATTTATGGAAATGTGTTGATATTGAATAAAATCAAAGTGTCTTTCCAAAAGTTGAACTCTTAGGAAGAATCTATGCAGTGTTGGATTTCTAACAGTATAAACACTAGTAAGCTGTAATACCATGAGTTATGAGTCTAACCTTATGATAATGCGGTTAATACCAAATGAAATGGCATTAGAGAGATGTTTGATCAACGCGCTATGCTTAGCGATATTTTTCATCGATCTACCAATACAAATCCCTTGAAAACTCACTAACTCGCCGTTCAGAGTAAAAATGGCCCACACTGCAGAGGATAGATTCTACGTACTACGACTAGCACCATCAGCATATCCAACAAATGGTTCTGAATATTCAGACATCTGCGATGAAATGTAAAGTGGATTACTGACGTGAAGAAAAATCTAAAAACAAACTAAGACTGTGAATTCAAATCAAGAACATATATATACAATATAATACAAAAAATCACTATGCTCATGTTTAAGCATAGTAGCGTTTCAGATACAACCCATTTCGTGGCTGCACCAACAGAATTCCATTGTTTTCAGCTAACTCATAGGCACCATTAGCAAGAACTCTTTTGACAATATAGGGGCCATGCCATAATGGCTCAAATTTTCCTGTACCTATTACATCAGCTTCTTGATCATAAAGAAGGAATAAGTCACCCTCTGAGAAAATGCGAGGCTAGACATTTTTGTCATGTTGCGCCTTTATACGTCTCTTATGTGCTTCGTTGGCAAATTGGGTTTCACGACACGTTTCATCAATATGGACAAGGTTAAGGAGACGTGCTTCTTCTTCTAAGGTGTTAGGTAACAATTCAATTGCAAGTTTCAATGATGGTATTTCACATTGAATTGGTAAGATAGCTTCCAGAAAATACATCAATTGAAAAGGAGTAAATCCGGTTGCATTTCTCACCGAGTTTTGATACACCCACAAGGCAGAGTACTAGATCAAATGATAGTTTATTTTACGAACTCATATCATTCATTGAAGCATACGTTTAAGAATTTTGTTGATAGCGTCAACTTGTCCATTTGATTGCAGATAATAAGGAGTAGAATTATCATGTGACAATCCTAACTTGGCATTTAATTCAGTAATCACATGGTTGCGAAAATGCTTCCCATGATCTGTGACTATAGCCTATGGGACCCCAAACCGTGCAATAACATGATTAAATAAAAACAATGTAGCTATCTGTCCTGTATTATTGAATGTAGGCATCGCTTCGGCCGATTTGGTAAAATAGTTGACTGCGACAATAATATAACCATGCCCCCCGGTCGAACGAGGGTTATAGGTCATGAAGTCAATATCTCATTTCTAAACTGGTCCTATAGGGACAACAAGATGCATTAGCGCTAGCAGTTTACGGATTTTATGATAAAAAATTTGGCACGCATGACAACTTCTGACTGCGAGGTTGCAATCTTGAATAATTGTAGGCCAAAAGTAACTGGCGCGAAGTATCTTATACACTATAGCATATCCAGATAAATGTCCACCAGAAGCCCCAACATGAAAATCATTTAAAACTTTTTCGGCCTCCTCATGAGTGAGGCACCTTCTTAAAATGGTATCAACACCACGACAATAAAGTGTATCGTCGATGATCAAATAATATTTGGATTGGTATCGAATACATCGTTGTTCAAAGTGAGAGGTATCAGGTCGAAAAGTTTGAGTTTGGAGATAAATGATGAAATCTCCATACCAAGGATCATATGATCCGATTAGAAAAAGAGTCTCATCAGGAGTTGATGGTTCTGACATAGTAGGAGTACTATCAGAGGGAAGGTCACAGAGAAGCTCAACGAAAACCAAAGACTTCTTTGACTTGGATTTGATGAATTCTAAATCAAATTCGTGCAAAATGACAATCCATTTTGACTATTTCCCCCCCAGTAATTGACGTGATAAGATATAAGTCATGGGGTTGAAATCCGAAACGACAGTGGTTTTTTGGAGCAGGATATAATGGTGAAATATTTGGACAGCTTGAACAACTTCCAAGGCAAGATTTTCTACATATGAATACTTAACTTCCATATAATTGATATTATGGCTCAAATAATAGATCGAATGTTCAATTCCATTTTCTACTTGGACCAAAACCATAGCAATGGTCATTTCAGCCGCGGCGATATATAGGAAATAATCATTGTGATAATTAGGGGGATACATTAATGACGCTCGGACAAGAGTGCCCTTGAAGACATCAAAAGAAGCTTGCGAAACTTGGTCCCAATGGAAGGGAACCCCCTTTTTCAATAGTCGAGTAAATCCTTTAGCCATTTCAACATAGTTTGGAATGAACCTTCTTAGGAAGTTATCCTTTCCTTGAAGTTTATGTATCTGAAGTAAATTTGACGGTGTAGGAAAATCAAGGATGGCTTGAACCTTCAATGGGTTGATTCAAATTCCTTCTTTTGAGACTACAAATCTAAGAAAACGACTAGAGCCAACACAAAACACACATTTATGTGGATTGAGGCGTATTTTCTAGTGTCAGAAGTGTAAAAATATGGCTCTCAAATGCATCAGGTGATCAGTCCTACTTCGTGAATGCATGGGTAAATCATCTAGATAAGGTTGAACAATGTGCTTGATGTCATTGAAATCATAATCCATTGCTCTCTGAAAATTTTCCCCAATGTTCTTTAAACCAAACGGTAGTTTCCTATATGCGAATGTGCCCCAGCGACAGATGAATGTTGTGTTATGTTGATCCTCTAGGCAGATATTGATTTGATTATAGCCGGAAAATCCATCCATGAATGAAAAATTTTCACATCCAGTACAATCATCAATAATCTGGTCGATAAAGGGAATAGGATAGTTGTCTTTTGGACAAGAAATGTTGACGTCCCGATAATTGACACACACTCTAATGGTTCCTTGTTTTTTCATGACAAGAATGATGTTGGAAACCCACTCAGTAAGTAGAACAGGGTAAATGAAACCAGCAAGAAAAAGCTTTTCAACTTCTGCTTTGATGGCCGCAGCTTCCTTCGGATGAACAAGACGAAGCCGTTGACACCTTAGTTTGACATCAGGATACATATTAATAGTGTGTTCAACAATACTAGTATCTATGCTTGGCATTTCCTCGTAAGACCAAGAAAATACATAACAGAATTCACGAAATAGAGAGCGATGTGATTCAAGTTCTGATGGAGAACAAGATACACCAACATGAATATTTTCTACAACACCAGGTTTGGTTGAAATATCGATAGAAATGGGTTCTTCAATATTTGACAATTTTTTCTTGGAATCGATTGCATTAATAGGTAAATAATTTGAAAAGAAATTTTTGATTGAAGGGTGATGTAGTTCAATAAGATGATTTTCTTCATAATCAGGAATATGGTAATGATGATGATAATCTTCCCATGGTTCTCCTTCTACCATCAAAGCTGCCAAAATATTCTCATCTATCAAGAATGTTGAGGAAAATGGATCAGATGGAGTACCAAAATCTAAGGAACGATCATCACAAACAACCGGTGATGTTGATTTTAGATTCGCCACCCAAGCCAGATAGATTGATTGCCATGCCTGCTCAATAGGGTTGGGCATCAGAAACTCATCCAACGTAGCAATATCAGAATCACCTGTACTCTCCTCTAAGCCAGATAGAGTGGAAGAGAATGTTGATCAGCGGTTGTCATTGACGTCAACCCAAGTAGCACCAGGGGCTAACTTAATATTTCATGGGAATTTTGACCTGCCAAATTAATATATTATGGGTCAATAATGCTTTTTATGGTTTCTACTTGTCGAGATGTTTCCGTTGATATATGGAACGCCATGTAATTCTTCACGGTTTGAGAGATGTTCATGTTTGAAGTTTGTACCCCCAGTTAGTGGGCTAAAACCCCAAGGGTTTGGGGCTTGGGTCATTGAAAAGTCATAATTAATATTTTTTAAGCTCCTAAAATTCCTCCCACGTTCACTTGTTGAAGCCCCTCTCAACCTAAGCATTCATATAAATTGTGATCTTCATTTCCTCCTTAGGTAAGGGATTTCGCCATCTGAAACAAGTCATATTGGAATTTTCACTGTAACTTTTTTTCTTCGAATTTTCAGAAGCTGAAATTTTTATAAAGCAAAGCTGAAATCCTAAGGAAGCTGCAGTAAAAATTTTAGATCAAGATGCGAAATATTTTTGGAGATATGATCTGTAGAAGTCAGGGTTTTTGTAGGCTCCTGAAATTCATCTCAAAGAAGTTACCATGGTAAAATCATCATAACTGTCTCACTGAGTATCGGATTGGAATTCTGTAAAAATTGGTAGATAGTGCATAGTATTTACTTTTCACTCTATCAATTTTAGAGCCAAATGAAGAAACAGTGACACGTGGCATGCCGTACAAGTGTGTTCTGCTGAAACAATCCATAATTAGGGCATTGTGAGATATTGGGCATAACTCTCTCTTGAAGAATCCAAATTGGGTCTGACCTATGGCACTAGAAATAAGACTCAGAGGACTACTGTAGGGCCAAAAATCAGATATTGAGGATCTGAAATAATAGAGATACACCAGATTCAATATCGAGCTCCTATAAGGCAAGAAAAAGCTAGATCATGTGTTGTCAAGGGTTGCAAAGGACCAGAATTTCTACGGCAGCAAAGCAAAGCAAGGTGCAGCAAAGGGTAGCATGACAAGAGAAACATCCAAGGTGCATAATAGCAGCAATAAGTTCATCATATGAAGTCTTCAAGTGGGCAGCACTGCATACAATCATTGTAAAGGTATCATTGTACTTAGTCATTGTAAATACATTATTGTACAAATTGTACTAGTGTCTATCTACCAAGGGTTGAAGAGGCAGTGTTGGGAGGTCTAGGATCATCATTAGTTGGTTGTGTCAAAGTTGGGGTTATGGTCTAGTAAATATTCTTCTTCTACATTATTCTATATCATTGTAAAGTGGACCATTTTCCCTAGTACGAGAGTCCATTCTTCTTTTATTCTTCTATAGGGTGGTAGGGTGGTGCTAGGGTGAGTTGTAGCTCATTGGGTGTTGGGGCATCCATTCAGTTGACTACTGAAGAATCTTGGGCATTGGAGCGTCCATCCAGTGGGAGTTGGAGAAGAATGCTTTTCTAGATTCTAGAAAGTTGGAGCTTTATTTTCAATTGGAGTTGAATATTAAAGAATTATTAGAAAAGAATTAGGTGGTTTTTGTCCCGGAGTGGGTTTCCACCTTAAAAATATGTGCATTTGTGTTCCTCTTGTTTGCTGCTATCATTGTACAAAAACTGATAATAATTGAAGATTAACTAATGCTTTAATTGAAAGAAATATTGATTCAGCCCCCCCCCCCCCCCCAGTATTTCCAACAATTGGTTTCAGAGCTTGGTTCCTTCAATAGCAGTTTAATAGCTGGAAGGAGGTCATGGAGCATACCAAGAATGGCGTACCTCTATTCAATGAAAATAATTATGCACTTTGGAAAGGAAGAATGGAGGTTTGTCTCTTGGCGCAAGGTTACGATATGGGACACTGTTCAAAATGGAATTACATCAACCGTGGATGAACAAGGTAAGAAGAATTTGGTAAATGATGCAAAAGCAAAGAATATTATTATCAGTGGACTTATTGAATCTGCTTATCATAAGGTGTTGGGTTGTAAAACCGCCAAAAATGTATGGGACAAGCTTGAGAATATATATGTAGGTGACTCAAATGTCAAAGAAGTAAAGCTTCAAATCTATAGAGAAAAATTTGAGCAACTCAGAATGAAAGAAGATTGCAACATTGCTACATACTTTCAATACATTGATGAAATAACCAATACTCTGGAAGGATTGGGAGATCCAGTTGACGAAAAGAATATTATACGGAAGATTCTTAGAACGCTACCAGGGAGATTCAACCCACAGGTATTGGTCTTAGAATATAGTGCAAATCTGGACAAACTCAGCAAAGAGGAATTACATGGAGTTCTCATAGCATATGAAATGAGAGTTGATGAAGAAGAGGGTACTTCACATCTAGAAACTACGTTCGTTGCATCTAAGAAAACCAATAAGGATAAACAACCTTCAATTGAAAATACATGTACCTGCAAGTGTGAAGAGAAGGGAGATGATGATGAAGGTCTTTCAGATGAAGAATATGCTTACTTCATGATAAAACTACAAATTGGTAAGGGAAAATTCAAAGCTAAACTTCCATTGATATGTTTCAGATGTAATGAGGTTGGGAATTTTGCAGCAAAATGTCCAAACAAAAGTAATGGCAACTCAAAAATAAAGAAAGGCTTTAAGAAATTCAACAAGCAAGGATCCAAAAGGAACTTTCTCTTTAAAGAAGATAGCTCATCATCCGATGAAGACAATGATAGTGAAGAAGAAGCCAATGAGAGAGTATTGTTTATGGCCAAGCACAATAAGCAAGAGGTAACAAACAACGAAGAAGAAGGATGGACCATAAACGAATTTTATGAGGAATCAATCAAGCTTATAAAAGATCTCAAGGCGGAGAAGATCTGTTCCAAAACTCTTGAAGAACAAGTTCAAGGTCTCAAAATTGAAGTTGAAGAACACAAATGCATTGAAGAGTCACTTCAAAAGAAGTTGGAAGAAAGAAACCAAGAAAGGGAAGAATTAGAAGCCGAAGTAGTCTCGCTGCGTGAGGAAGTGAAGAAAGGAAAAACTATCCAAAGCTATGCCAACAGCTCAAGGGCATTGGAAGAACTCATCAATAATCAACGATTTTACAATGAAAAAATTGGCATCAGTTACAAAGAAGAAGAAGCAGGACCTTCTACAACAAAATACAATGAACCTATGAGATCTAACATGCATGTAGAATTCATTAGACAAGATTCGCAAGAACAGCCTTGGAAGACAATTCCTCGACGAAAATTTCCATCCAGGTACCAACATATTTTTTATGGCTACTGTTATTCATGTGGAAAATTTGGTCATAAAGTTGTAGAATGTTGCACGTACCCTAGGAATGAATACAATTCCAGGAGATCTGTCAAATATGAACCTCCCAGGGCTCAGCGAAACATCAATAGATTTGATCATTTAAGAAATAATATTAAATGTTACAAATGTCGAAACTTTGGACATATAGCCAAAGATTGCAGACTTGAAAATCCTCCAGAAGAATCTTTGAAGCCACAAAATGAACGAACATGGAAGAAGAAGAAGAATGATAACTATGATCTCGCTCTCAAGGCTCAAAAGAACAAAGATGTGTGGTATGTTGATAGCGGTTGCTCAACGCATATGACTGGAGATAGAAATAAATTTGTATCTCTGAAAGAGAAGAAGGATGGAACCATGTCCTTTGGAAATGATGGATCTTAAAATGTTATAGGATCAGGTACTGTCAGTCTCGGAAGCAAAGATTCTATAGCCAATAATGTTCTATTGGTTGAAAACATGAATCACAATCTTCTCAGTGTTGGACAAATGTGTGATCAAGGACACACAATACTATTCAACTCCACAAAATGTGAAATCAAGAAAAGCGTGTATGGTGAAATTGTGGCTACAGCAAGTCGAGCTCCAAATGACATATATGTTCTGGATGAAGCAATTAATTCATGTCTAATAGCTAAAGAGGATGATACAATAATTGGCAGCAATGATGATCAACTAAGTAAGAAGTTTGCTACAATGGTGCAAAGTGATTTCGAGATGTCTTTAATTGGTGAGCTGACATACTTCTTAGGGCTCCAAATTTCTTAGCAAGAGAAAGTAATATTTATATGTCAAGCCAAGTACATCAAGGAAATGCTCAAGAAATTTAAAATGGAATATTGCAAACCCATCCTTACTCTAATGGTAACAGGTTGCAAATTGAGCATAGATGACTCATCTAAGGATGTGGATCAAAGGTTGTACAGATCTATGATTAGTAGTCTTCTATATGTAACAGCCTCCCAACCAGATGTTATGCAAGCAGTTGGACAAGTAGCAAGATTCCAAACAGCGCCAAAAGAATCACATATTAAATATTCTCCAGCATTGGAATATCTTCGCCAAAATCTTGGGATTCTCCCAAGTTCTCATTAGATTTTCCTTTTTTCAGAATATAAAGGGGAGTGGAAGTGTGTACAAGTCCATAGGATGGTTGTGTTTCAGGGGGAGTTACCCTTTGCCATTGATTTCAAAGGGGGAGAGAATGTTGTAGGAAGAGGTGTCATGATTGCAGGGGGAGTACTTGTGTTGCCATCAATTCCAAAGGGGGAGATTGTTGATCAGCGGTTGTCATTGATGTCAACCGAAGCAGCACTAGGGGCTAACCCAATATTGCATGGGAATTTTGACCTGCCAAATTAATATATTTTTGGTCAATGATGCTTTTGATGGTTTCTACTTGTCGAGATGTTTCCATTGATATATGGCACACCATGTAATTCTTCACGGTTTGAGATATATTCATGTTTGAAGTTTGTACCCCCAGTTAGTGGGCTAAAACCCCAAGGGGTTGGGGCCTGGGTCATTGAAAATTCATAATTAATATTTTTTAAGCTCCTAAAATCCCTCCCACGTTCACTTTTTGAGGCCCCTCTCAACCTAAGCATTCATATAAATTGTGATCTTCATTTCCTCCTTAGGTAAGGGATTTCGCCATCTGAAACAGGTCATCTTGGAATTTTCGCTCTAAATTTTTTTCTACGATGGTTCAGAAGCTAAAATTATTATGAGGTGAAGCCAAAATCCTTTGGAAGCTACAGTAAAAATTTCAGATCAATATGTGCAATATTTTTGGAGATATGATCTGTAGAAGTCAGAGTTTTTGCAGGCTCCTGAAATTCATCTCAAAGAAGTTACCATGGTAAACTCGTCATAACTATCTCTCTGAGTATCAGATTGGAATTCTATAAAAAGTGGAAGATATTGCACAGTCTTTGATTTTCTCTCTATCAATTTCAGAGCTAAATGAAGAAACAGTGACATGTGGCATGCCATACAAGTGCGCTCTGCTGAAACATTCCATAATTAGGGCATTGTGAGAGATTGGGCATAAATCTCTCTTGAAGAATCCAAATTGGGTCTGACCTATGGAATTGGAAAGAAGACTCAGAGGACTACTGCAGGACTAAAAATCAGATATTTAGGATCTGAAATAACAGAGATACACCAGATTCAATATCGAGCTCCTAGAAGGCAAGAAAAAGCTAGATCATGTGTTCTCAAGGGTTGCAAAGGACTAGATTTTCTACGGTAGCAAAGCAAAGCAAGGTGCAGAAAAGGGTAGCATGACAAGAGCAACATCCAAGGTGCATAACAACAACAAGAAGTTCATCATATGAAGTCTTCAAGTGGGCAGCACTGCATACAATCATTGTAAAGGTATCATTGTACTTAGTCATTGTAAATACATTATTGTACAAATTGTACTAGTGTCTATCTGCCAAGGGTTGAAGAGGCGGTGTTGGGAGGTCTAGGATCATCATTAGGTGGTTGTATCAAAGTTGGGGTTATGGTCTAGTATATATTCTTCTTCTACATCATTCTATATCATTGTAAAGTGGACCATTTTCCCTGGTACGGGAGTCCATTCTTCTTTTATTCTTCTATAGGGTGGTAGGGTGGTGCTAGGGTGAGTTGTAGCTCATTGGGTGTTGAGGCATCCATTCAGTTGACTACTGAAGAATCCCGGGAGTTGGAGCGTCCATCTAGTGGGAGCTGGAGAAGAATGTTTTTCTAGATTCTAGGAAGTTGGAGCTTTATTTTCAATTGGAGTTGAATATTAAAGAATTATTAGAAAAGCATTAGGTGGTTTTGTCCCGGAGTGGGTTTCCACCTTAAAAACTGTGTGCATTTGTGTTCCTCTAGTTTGCTGCTATCACTGTACATAAACTGATAATAATTGAAGATTAACTAATGATCTAATTGAAACAAATACTGATTCACCCCCCCCCCCTCTCAGTATTTCCAACAGAGACCATGTAGCAGGTCTCTATACTTGCAATTTCTACCGATGTCACAGGTGGTGGTAATGCAAAGGTTCCCATGAGAGTGGAATCCTTAAAGAGTCCTACATCAATGTTGTGAAGTGCTAGTTGGGGTGTGTGAATGAATGGAACACTTCCAGTTACCTATGAAGCGGAGGCAAAGAAGGATAGTTGATTTATGACTACATTTGAACCTTTGTATGGAAAGGCAATCATTCTGAAATATGTAGAAACAAGTGTAGTCATAGCATATACCCATGGTCTTCCAAGTAGAATATTATAGTCAAGGGGTCCATCAACAACCTCGACATCAACATTCACTATTTTTCCCCCTAGTTCAACATGCAGGTTATTAATAATACCACAAAGGTTTATATGTAATATGTAGTCATAAAAACATTCATCATTGATGATTGTGATAAGCGGGGGTGAGCCAAGTGACTTCAACAATTTAAGACATAACACGGGTAGATGCACCCTCATCAATAATAGCACGATGGCTGAGGTGATTGAGAACATTTACTTGCTGGAAGTACAATTCTTGGTAGTTGCGGCACATGGCTCGTATGATTAAATACGGCACCAAATTAGAATAGGTTGGATCAATTCTGTCATGCACGACAATAAAGCTTGTTTTAAGGAGAAAATTTTGTAATACCTCAAGAGAAGACATGGTTGAAGGGGATTGAACCCAAATAATCAACTGTATTCTGTTGTGCGGCTCTTAACAAGGGATTATATGTCAGGGATTTGTGAATTCTCCCTTTCTTTGCTTGATTGTCAGTCGGGAATAGTGATGAGTGTCTTGATTCCGTAGACGGATTCGTTGTCGAGGTAGTAGGTTGATCGGTGGCCTCACTACCATAATATTTATTACGCGTTGACACCAAAATATCTGTTGAAGGTTTTGTGATGGATAACATAAGTACTTGGGAACTAGATGCTGGATCCGTAGCAACCATGTTTGTGTTCGGATTTGGAAATGGGTCTGTTAACACAGTTACCACATGGGAAGTCTTAATTATTTTTGAGACTTCAGCGTGGTGAGGAAAATCCCTAACAAAGTGTTCCTCATTAAATATTATGCATGGATAACGAGGTTTCATAGGTCTAGGCATTTGATCGAATGATTTTTCCTGTGGGTTAGAAGTTTGTTTTTTCTTAGATTTCCCTTTTTTCTTACTTTCGGGTTGCTTGTCACTTTTTCCCTTGTTAAACGACAATGAATTAATTTTGGAAGAAGGTGTAGGATCAGATGTAGTAGTATGATGTGTGCTTACAGTACCAATCAAGCTGTCTCTGGCATGAGAGTCCTTTAATTGAGGAGGAACAATAAAATTAGATCTCGGTGTGTTAGGAATTTTTTCAAAGAGCGTGCTAGACTGAGTATAAATCAAGTCTAAATATTGGGCACGAGAGATAAATTTCTCTTCTGTGAAGACGCCACCCTTAGCCACATCCTCAATTATAGATGGTAACAAGGACTTAATGAACCACTCAACAAGGAGCTGATCCGGAAGACATGAATTAACCATTCTACGACAACAATGCCACTCATGAATATGATCGGAAATATGAGTAGCATTAGTCTGTTTGAAATTGGTCAAGAGTTTCGTTCCAGTTTCATATCTGATGGGTAACTAGAAATGAGTAAAAAAGACAGTAGTTAGGGTATTGAAATTATCAAAAAAGCTCTAAGTAACTCAATATACCATTTTGCAGCCGGACCTGTGAGTGTATGATAGAAAAGAAGTAGTCAAACAAAATCGTCCTTTAGGGAGTTTGATGAACACCATAAATGACAAGTCATGACATGAGTCGATGGATATTCTCTAGGGTTTCCATTGAACTTATGAATATCCGAGGGTAATTTGTGAGGTATGACCGACCACCAAGGAGCATAGTTAATTGGATCATTAGTTAGCCGATTTAAATTTGGTAACTCTAAAGTTGCAACAAAATGCAGCTGTCTATTAAAGTCAGGTTGAGCATAGCCAAGGTAAGATGGAATTTCTTGAGCAACAGGCCTTTGAGCACCAACGTAAGGAATCTATTGTTGGTAAACCATATAGGGGTTGTTTTGAAAAGAAAATGCTTGAGGATTCTTTTGAACAAAACTTGGATATGATACTTGTTGAAATGAAGTTTGAGACATTTTCGCCTAAAGCTACCAAGGGGCCTATCCACCAATGTTATAACCCAAATTAGAATATATTGAATTCAATTGATAGGTATAACTAGGTTGTGGTTGTGACATCCCATAATATGGTAAACCAGCTTGTGAATAAATGATTCCGGATACAAGTTGTTGTAAATTACCCGAAGGATTGGGAGTCTGTGGACCCAAAATTTGAGGGTATTGAGTTGAAGGACCCACTTGATAAGATTTTTGTACAACATTTTGATTTTGTAACAGGGGTAAAGATGTATTAACAAGTGGAAATGATGTGGGTGTAATAGGTTGAACTAGTTGATACGAGTGTACAACCATTTGTGATTGGATAGGCAGAGTCAGCCGCCATTGACAAACATTCATTTCGACATTAGGTTGAACAAAAAGTGATGAAGTACTGTCATATTTGGTGACCAAAGGTTGCCCCCCCGCATGAGGGGGATAATAAGATAGAAAATATTGCTCTCCAAATGCAAGGAGTCCAATTGATATGGAACTAGATGGAATGGACCTAGAAGGAATAGCTTGATATTGCCCTGATGATGTGTATAAAGAATCAAGCAGTTCAGTACTCACTATAGGTTTACTAGTTAAAATACCAAACAATGACATTGATGATGTCCATGGGTTTGAAGATGCACAAGAAAAAATTCAAGATAAATATTTGTAACCTGATGGGACCATAGGGCCACCATGAAAATATCTTTCTGGTGAAGTTGTAAACATCGATGGAGTAGCGAGGGTCAGTGCTGACGTAATTGGAACGAATGGCCCAACCGAATATGTTGGTTCAGGCGTAGTTACTTGACCAAAGGTATACCCTTATGAATTGATGGGAATATGAAAAGGAATAGGATATAAAAAAGTAGAGGGTGATGATTGAGGAAACGACTCGTACAGGTAAAGGTCCTCCCCAAAATGGGTTGGAGTTAAAGGCGTCTCGTCTTGTGGTATTTCTTCAATTGAAATCAAACCAGGGGGAAGAATTTCGCCATCAAGCCCAAAGTATATTTCAGGTGGTTGACTCTGTGATATGGGAGACACAATGGTTACAGAAACATGTGGGATGACCAAGGGATGAAAAAATTCCAGTTGTTCGACTTCGAGATTCAGTTTTTTTGGCAACGAAGAGATAAGATCTGGATCAAGTTCCAGTTGAACAATGTCTGGTTCAAGAGGAATGGTCTCACTGATTGGATGGATTGTGACCACAGGTAAATTTGAAGACTCTGTCTCGACAACAGTAGATGAACTAGGATGTGTAGAAACAACTTGAGCTAACTCTGGTATATGAGAAGATGATGTTTCACCAGAGGTATGAATTGTACTTGATTTGGTAGAGTGTGATCACCTTCGCTGACCAGGAGTAACTTCTGGTGGTAAAGGTGGTTTCAATGCTAATCTACGCAAACTATGGGGGAAAGGATTTTGTTCTTCCATGATTATTGATTTATTTTAACCAAAAAAAAAAACAAACTAAAAGGGGATAATAGGCAAAAGTTTTACCAAGAAACTGTGAACTACAGAATACCTCTTAGCGAACCAAGAAGTATGGTCAGGCAATCTCCCCGAATTTTGTGTTCGGTGTATCAAAATTTATAAGGTGGATGACTCAGTTCACTATGGATGGATAGCACCTAAAAATTTTCCTCCCAAATATACCTGAAGGTACGTGGAGGCCCAAGTCCGTATTAGCGCTGTCTGATGCGAAATCGCACAGTGAGAGCACCCCTTTATAATTTTCGTACTGTAACACCACCTGATATACCCAAAAGTACGTGGACGAGCTACGATATACTTACATATGTGGAGTTAGGTATCACACTTGGAATATATCATAGACAAGTTAACAACAGCTACTATGTTTTACGATGCCGAAACATGTCTCTAGCCTAGACCTTCTAAATTTTATCGTTATGGTTCCAATGATTTGTTAGGTAAATTGAGATAAATTTTAATTTGATATTGTTTATCAATTTTCTTTTCAAATGTTCACTGTGATGATGTATTGGAAATTCCTAAAATTCAAAATAATAATGATAAGCAATCTTTCACTTTTAGTTTTTCAATGAAAATCCTAGCTACTAGAGGGAAAGAGCAATCAATTTGAGAGCAAACGAATCAAAGAGAACAAAAAAATGTGTTAGTGTCCAATGATTTGGCTGATTGGCAATCCAAGTGAGAGGGTAACATCAAACCAACTTTGGAGCTCAAGGACCTAGCCTTCCTGGACTCAGAGAGGGCTCTCTCTATTTGTGTAAGGGATATCTATGTGTTTTGCTTCTTATGTTTCTAATTTTAGGCTAGTTGTGAAGTAGGTTTTTGGTTTTACTTTTAGGTTTTTGAGGGAGGAACTGATCAAAGAATAAGATAGATAAAAATATTGTCAGATCAACTGGGCTATGGGGTCGAAAAGGTCGAGAAAGCCTCAGATGGTGATACAAGGTATGTTGAAGGGCCGATTTGATCAAGGTAAAATGGATCTTAAGGTAAATGAAGGGGGATGGACACTAAGTTTGTGAAGAAAAAAGGCTTTCAAACATAAATAGTTCAATAGATGACATTTATATGGTAGGGCTAACCATTAATCATGATAAATGTAACTACAAACTGATAAATGCATAGAAATAAACATTCAAGCAATACATAGAGATATATGACTCTCTAACTTTAGGAAATTGCTATCAGATTTTGGGGAAAGAAAATCAAGACAAACAAATAACTCAAAGTACTAAGAGGAAACTCCTAGACATAGTCTTTCAAGCTATCGGGCACTTTGAACTAAGATTGCAGAGTTTTAGGCAAAGGGCAAGATCGATACGAGACCTCTTTGGTTCAACTAGGACAATCAAACATTCAAAGAAAGGTTTCAGAGGTGGAGCTATGACTAGCCATGAGTAAGCAGGGCGTACCATGAATCATACTTAGCATGCATAAAACCATAAATGAAACAAGCAAACAATTTCTTCAGTGATCAAAGAGCAATCAAGAATTATTTGATATGACTAAGAAGGAAGAAAACATAGAAGCTATAATGAAATAGGAAATCTGAGGTGCCTCCAAGGGCATGTCTCAAATCTATTCTCTACTGTCTTATAGCAAGCAAGAGCATGAAATGTGTATGAAAACTAAGAAAAATAACAGAGAGAGACACTATACCATTTTATCAAGTCAAGGAATCCAACAACAGTCCTCTTTCATCATCCAAAAACATTCAAGAAACTATCCAATGCATGAGACAAGTATTTCTTCCAAGCTTGTATAACCATATATTGCTCTATATCATCAATTTCAGTCTTTTCTACAATGAAGTCTCTTGGAATATATAGGCCAAGATGAAGGAGAACCTCCTAGTGCAACTAGCAAGCTCATTGGCCCGTCAAAAATATTTGATTTTGTCCTTGAGGCTTTGCAAAGCCCAAGGCACAAAATATCTATAAAAATATCCTAAGAATGCTAAAAAATTAAATTAAATTGACTTTTCCTAACTGACAATGGCCAAAAAATCTAAACGCACATTAGGAAAAACCACTTCAGAAAACTACATTTTTTACAAAAATACTTCAGAAATATATCAGCAGAAAATCCCCTATCTTGTGGGCAACTTTTGGAGGCCTTTCCGATGTCAAAATAAGGCCTTTGATAGCTTGTTGGAAAGCCTTGGATGTCTCGTTTATGAAAATGTTTTTTTTTTCCCAAACGGATCATTAGAACCCTGTGGAAATATGACCTGTGTGGAAAAACCCAGAAATTAGACTTTGCTGATATGCGGGGCAGAGTGTTGAAAAATTGAATTTTTTTCACCACTTTGGGGGACCAAATCATCTTCAATTGATCTGAAATTCAATGAGTAGATGCCCCTAAAATTATGGCATCCAATGATACCATTTTCATCCTTTATGGATGCTTCAAACAAAAATGATGATGCCCATGATTTTTAGCAAAAAGCCCAAAAATGCCAAAAAACCAAAACTTGTCGAATTATGCCAAATTTTGGCGAGCATGACCCTCATGGGTTTTCAGAAGCATGCTGAGAAGTGGGGGCCAAAATTTTAAGCCTTGATACACCTTTCTTCACTTTTTTTTCCGGGCGCCTCTTTTGAGCCTCCTTGAGCTTTTCTTGTGTAGCCTTCAATTTCCGTTGGGCAAATTGATTAAGCTTCTTATAGTGCCCGGTCATTTTTCTTTGAAGGTCCAAATCTCTATTGGCCTTTTCCAACTTCTTCTCCAAGTTCTCATTCACCATTTCAAGCCATGCTTCTCTATTGTTTTCTATCTCTTGGGTGAATAAAGTAGTAAGAGGAAAAGATTGGAAAAGGGCAGCCTCTTCCTCTTTTTGTTTCTCCAAAGCTCTTCTGAGTCCCATGGTCCTTGGCCTCTTCCTCCTTGGCTGATCTTCTTCTTCACTATCATTGAATTCACCCATGAGTTCTTCGAATTTAATTTTCACTTTGGAGGCCTCTTTTTGATACTTGATAGCCCGTGTCTCATACACCGCCATGTGGACACTCATTTTCTTGTTTTGTGTTTGCAGAAAATGAATGAGGTTTTTAAACCTCTCTAGATCTGCTCTTAGATCATGAATTTTTTCTTCTCTATTTATCAAGAGAGATTCTAGGATTCTGGCCTCATTATCGCTGTCATCACTGTTTATCTGAATTATTTCAAAATCCCTCTCTTTCTCATGGCTGCTTTCTTCCTTCTCTTTTCCCTTGCTTTGGGTGGCCTTCTTGGTCCTCCTCCTCTTTGGTAATTCAACAATGGATTGCTTGGGCAACTTCCCTTTGCTTCAGAGTGCTCTAGTAACATTTGGAGTTACAGTTTGAGCCACTTTCTTTCTTGATGTTTGGGTCTTTGTTACCTTTGGAGAAGAAAGCATGGCCCCTTGCCTAGGAGAGGCAGCTAGTACATGCTCTATTTGGTCTTTGCCTTTTCTACTCCCCTCATCATCCTTGCCACTTTTTTGACCCTCTTCATGAATTCCTTGACTGTCACCTTGCATGTCTCCTTGAGGGCTGCCTTGTTCACTTTTGTCCCTGCTTTCTTTAGGAATTTTAGGCTTTGTATCCTTAATGTTTTGTGCTTCATCCTCATCATGTTTGCTGCTGTGAGGGCTACCAATATCTTCCTCTTTGTGACTGTTGTGATCCTCATCAAACTATTCCATTTCTTCATCATTTCCCTCTTCATCGTTTTTCTCTTCTTCATGGTGCTCTTCTTCATCACTGTGCTGATTTTCATCACTATGCTACTTTTCCTCACTGTGCTCCCCTTCATCACTGTGTTGTTCTTCCTCACTGTGTTTTTCTTCCTCACTATGCTCTTCTTCTTGATCAATCATAGGAGATTTTTGTTCCTTAGGAGTGGGTTTACTAGAAGAAGGAGAAAGATGATGAGTGGAAGGTGAAGGAGATGCATGGGATGAAGAAGCAGTGGCAAAATCGGGATGTGAAATGAAAGTTTCCCAAGAAATTCCCTTCCTCTCAAATTGATGGAGAATGACAATCTTGATAAGGGAATGATGGAAAAGAGAAGCTGGCTACTGAGAGGAAGATCTCTTTTGAACAATAGAAGCCATATTTTCAATACTTCTATGGAGGAAAAAGGGTAGGTTTAGCAATTGGGTTCCCGTGAAGTGCATGAGTAGCCTGATATGGTAAGCATAAACCAGGGAAAGCCTTCCCTCGTATGTGAAATATTTCATGATTATCTTCATGAGTGGAGCATAGCTGGTCAAAAAATATGAAAAAGGAAAGATGGATGGGCCTGCATCCTGATGCTCTGGTTTCAAAAAGGGTTTGTATTGATCTAAGTCTAGGTAGCTTTGCTTAAACCATTTTTCTTCGACATCTGGAATTTTGGTAGCTCTGGAAATGGATCTAGGAGAAAGTTTGAAGTCTAAGCCTGCTAGATGAACATGTTTCCCTTGCACCTTTAAAGCAAATACATCTGTCAAGGGAAGATAAATTTTCACCTCATGAACCCTTTGACAAAACTCCAAACATCCTACTTCATGAAAGTTAAAAAGCACTGAAGGATGGGCATTTACTTCCTCAGTTGAAAAAGGTTCATACCTTTTGTGAGGGCCACTTCTGCTATCTTGCCTAGGAGGCATTTTGCTTTGGATACTCTTTTCTGGCTGACCAAGAGAAGCTGATTCAAATGGTCTCTGAAATAGTTCGCAATACCACACCTTTTCCTTCTTGTAAGTCACTGTGTTTCTTTGATGCTAACAAAACCAGTATTTGTCAAATGAGAGAAAATCACTTTTATCACTATGTTTGAGAAAAAGGTTTAAACAAGATATGTTTGTGGTTTTTTTTGGAGAGGAATCTCCCTTTGTTTTGGCACAAACACCCTTCCCTTCAAACACTACTCCTTTGTTATCATTGTTTTTTGAAAGGTAATTAGGGCTCTTGTTGGCAATATGATGCAATGTGTTGTCCTTGATGGCAACCTACTTGATGAAGTTGGCCTTGATGGAAACCTACTTGATGAGTTGCCTATGATAAGCAACCTATGTGCTAAAGATGTAAGAATGATGTATCTACGATCAGTTCAGATGTGACAGAGAAAAAAATTCTAGTAAGTGCCAGAAAAATGATAAATATAATATGTCACAATGTATACGATACTTTTATGAATGCAACCCGCATATATACTCTACTTTTGTGAAGGGAACCCGCGTATACATTCAGGGTTAGAATATACACAATTTTTATGAGGCGAAGTTGCGTATACACGCGGATACACACGCTCAAAGTCGCGTATTCCTTTTGCGCTCTAAAAACTATGATACCTAGGGGCATTACCATGGTATTGGCCCACTGTATTGAGCGCTAGATTATCTATTTGATCCCATCCAGGAATACCATCGGAAGTTGTGTGTTTTTGACTCATGGTATTGATAAAGGCTAAAATCTATATAAGGAGAAGAAGATCATTGTGCAAGGGTGTGCATGAGTAAGGGTTGTAGATGAATAAATATCTCTAAGGATTATCTGCATGAATGAACTCTATTCTTAATTGATAGATCCGAATCTATGATGCACCCATGGATCTGAGGATGGTACAAGATCTATAGATCTGATGATGATAAATCTCTAGGATGATCTGCAGCAGAAGAAATGGTGAAGATCTAGCACAAAGTCTGCTGAAGATAATGAAGAAATCTGGGTAAGTTTATAGATCTGATCTGTTTTGTAAAGTTTTCATTTACAGATCTATACGCTAGTTTGTCTCTGCAAAAGTGCGTGTATACGCGGTCTCTATTAATGAAAGGCGCGTATAGGGTTTTCTGAAGAATAAAATACACAGAGGTATACGCGGGTTGGTGTGTAGGAAAGCGCGTATGTACGCGGATTCAGTAAAGAAAAGTAGCGTATGATATTTGATTCAATGAATGTTCAGGGTTGAGTTTACTTCTGCATATCTATTCTGAAGTCTGGGTTATCTTTGATATTCTGGTTACAGTGGTCACACTGTTCTATTTGAATTATTGGGCAGAGTATGTTTGTTGATAAGTGAAGGGTTGTGTTGAAGCTGTTGGATCCAGTGTGAAAATTGATGAAACGTGGTCTGCAGAGGTGCTGAGGGTCAAAGCCTTCAGTGAGGGTGTTGTATCTTCCTTCTAGTGGTAGCTGGTAAACGAGAGTAGGTGGTAGTAGCTCCCTTCCAGGAGAGGCTGGTAAACGAGTGCAGGGGGTTGTATCTCCCTTCAGGAGAGGCTGGTAAATGAGAGAAGGTTGTAGCCTTTTGCAGGTGGGTACCTGCGTGCTGGTATGAGTCTGCGCCGGTACATGGTTGTAAGATGTTTTCTTTATAATAAATGTTAAAGACTGAGACGACGGTAGCGGTGGTTTTCTCCTGAATTGGGTTTCCACCTTAAATCCTGGTGTTCATGTGTGTTGATTATGTGTGATGATTTATTCTGTTCTTACTGCACATATTTACTACTTACTAAACATCTAATGAATGAATGATGCAATGATATAAGTAAAGAATTATCTGCATAATGATATCTCTGGTAATACGCAAGTTTCATTAAGGATATCTGCGTGTATACGCGACTTGGGTTCAGTAAAGTAGCGTATGGGTTTTAGAGAAAGAAAAAGTAAAAGTTTTTCAGTCTGCACTAAATATTGATTCACCCCCCCCCCCCCTCTCAGTATTTTCCCAACAATTGGTATTAGAGCAGGTCCTTCTGAAAAAGCTTAGCCGCTAGAAGGAAGATCAAGCAAGATGAGAAATCAAGAAGGAATAGCATCTATCAGGCCTCTGCTCTTTAACGGAAAAAATTTAATCTTCTGGAAAACAAGGATGAGATCCTATCTTTAGTCTCTGGGAGCAAATGTATGGGCCATTTTTGAAGGAGGATATCAATATCCAGCCGCAGTACCAACAGATCCGACGGAAAAGAAGAATTATGAATCAAATGCAAAGGCGGTCAATGCTCTAACGAGAAGTCTAACTGAATCTGAATTTGTGAAAGTCATGCAGCTGAATACAACAAAGGAAATATGGGACAAAATCATTCTAAGTTATGAAGGTGATGCAAAGGTAAAAAGTGCAAAACTCCAAACTCTCAGAATTGAATATGAAAATTTGAAGATGCATAGTGATGAGAGTATTGCCAGTTTCTTTTTACGTCTTGATGATGTTGTAAATCGTATGAGAAATCTGGGAGAAACAATAACTGAATCTACTTTGGTTGAGAAAATTTTAAGATCTCTAACGGAAAAATTTGAGTCAAAAGTTTCTGCTCTTGAAGAAAAACAGGATCTTCAAAATCTTACTGTGGTGCAACTTCATGGCATACTAACTGCATATGAAATGAGAAGAGGAGGACCATCTGAAGTCAAAGAAGTCGTCTTTAGAGCTTCTACAAAAGGGAAATAAGTACAAGAAGTAGAAGGATTAGGATATATCTCAGAAGAAGATGAGGTAAATTTTGTAAAGAAACTTCAACTTGGCACAGGACGGTTCAGAGGTAAGCTTCCTTTCAAATGTTTTGATTGTGGAAGAGTTGGTCATTATGCTGCTAAGTGTCCTCATAAAGAAACATCTGCAAAAGGGAAGGAAGTAGCAAGAAGGAAAAAGAATCGGTTTAGCACTAGAAAAAGTTACTATACTCATGAAGACAGTGATGGGTTATCTGATAGTGAGGAAGAATGTGAACAAGATCTTAGACTTCTCATGGAATTTGAAAAAGAATTTAGAGAAGAAAAGGATACTTTTGTGGATGCTCTAGAGGACAATGATTTCCTTGAAGAAAACAATCAACTCAAAATACGCTTAGAAGAAATTAAAATACGCTTAGAAGAAATTAAAATAACTATAGAGACTCTGGAAAATCAGCTTGAAGAAAAGGAGAAACGCAATGAGAAATTGGAGTGTGAAGTAGTAAGTCTAAGAAAAGAACTTGAGAAAGCAAAGACTCTGAATCTTAGATTTGATAAAGGATCTGAAACCTTAGATGAGATTATTAAGGTACAACGTTCTCCTCTCATAAAGACAGGTCTTGGATATATCGGAGAATCTTCTCGGGCTTCAGCACCAAATTATCTAAAAGCAGCTACAACTGGTTTACAACATTCTGCCACTCAGCAAGGGAATAAAGAATATTTACAGGTAAAGCATGATCATCTCAATTCAAAGAACACTAACAGGAATATCTTTCAAAGAAACACCAATCAACAGGTAAATTCCAATAAAATATTTCATGATCATAGAAATTTCTTCTTCAATGGACAATGTTTCTCATGTCACAATTTTGGTCATAAAGCTATTCAATGTGTTGCATATAAAACCATCATGACAAGAGAAGCAAGAAAGAAAAGGATTGATATTGAAACAAAGAAGAATACCTATAACAACTTTTTTCCTCTTCAAAATGAAGTTGAATGTGCTTATTGCAATAACTTTGGCCATGAAGAATCTGAATGCAGGAGCAAAGTTTAGCCAAAAGAACATGTTCCTTCAAACTCCAAAGTATGGAAAAAGAAGGAATTACAGGTTGAAAATTGTGGCATAGCGTTATTTGCATAAGGTGAAGAAAATCAATGGTACATTGATAGTGGATGCTCAAGACACATGACAGGTGACAAAAACAAACTTCTTGCATATAGTGCTCTAGAAAAGGAAAATAAGGTTACATTTGGAAATGATACTCCTGCGGTAATTAAGGGAAAAGGGTCTGTGTTTCTAAAAGAAAAGGTGAAAGCTAACGATGTCATGTATGTGGATGGATTAAGGCATAACCTGTTAAGTGTAAGTCAAATGTGTGATCAAGGAACTGAAGTTGTCTTTAGTTCAAAAAAATGTGTGGTACATGATCTTGATACAGGTAAAACAATTATAAAAGGAAAAATAACTCCAAGCAACCCGTATGTATTGAAGAACTGCAAAGAAAAATGTTACTTGAGTAAATATTCAGAAAACTGGCTATGGCATAGAAGGTTGGGGCATCCGAGCTTCTCTCAGATCAACAAATCAAGCAGACTTAAAGCTGTCCGTGATCTTCCCAATATTACTCTACCCGAAAATATCATATGCAAGTCTTGCCAATTTGGTAAGCAAACCAGAGTACAGTTTAATGCCAAGGAAGGATCATCAAGTAAGCCTCTTGAACTCATTCATACTGACATATGTGGACCTGTGAGGAAAAATTCACCACAAGGTGAACAATACTATATCTTATTTATTGATGATTTCTCTAGAATGTGTTGGATTGGGTTGCTTAAACACAAAGATGAAGCATTTGAGAAATTTCAGATCTTCAAAGCTCTGGTTGAAAATGAATTAGATCTAAAAATCAAATTTCTTAGATCTGATCGAGGAGGAGAATATAATTCAGATGAATTCCTTGAATTTTGTGAACAACATGGCATAAAAAGACAGTTTATTGTAGCCAGCACTCCACAACAAAATGGTGTAGTAGAAAGAATGAATAGAACAGTTCAAAAAATGGCTAGAGCTATGCTTGATGATTCCGGAACACCTGACACATTTTGGGGAGAAGCAGCACATGCAGCGGTAAATATTCTTAACAAGGCACATGTTCGAGTAAATAGTGACAAAACTCCATATGAACTCTTGTATGGTAATCCTCCCACTGTGAAGCATTTTAGAGATTTTGGAAGCAAATGCTTTATCAAAAATATTGATGAAAAACTTGGCAAGTTTGAACCCAGAGCAGATGAAGGAATACTTCTTGGTTACTCCTCCAGGAGTAGAGCATATAAATGTTACAATAAAAGACTTCGGAAGATTGTTGAATGTATTGATGTTGTTATTGATGAGTCTCCTGCAGCTCCAAAAGAAGAAAAAAAAACAACAGATGAAGACGATGGTGACATATATCCTTCTACATCAAATAGAAATGATATAGACAGTGAACCCAATGAAGAACCTGAAGATGATTTATCTGAAAAAGCTCCATCCATATATGTTCAAAAGAATCATCCAGAATCTCAAATTTTGGGAGATAAGGGATCAGGTGTACAAACAAGAAGGACTCTTGTGGGATCTTCTAGCTATCTGGAATTTCTATCCACTATTGAGCCACACAATTTCAATCAAGCTAGCAAAGATGAATGTTGGATTCAAGCCATGAATGAAGAACTTGATCAAATTGAAAAGAATCACACTTGGGAATTAGTACCAAGACCTCGTGATAAAAATGTCATTGGAACTAAATGGATATTAAAAAACAAGTTAAATGAGAATGGGGATGTTATAAGAAATAAAGCTAGACTTGTTTGCAAGGGGTATGCTCAACAAGAAGGTATAGACTTTGAAGAAACTTTTTCTCCTGTAGCTAGACTTGAAGCCATAAGAATTTTTCTTGCTTTTTCAAGCTTCCAACAAATCAAAGTTTATCAAATGGATGTTCAATCTGCCTTTCTCAATGGTGATCTAGAAGAAGAAGTTTATATAGAACAACCAGAAGGATTCATTTTGGGAAATGATAAAAATATTGTTTGTAGACTTAAAAAGGCTCTATATGGTCTCAAACAAGCTCCAAGGGCATGGTATTATCGTCTTGACAAATATCTTCATCAACAAGGATTTTCAAAGGGGCCTGTTGATAGCAACTTATACACAAAAACTGAAAATGAAAAATAATTGATTGTGGTTGTATATGTTGATGATATCATTTTTGGAAGCAATGAAGAATCTATGAGTCAGAAATTTGCTTCAGCTATGCAGCAAGAATTTGAAATGTCTTTACTTGGGGAACTAACATTCTTTCTTGGCTTGCAAGTGCATCAAACTACAGATGGAATATTCTTATCACAAGAAAAATACCTTAAGCAAATTCTGAAGAAGTATGGCATGGAAGAATGCAAACCTGTAAGTACACCAATGATAACCGGATGTAATCTCAGTTCTCATGATGATTCTCCCACGGTGAATCAACCAGAATATAGATCTATGATAGGAAGTCTACTTTATCTCACTGGGACTAGACCAGACATTATTCATGCAGTTGGGATTGTTGGACGATTCCAAGCTAATCCAAAAGAGTCTCACCTTCAGGCTGTCAAAAGAATATTCAAATATCTACAAGGAACTCAAGATTTTTGACTATGGTATCCAAAGAATGCTGATCTCACACTTCATGCTTACACTGATGCAGATTGGGCTGGAAATATTGATGATCGGAAAAGCACTAGTGGTGGCGCATTCTATATGGGGCCCCGGTTGGTATCTTGGTTCAGCAAGAAGCAAAACTCTATTGCCTTATCTACAGCAGAAGCAGAATATGTGGTTGCCGCATCATGTTGCACTCAACTTCTTTGGATGATGCAAACCTTACAAGACTTTCAAATCAAATGTTCACCTCCTATCTCCATTATGTGTGATAATACAAGTGCCATCAGTATCTCAAAGAATCCTGTTATGCATTCCAAGACCAAGCACATTCCCATCAAGTATCATTTCTTACGTGAACAAGTGCTTGAACAAAAGGTGAATTTGGAGTATGTTCCCTCCAAAGAACAAGTTGCTGATATGTTTACCAAACCTCTTCCCAGGGAAGCGTTTGAATATCTCAGACAGAATCTGGGAGTAGTCTCTACCATGCAGAAGATCAGATCTGCTTAAATTCAGAAGATTAAATTGGATACGCGGGTTTCCTGAAAGACAGTCGCGTATATACGCGAGTTTGTACACATAAAACCACGTATGGGTGGTTGCTGACAAATTATTCTGGGTCAGCATTCTTCAGCACAGCTGTGGTGCTGTTGGGTATCTTTGGTGATGTTTCAGCTCTCATATTTCTATTTCATTTTCTGATATTTGATGCAGATGCCTTGATGATTTGCTATTGAAAGTGCTCAAGATGCACAAGCTAAGGGGGAGATGAAGGAGTGAAATGGCTCAAGAACAGGTGTACAGGTTCAGGAGGAGCATTAACCTTGCTGAGAATTATGCATTTTTGGCATTATGATGGTTCTGAAATATGATCTCTCTCTTGAGGTCTTTTTGGTATTTGTTACAAAAGGTCATTGTTGTAATTTGATGAAAATTTCATGTTGAGACCTATGATGTAAAATTGTAATGTAAGGACTTGATCAAATGTGTAAACCCACTTGGTTGGGTACTTGATTCATATATGTAAATCCACTTGGTTGGATCTTTGATGAAAGTATGAGTCCTTGGTGATAGGAAAGGTCATAGAGTCATGTACTTCATTGAAAAATATGTTTGAAGATTCAACATGAACTCAGGGGGAGCATGGTAACTTTAGTGCACATCAGATCTACAGAGCTCTTCTTTCTACATGAGAAGAAAAACCTTGTTTTGGTTTTGATCCTCCCTTTTCCCTTGACACAAAAGGGAAGTATCATGGTGTGCGAATAGGGGAGAGTATCATGGTGTTTCATGGTGATATTCAATGTATCTATACATTGTGGTGATCAAGCACCATCATAGTTGCCATCGAGTATCCCAAGGGGGAGATTGTTGGAAATATGATGCAATGTGTTGTCCTTGATGGCAACCTACTTGATGAAGTTGGCCTTGATGGAAACCTACTTGATGAGTTGCCTATGTGCTAAAGATGTAAGAATGATGTATCTACAGATCAGTTCAGATGTGACAGAGAAAACAATTCCAGTAAGTGCCAGAAAGATGATAAATATAATATGTCACAATGTATATGCTACTTTTGTGAAGGCAACCCGCGTATATACTCTACTTTTGTGAAGGGAACCCGCATATACATTCAGGGTTAGAATATACGCAGTTTTTATGAGGCGAAGTTGCGTATACACGCGGATACGCACGCTCAAAGTCGTGTATGCCTTTTGCGCTCTAAAAACTATGATACCTAGGGGCATTAACATGGTATTGGCCCACTGTATTGAGCGTTGGATTATATATTTGATCCCGTCCAAGAATACCATCGGAAGTTGTGGGGTTTTTACTCATGGTATTGATAAAGGCTAAAATCTATATAAGGAGAAGAAGATCATTGTGCAAGGGTGTGCATGAGTAATGGCTGTAGATGAATAAATATCTCTAAGGATTATCTGCATGAATGAAATTTGTTCTTAATTGATAGATCTGAATCTATGATGCACCCATGGATCTGAGGATGGTTCAAGATCTCTAGATCTGATGATGATAAATCTCTAGGATGATCTGCAGCAGAAGAAATGGTGAAGATCTGGCGCAAATTCTGCTGAAGATAATGAAGAAATATGGGTAAGTTTATAGATCTGATCTGTTTTGTAAAGTTTTCATTTACAGATCTATACACTAGTTTGTCTCTGCAAAAGCGCGTGTATACGCGGTCTCTATTAATGAAAGGCACGTATAGGGTTTTCTGAAGAATAAAATACACAGAGGTATACGCGGGTTGGTGTGCAGGAAAACGCGTATGTACGCGGCTTCAGTAAAGAAAAGTAGCGTATGATATTTTATTGATAGATATTCGGAGTTAGTTTTTGCATATCGTTACGATCACAGGTTATCTCGATATTAGTTCACAGTTGGTCCTTGTTCTCTTTGAATAATAATGGAAATATGTTTGTTGAATGATGAAAGTTTTGTTGAAGTTGTTGTTGGATCATTGAAAATTGATGAAAGCGTGGTCTATAGAGTCTTGAGTCGAAGCCTTGATGAAAGTTGTAGCTTCCTTCGGTGGTATTGTGCTTGAAGCGGGGGTGTGGCTCCCTTCCCGGAAAATTTGAGTAGCAGAGTGCGGGGTTGTAGCTCCCTTCGAGGAGAGAGGCAGTAAATGAGAGAAGGTTGTAGCCTTCTGCAGGTGGGTACCTACGTGCTAGTATGAGTTTGCACCAGTACATGGTTGTAAGATGTTTTCTTTATAATAAATGTTGAAGACTGAGACAACTGCAGCGGTGGTTTTCTCCCGAATTGGGTTTCCACCTTAAATCCTGGTGTTCATGTGTGTTGATTATGTGTGATGATTTATTCTGTTCTTACTGCACATATTTACTGCTTACTAAACATCTAATGAATGAATGATGCAATGATCTAAGTAAATAATTATCTACATAATGAGATCTCTGGTAATACACAAGTTTCAGTAAAGTAGCGTATGGGTTTTAGAGAAAGAAAAAGTAAAAATTTTGTCAGTCTGCACTAAATACTGATTCACCCCCCCCTCTCTCAGTATTGTTTCCAACAGCTCTTTCAAAATTGATAAAACACCTTCCCCTATCACTGTGTTAATCCTTGATACCCATAGCAACAACACTTTTTTGATTTTGACCAAAGGCCCAATCTCCTAATCGTTGTTTCTCTCTGTGCTTTTAGATGATAAAATGCCTTTAAAACCACTGTTAAGACACTTCCTAGACTGATTTTAAGACCCCCAAACACACTCTGTTTTTCTTCTAGCAACCGTGGGTGTTTCTAGTTATTTCATAGCACAAAGAGCACTTTGAAAAATGGCATATCAGTCTTCTCTTTCTTCACTATTTCTATACCTTTGAAAACCACAGCAGGAAACCCTTTAACTTCAAAATTTACCAAGAAGTAAGGAAAATACCTTGAAAATAAGTTTATGGATCTTGTTGATCGTTGGAGCAGCTTTCAAAAGAGTCTTTTGAAGTCTGGTGGATGAGCGGCCCGTTTGCAGTAGAAGGCGCCGCGCAGAGGAGGTTGTCGGGTCGTTTTCGGGCGCTCGGTGACCGTAGGCATAGGCATGTCGTGCCTCCATTCAAATTATTTGTTCGGGCGCTCATAGGCACGTCACACACATCTACAAGTGCACCACGCATAGTTTTGAGCACCAAAAACTTGAAAAATTCCTAAAAATGCTTTTTCCTTTAGTGAGCAGGCTAAGTAACATTTGTTTCGTGGTTTGAAATTGCATAATGGGCCTTTTAAATGGTCTCTTCCACCTTTTTATTTGAAAAAAACCTTCAATTTCTTTGCAACATATTTAGGAAGGGTTTATGCCCTTTTGAAAAGGTTTTTTTAACAAAAGCAACAATTACCGCCCTCAGTATTATCTTACCTTTAAAATACCATAAAGACCCATTTTCTTAACTGTCCTCTTTGTATGCATATGCAGAGGCTATTTGTTGACGATTGAGGCTATTCTGTCCTTCAAAAGGAAAATTTCTCAAGAACCATATCAAATACTGCTGATGCATCCTTTGCCTATCTCTTTGAAGGAGGTGATTGACAATTCTAGAAATTACTTTGACAATTCAACTCTTTGGTGTTTGGTGATTGATTATGCCCATTATTGAAGTTTTTCAAACACTTCTAGGCACCTTATATTAAAATTTTCTTTTGGCTGTGGATAAACCCTTATTTTCACTCACCAAGACTTGACCTACATCAGTTCATCAAGGAGATGGCCTTTAAAAACCCTTAATGCAATCATATAAAAACAACAGAGTTTGTTCTTATGTACATTAAAAGGTCTTCTCTATGACTGTGGTATGTTTTATTTCTTTGAAGGTTGTCTTGAGCTTGAATCATTTTGTTATAGCCTTCCTTATCCATACTGTCTCTATGTATTTAGTTGCAAAGGTCATTTTTAAGAAACAGGGCTATTCTACCTTCTTGTCATTTCGATGAGCTTGTTCCAAGTTTTGGAAATTCTAGCCTCAGATTACCCTTCGAAGGAGGCCTTTATAGATAGAAGAGAAGAAACTTCTTTAAAACCATAATATCACTACTTGGCCTATGTTTAACACTAGACTTCAACTCATAAACCTTCAATTTCTTCCCACTGATTTTCAATTCTTTCCTTTAAACAACGAACTCATTTAAACACCATTTGAAACACTACTGATATATCAGTTGTTTCATCCTTTTGGAGGAAGTGGTGTAAACAAGTTTTTAAGTCATTTGAAACATTTTTAGTCTCGTGCTCTTTGAATGAGGCTATACCTTTGCTCTTGACTCTCTGCTTTTAAATGAAGGAGGCCCTTATCATGTTCCTAACCATCTGCTTTTAAATGAAAGAGGTTAACATAATATTTCCAAACCATCTGCTCTTTATTCTGGAGGAGGTTTACACAGTCATAACATTTTATCCATTTTTCAAAATGTGTCATCTTTATTTGTAAACATATCTCTACATGGTATATCACAATAAGTAATAAAGTGAAAATTTGACAATATGCTATAAGAGGCATGTTCTGAGATATATATCCTGTTGTCATAATATCCTTGTGAACTTTTAAACCAAGAGCCACATGACTTGTATTTGTAGAGTATTTTCTTGCTAGTCATTACTTACTAACCTTTCTTGATTGTGTTTGTAGAGGCTTATTGAATTTTCTCTCTGACTATTATTCTTATCCCAGGCTCAAGACAACATGAGAAGCAGCTGTCTTCTTATGTTTAGTTTGGTAATGTCTTCTGGAATACTTTTGCATCTCTGCTTCTGAAAGAGACACTGAAACACTGTAGATCAATATTATATCAGTTTGGCTTTTGAAACATGTACTACTGAGACATCAAGACCTCTTAGTGGCGTGACCTATGGGTGTATCAAGAGTTTTTTTTTGCAGGTTAAGCGCTATTTCAGGGCTGGCTGGTATTGAACAAAAGATTTTGGCTCAGGATGTTTTTGCCAAGGAAGGGATCCCCTAAAGCGCCACTACCTAACTTAGGGGCGATCTTGACAGATTTTGAATATTGTCTTTGCTATGATTAGATCTCAAATTGACATATGACCAGAGGTAGGGTGGCTGACATTCTAATAAACAGTTGGATAATGAATGACTTGGGAATGAAGGTAAATGACAACAGATAACCTTTAGCTATGAAAGCTCATGGACAGGATTATATGACTGAAACTAGATAGGACTTGACAACTAGGTTTTTTCTCATCATAGGCTGACTGGAAAAGGTAGGAAGACAAAAATTGTTTGGGGGTGTTTTCTCGATGACATATTTTGACAAATTGGAGATCAGCTTCTAGAAAACTTGGCTTAAAAATCTAGTCATCATCAACAGGTGAAAAATACTGATGACTAACAAAATGCAAATTTCCTAATTGTTCCTATGCATTACACACAATCCACTACATGAAAATGTAGGTTTTTATTTTCATCTCCTTTAATGTTATGAATGAATAAAAGAAACTCAGTGCAGCAAATCAATAAAAACAAATGCCTTTTACTTTTGAGAAATGAATAATGTAAACAAAAATTTCTCTTTTGAAGGAAAAATGAGGAATTAAACAATAATTTCTCCTATCAGGAAACAAAGAATTTACGACAATTTCCTTTCCAAAAGAAAATGGATAATGGGATAATGAAAATACTTTGAAATTAATTCATCAATGATAAAGAAAAATGATCTAAATAAACATTGAACAAATTTTTCTTTCAAAGGAGGAAGAGTAAGTAAGATCACTGGTCAATTGAGGCTATCAGGATTTTCAAAACACAGCAGAGAACAAATTGAAAACAAAATGAAATGACATATTCAATGGAATTTGGATGGTCTCTAGGGTCAACGCAATCTCTAAGGGGAGACAGTACGTTGCAAAGCACCCCTAAAAGGAAGACAGTGCTATGCAAAGCACTATGTCCTATCCAATAGTGCATTGGGCACAGTGTATAATGAAAAACATAGTTGTCTAACACACTTCTAATGCAAATTTGGATTTCAAAAAACCTAATATTTCTAATTAAAAGCTACTGGGTGAATAAACAGAGAAAATCAGAGGCAAATACACCTAGGATGAAGGGTAAACTCCCCAGTGGAGTCACTAATTTGTTATGTGGAATTATGGATTACAGATAAAACATTATTCCCTAGACAAGTGATTATCTAGAACAATAGGTTAAAGACTTTGAAACTAATTTTCCTAACTGTAAATAGACATAGAACAGATCAAAGAACTTACTTGGAGTCCAAGCGCTTCTTATTTTCCTTCTGTCACTCTTGTTGTATCTTCAAATCCAAGCTAGATGTCTGAAAATATTTCTTGGAAATATGAACACTAAACAACAAAAGATAGAAATAATAAAGATGTAAATTCAAGTTATTTAGTTAAATCAATGAAAAATAAAACATATACATCAAATAAGAAGTCATAATAGGGAAAACGTGAGCTTATATAGATACATATGTGGGAAAGTAAGCAACAATATTTATTAATGGATAGAAGGGGAGGTTACAACCCAGTGATTTATTTAGTGTCACCATCTCTAGCAGCATCCCAACCTCATCACAATGTACACCTCTCTAGCAGCATGTGACTCAAATCAATTCCTTAATTGAAATTCCACCAGCATTTCTCTACTCAAATTCTTCCTTACCAAGCACTAGGATCTGTGCTCAATTTATAGAGGAGCTGAAGGTAGTTTTACAATAAATGACTTTCTACTAATAGGCAAGGCATGTTCCCAATCTTGTAGATGTGAAATAGACACATGGATTCAAATTTTGACACATGTGAACTCTTCTAGAAGGCACTGGTCAAGTGGAGATTCCGGAACAATGAGAATTTCGCTCCCAATGTGATCAACACACTCTTGAATGTCGTGAAGTGCTTTGCAAAGCACCCTAGAATGGGGTTACTTGCATATGCAATGCACTCAGTCCCTTTAGATGCAGCATTGGTGAGCTCTCATATGATATATTATAAACTTCAAACCTTGGAAACCTTTGCAGATGAAAGTTAGGAATGATTTTGTCTTGTTCTTTAGCTTAGGGCATACAACAACTAAAATGATAGGGAATGATAGACCCTATTCATCGGTCCTGGGGATGATGTCCAATTAACCAAGTCATTGGGAATGCTACCAAAATTGACCTATAACATAGACCTTTGGGAGGTTTCATGTGTATAGGGAGGGAATTATATACACTATTGAATATAGTGCAGTACTCTTGGACACCTTCTCCAACATTTATTTTAATGTTTTAATTATCTAATAAGATTTGGAGAGGGTTCTTCTTGACTTCCCATTTGTTTAAGAATAGTTGATGAAAATCAAGGAGGTCATTAATACTATTAGGGGTTAAGCCCTTAAACCATTTTCTTACTTCTCCCCCTAAGATTTGAGCAAACATTCTGTTAGGGTCCTATAAGTATAGGATTCATAATTTAGAATTGACTTTGATAATTTTTGTAAATATGTACACACCTTGCTTTCTGCAAGTTTTTTTCCCATATTTTGTAAAAAAAATAAAAAATAAAAAATCAAAAAGAGGGTAAAAGTCCTAAAAGAAAGATCAAAGGACTTAGAAAAAATAATATACCCCAAAAAAGAAAAAGAAAGAAATAAAACATGAAAGTGTGCAAGTCCAAATGCCACTACTTTTTACTTTTGCAGATGATTATGGAAGAGTGTCAATAATTTCCATAATCCATGATGAGTTGAACTGCTTAATCTTGACTTGTCATGTTTCAATTTACTTGTTTTAGATAGAGAATAAAGAGTTGTCAGACAGTTTAATCCTAACAATTCAGTAGATAGGTATAGAGTAAAAAGGAGCTCATCAATTTAATCTAAGCCCTTGGATGAAATAAGGTAGAGTTAGATAGTTTTTATTGCTTTCAAAAGAATAAAATGTTTTAAGGTTGCTAGCTCAAATGCACCTGCAAAAAGGAAGAAAAAATGTTAGAGTTATGTTGGGTAGGTAGAAAGAAGTGGGAAAATCATTGTAATATTTGTCACCGGCCAACAATCACTAATTTCCTCTCCCTTATAGTTATTCTGCATTCTAGACTTCTAGTTAAAGAGGCTCAGAGCATTTCTCTGACTTCTGTTGGGACTAGACCCAAGGCTCAATAACTGATAAGTTAAAAATGTTGAATTTCTATATTAATCCCTAATTATCATCATTTATCCCTCATGCACTCATCATTATTCAATTGCATAAGTAAAGACCTTTTTACTGTTGAAAATGCAGCAAGATGATGGAGCTTAGTGAAATGAAGTCGCCTTCACTAAGTGGGCCCGCAGGCAAATTCTGGCGCAAAGTCTATTTTTAGAAATATGGAGCATGGTCCAGGGGTTGCAGTATGTTATTCTTGGAGTATTGGTCATGTTGGTAAAAATAGATGGACCTCTATTTTTTGACCTATAGGTCAATGTCTATTTTTAGACTGCCTATCCTAAAAATAGGGAAGTCAAATATTATTTACCCTTAATAATATTTGGACTATAAACTTCAGTTTACTCTCTTGGAGCACTTCAGTTCGAGCCTTGGAAGTGGCTCATGCATCTGACAGAGGAATTACACTATTCCTAAGGGTTTGGTGAGCTCATGCATGGTTGACTTCAGTTAGGACTTCAGTGGCATAAGTTTGGTGGAGTTAATGAGACAGCTAGTGGAGTTGTGTTCGGTTTAACTTAGTTGAACTAGTTGAGATTAGTTTAACTAGCTAATCAACTAGTTATGAGTGGAGTGAATTAAATATTATTTAATTCATTAATTAGTAACTCATTATTCAACTCAAGAACACATCAGCTCACTACAGTGCATGATCAGTTCAGTGGAGACCAGTGAAAGAGGTAGATGAAAGGGTGGAGTTAGCTATCAGTGGCGACATCAGTTGTGCATGAGATTTGCACCACACTTGGAGGAATTTCCCATGATGATTGCGCTGTCAAGCCAAGGATATTCGAACCTTGGATCTCTATTTAGACAGGCCATGATTGCGCAATAGAGGCAAGGCAATTGGTGGTGAGTTTTGAACCAGTAACCTGTTCAAAACCAAGCTAATTTGTGTGTAACTTGATGAGATAGTACTGAGTACTTGTGAGGAGTATTGTACTAATTTTGTTACATGATTTCTCCATTATAATATACACAATAGCTGCGGGGTTTTCAGCTATAAGCTTTCCCCATACATACTGTGTTAATGTGTATGATGAATTGATGTGCTATCACTTGTTTTATTTCTGCATGTGTGATGATCTGAGTGGAAGAGATTATGTGTTGCATATGAATTCAAATTGATATGTGATCAGGATAGTCTCGGTGGATAATTAATCATTATTCAGCAATTTTCTACATGGTATCGGAGCTATTGAAGCAGAGATTGATCATCACAGTGATTACAAACTTATTTCGGTAGACAGAGTCTGCATGCGGGCCAGGTAGCCTCTGGATCCATCCTTTCTTTGAAAGGTGATATATCCAGTAAATTCCCCTTGCAGTCAATCTCTGTGCTAGAAATAATTTGTTCACACAGATCTAGAGCGGTTGAGCTTTGAGGTGGAATTCAAATTTTGCAGCAGTTTTGTTTTCTTGGTGCCAGTGTTGAAAATGTCTTTCAAGGGTTTGCGACTCGAATATGCTCTTGAAGGTAGTTCGAATTATGTTGCATGGAAGGATCGAATGGAGGCAGTATTAGAAGATAATGGTCTGAAGGAGTTCGTAGATACGGATGTCCAAAATCCCACTGATCCTGCTGAAGTCGAAGCATGGCAAAAGAAGATGGTGAAATGTCGAAGGATCCTGTAGGAGGGTGTCAAGGATCATATTGTATCCAGCCTGCATGGAAAGGCTTCTCCATATTTAATGTGGAAAGCTTTGACGGATCTATTCCAGAGTAAGAGCGACCAAAGGAAGCTGGCGCTCAAAGATAAGCTCAGGAGCATCAAGATGGAGAAAGGCGATAGTATCGCCAAATACCTCACGAAGTTCACTCAATGTAGAGATGAGCTGGGAAGTGTGGGGGTGACTATCGAAGATGAGGACATGGTCGACCTGGCTCTCCTTGGTCTTCCGAAGGCTTGGCACTCATATCAAGATAGTGTCAATGGTTGGGAGAAGCTGCCAGGATGGGAGCGCCTTTGGGCGGATCTCATGCAGGAGGAGATAAGGAGGACTACTTGGGATGGATCTTCATCAAAGGGAGCTGATGAAGAAAATTGCGCTTTGGTTGCCAAAGCAAAGAAGGGGAAGGGTAAGAAAACTTCTCATTTCGGTGCAAAGGGAAAGAAGCAGGATATGGCGAAAGTGAAGTGTTTTCACTGCCATGATCACGGACATTATGCTACCAATTGTCCAAAGAAGAAGAAGAACAAGCAAGCGGGAAGATCTGCAGATGGAGAAGCTTTGGCTTCACAGTTCGAGCTTGACTTTTCATTGATCGCATGCTTGGTTTCAAGTGTGATGGGATCGGTGTGGTTCTTGGACAGCGATGCGTCATTTCATATGACGGGAGATCGGGATTTGTTCTCAGATTTGGAGGACAAAGATTTGGGTGTGCACATCGAGATGGGCGATGATGGTAGATACAGTGCGACTGGTATCGGTACCATATCCTTTCAGAGGGAGTCTGGTAAACCCTTTGTATTGAGGGATGTCATGCATGTACCTGGATTGAAGAAGAACTTGATCTCTGTGGCGATGTTGGAGGATAAGGGGTATGATGTGGTCTTCAGCGAAGGAAAATCCTTCCTGCGTAGTAAGACTACTGGAGAGACCCGGAAGATAGGGGTTCGAACCAAGAACCTTTATCATTTGTAGGTAGATGGCTGCGCAGCAATGGCATGCAAGGCGGGAGAAGTGGTGAGCCGGAATGATGAGGGTGAATTGTGGCACAGGAGATTGGGCCACCTTCACCATGGAGCTTTGAAGATCCTGCAGCAGATTTCTACTGGGCTTCCTAAGGGCACTCTTGCGCAGTCAGATCAGTGCAAGGGGTGTACTTTAGGGAAGTATTTGAAAGCCACCTTTCACGAGAAGGATAGTCGCGCCACGACGATCCTTGAGAGAGTTCACACAGACGTGTGTGGTCCTTTCTCTGTTGCTTCGACAGCAAAGCACAGGTATTATGTGATCGTTGTTGATGATTTCTCTCGAAAGTGCTGGATCTTCTTCATGTCGAAGAAGAGCGATACATTCGCGAAGTTCTGTGAGTTTAAAGCACTGGTCGAGAAGGAGTCGGGAAAGAAGGTGATTGCTCTAAGGAGTGATAACGGTGGTGAATTCATCTCGGCTGAATTCAAGGAGTTCTGCAGCGCAGAAGGGATTCGGAGAGAGCTCATCGCACCCCATAACCCACAGCAGAACGGGGTGGCTGAGCGGAAGAACAGAACAATCGTGGGTGCTACACGGGCGATGTTGCATGATCAGGGCCTACCCCTTCACTTGTGGGCTGAGGCATGCAATACAGCAGTGTATGTTCAGAACCGGTGTCCTCACAAGGTTCTTGGCATGAGTACACCAGAGGAGGCTTATTCTGGCAAGAGGCCTGATATTTCCCATTTGCGGATTTTTGGTTCTCCTGTCTACATGCATGTGACGAAAGATGCGAGAAGGAAGCTGGATCCAACTGCTGAGGTTGGAATATTTGTGGGGTACACTGATACACCTCACAACTATCGGGTGTATTTGTCAGACAGTCGCAAGACTGTTGTGCGACGAGATATAAAATTTCAGGAGGAGAAATCCATGCAGTGTTCGCTTGAGAGGGAGCTACACTTGCATGCAGATGAGGAGCTGTTATTTCCTAAGGAGGAGCTTCCGGATGTGGATCAGCCACAAGAGGAGATTCAGGAGGTGGAAGAAACCACCCATGCAGCGCCAACCATCAGAGGGCGCATGCGCACTACAAAAGCTGAGCGACTGGCTCGGGATGCAGAGAAGGTTGTAGGACCACCTACAGCACATCGCAGACAGAGACAGTCACCGGATCGGTACACTGGATACATGGCTCTTGTGAGTCAATGTGTTGTGACGGAGCCATCCTCTTTTGAGGAAGCTGTGGAGGAACCCGCATGGGTTGATGCCATGATCGAAGAATATGATTCGATCGTCGGGAACAGTGCATGGGAGATTGTCCCAAGACCGGAGGGGAAATCAGTGGTGGGTTCGCGATGGATCTACAAAGTGAAGCAGGCGGCTGACGGGAGTGTGGAGAAGTACAAGGCGAGATTTGTCGCCCGTGGCTTCTCACAGATCGAGGGGATTGATTATGAGGAGACTTTTTCACCTGTCGCAAGGTACTCTTCCATACGGACGATCCTTGCTCTCTCAGCGCAGATGGGGTGGCACATTCATCAGATGGATGTGAAGACTGCGTTCCTCAATGGAGTTATTGAGGAGGAGGTGTACATAGAGCAGCCTGAAGGTTTCGAGATCTTCAGCAGTGAGTCGCATGTGTGCCAACTCAAGAGAGCACCGTACGGGCTGAAGCAAGCACCTCGTGCTTGGTACACTCGGATAGACAGCTACTTCACCGGGCTTGGATTCTCCAAGAGTGAGGCGGATCCTAACCTGTACCAGATTGTGGTGGAGGGGAAGCTGTTGATCATCGTACTGTATGTAGATGATCTGATTTTGACTGGCGATGAGTAGTTGATACTTTCATGCAAGGAGGATCTTGCACGAGAGTTTGAGATGAAGGACTTGGGCATCCTTTATTATTTCCTGGGATTGGAGATTTGGCAGCGCAGCGGAGGACTGTTTGTTTCTCAGGGCAAGTATGCTCGGGAGATTTTGGAGAGGTTCAAAATGCAAGGCTGCAAGCCTGTTGACACTCCTCTTCCTGGTGGTTGGAGGAAGGAGGATGCTACTTCAGCGGAGGTAGTGGATGCCACTGTCTATCGACAGTTGGTGGGGTCGCTTATGTATTTGGTCAATACACGACCCGATATATGCTATGCAGTTAACCAGCTTTCGTAAGCTATGGTTAAGCCTACCAAGCTCTTTTGGAAGGCAGGCAAGCATGTATTGCGCTATATTAGAGGCACATCGGGATATGGTTCATGGTACAGACAGGAGGATCAGTTGAGGTAGCATGGCTTCACAGATTGGTATCATCATATCAGAGATTGTGTTCAGCGGAGAATCATGATGCTTTCATATGTTCCCACGGAGGATCAGGATGCCGACATCTTGACGAAGGCGCTCACCGGGAGCAAGTTCGAATTCCACAGAGGCAGGATAGGGGTTGCAGATAATCCATATCTTGCTGAGAGGGAGTGTTGAAAATGCAGCAAGATGATGGAGCTTAGTGAAATGAAGTCGCCTTCACTAAGTGGGCCCGGAGGCAAATTCTGGCGCAAAGTCTATTTTTAGACTATGTCTATTTTTAGACATATGGAGCATGGTCCAGGGGTTGCAGTATGTTATTCTTGGAGTATTGGTCATGTTGGTAAAAATAGATGGACCTCTATTTTTTGACCTATAGGTCGATGTCTATTTTTAAACTGCCTATCCTAAAAATAGGGAAGTCAAATATTATTTACCCTTAATAATATTTGGACTATAAACTTCAGTTTACTCTCTTGGAGCACTTCAGTTCGAGCCTTGGAAGTGGCTCATGCATCTGACAGAGGAATTACTCTATTCCTAAGGGTTTGGTGAGCTCATGCATGGTTGACTTCAGTTAGGACTTCAGTGGCAGAAGTTTGGTGGAGTTGATGAGACAGATGGTGGAGTTGTGTTCGGTTTAACTTAGTTGAACTAGTTGAGATTAGTTTAACTAGCTAATCAACTATTAATGAGTGGAGTGAATTAAATATTATTTAATTCATTAATTAGTAACTCATTATTCAACTCAAGAACACATCAGTTCACTACAGTGCATGGACAGTTCAGTGGAGACCAGTGAAAGAGGTAGATGAAAGGGTGGAGTTAGCTATCGGTGGCGACATCAGTTGTGCATGAGATTTGCACCACACTTGGAGGAATTTCCCATGATGATTGCGCTGTCAAGCCAAGGAGATTCGAACCTTGGATCTCTATTTAGACAGGCCATGATTGTGCAATAGAGGCAAGGCAATTAGTGGTGTGTTTTGAACCTGTGACTTGTTCAAAACCAAGCTAATTTGTGTGTAACTTTATGAGAAAGTACTGAGTACTTGTGAGGAGTATTGTACTGAGTTTGTTACATGATTTCTCCATTATAATATACACAATAGCTGCGGGGTTTTCGGCTATAAGCTTTCCCCATACATACTGTGTTAATGTGTATGATGAATTGATGTGCTATCGCTTGTTTTATTTCCGCATGTGTGATGATCTGAGTGGAAGAGATTATGTGTTGCATATAAATTCGAATTGTATGTGATCAGGATAGTCTCGGTGAATAATTAATCATTATTCAACAAATTTCTACATTTACTTAATGAAGGATAAAATCCCCTTTTGACTAATCTCCTTCATTCATAAAAACATAAAAAACCCTCCAAAAGTATATATTCTAAGTCAAAGTGGTCAAATTATAAATGATAAAGCTTTGCTTTTACATTATCACTTTACTTAGTCATATAATTATATTTTGGTGTATTACATCATCCCTATTCAAATTAGCTTCTAATTTACTTATTAAATCCCTATAAACACACCTTATCCTAATTATTTTAACTCCTTTTATCTAATTATCCCCTAAACCCACTATTATAAGATTTTTTGACCAAATAATATTATCCACATGGTGAATTAAAACCCCAATTACACTCCCTTTGGTCTAAAAACTAACCCTATTCAAATACCCCGCCCCCTATAGTGAATAGACATCTCCATAGTCTATAACTATATAATACAAATAAAATAAAAAAGCACTTTATGCATATTTTATATGTCTAAAGCGAATAAAATACTACTTCGACTATGTCATTTTAAGCCTAAGTTTTTATAAAGGTGATGTCCCTGCGTCTTTGTAATTCACTTATTACCCTTTCCTAACTTAACCCAAGGTTGAAGTGTGAAATCGCACTACAAAAGCCTTTACCTTTTTAATCATTCCCGTTATGTAAAGCCTCATGCTTTATATAAAGTTAACCCAAGGTTTTAACCCCGCATAAACATAGCTTTCATGTATTAAAACTTTGTTATAAAGCATATATTACAAAGGTTTTATAGTTATCCACCATCACATATGTCGCCCGGTCCCACCTTACCTTTCCCCCGCAGCTTCCCAATACATCTTGGCCGTTCGCTCCAACCTTTCTGATCTAACGATCAAGGATGCATTTCACGCTCTAAAAAACAAACGTTTGCCAAAAACCAAAAGTAACGCGAAAAAAGCAGTTTTAGTGAAACCACCCCATATGACATGGCACCTTTTGATTGTGTCGCATCCATTTTGCACAAAACAACTTACCATTCTATGCCAACGCGAAACCCACTAATGGTTTTTCGCATTCGAAAAATCAATACCCATTCCAGCTAATGATATGACTCACATTTATGGTGAATAATAAAATTTTATATCATAAGTTTAAACCTTTGTTTCATTATTTTCCGTTGTTATTTTTGCTCCCGAATGTTAAAAGAAAACTCTGCCCGACTGTGTAAATTGCCCAAAAACAGGCCAAACCCTAGCCAATTTTTTCCAGGAAACCTAATTTCCTATGTGAACCTTTTAAAGCCAATCATCCACTTATGACTTTTGAAGATCAATTCTATAACACAAAAGGAGTTTAAAGCCTACAAATCTATTATAAAGCTCCTTTTTTACAATTTAAACCATTTAGGAAACCCTGTTTCCTGTCTTAACCCAGTTTTCATCTCTCATAGAACCTAACTGATCAAAAAACCCAAAAGAGATTATCCTTAACCAAATTTGCTCAAGGATCCGTCTGTTAAAATGAAATATTCCTGCAAACAGTTTAAACTTGCAGAAGTAAACCTAAAAATGCCTAAAAATCAGAGTTAAACCTCCACAGACTAATCTCATTCCACAGGTATTTCAAGAGCCTTAAAACACCTCCCTGCAGCTAAGATTTCATTAAAAAATTGTTCTATTTTTGCAGGTTATTATCAGAAAAAGAAATTGGGCCAATAGTTTCAATACTAGTTGACAAAATTGTTTGCTCAAGATTCTCAGATTTTAAATCAAAAGTTTCATTCAATAAAATATTTGTATACAAAGAAAGAATAAAATCAAGTCAGAGAGAAATCAGAATGATGAAATTTGCACAGGAAGTGGTAAAAGTGAAATAAGAATTCACAGTGACAGTGAAAACATAATAGTGAAAAAGAGACAGTTAAAGTGTATTAGGTAAAAATCAGAGTGAAAGTTAAAACAAAGTTACAGAGCAATCAAGGTAAAACAGTAAAAGTAAAAATAGAGTCAGTAATGGTTAACAGATATGAAAATACTTTCACCTCCAACAATGAAGTTTATCCAAAGTGAAAGTAAAACAGTTAAAAGAACAAAAAGGTGAAAAGATGAAAACATAACAAGATGGAACATTTTTGCAAAAATTTCATGTTTAGGTCATTATTTTTTAGAAACTATTGTGACCAATCCAAGATGAATTTTGTAAAACTAAAGGAGTTTTATGTTCTTAATATTTCCAGCTACAAAAACCTCTCTCACTTTTCTAACAACCATTATGTATTGGGAAATATTAAACAATATCGGAAAGCACGTTTTGCAGAAAATTCTTGTTAAGTCATCATGTTGTAGAGGATATTGTGGCAAACCAGAAATACATCTTACAAAAATAAAGGAGGTTTTTGTTCCTAAGAGCCCTATCTACAAAAAATATCTCACTTTTTGCACAGGTATTACATAACATAAGATACATGCACATATTTACAGCCTATTTTGCAGACTCTGTAAAACTCTGTTTTACACATCTTTTTGCAGAGCCTATTGTGGACAGATGGAGCATAATTTTAGGGAATGGAAAGAGGTTTTTCAAGTCACTAACTCTTAGTTGATGATGAGGCATCCAAGTCACTAACTTTTTCCATTCTTTTTGCATTTTTCTCCAGCAATTCTGCAAACTTGGGGTCCAATGATATCTTTGTATTTCTCAATCCGAAATAGATATGTAAACTACTACAAACATCTTCCTAGATTTGATGGAGAGAATGGTATCACTGCCCAAAAACATATTCAAGGTTTTGAGAATTATTTGGATTTATTTGAGATTGATGAAGATGATGTTAAAATTAGAATTTTTTCTCTTTCTTTTCAAAATAGAATAAAGAATTGGTTCAAAAATCTGCCTAATGCTAGCATCTCAAATTTCCAGCAGTTTATCAAACTTTTCCTTGATAGATGGATAATCAAATTTAATCCTTTTGCGATCATGGAAGAATATAATCAGTTAAAAATACATCCAAATGAAACAATATGTTAGGTTCCCGGGATTTGGTAGATTGACGGACCAAATGACGGAGTAACGTCAAACCAATCTTTGAAGCCCTAAGACCTAGCCTTCCTAGACTCAAAGAGGGCTCTCTCTAATGAAGCGAAGGATGTGAGCTTGTTCGCTTAGTTTGTTTAGATTTTAGGCTAGTTGTTAAGTGTGTTTGTTTGTTTGTTTTTTAGTTGTTTTGGGGAAAAACTGATCAAGTGGATTAAAATAGAACAAGAAATTGAGATCAACTGGGCTATGGGGTCAAAAGCAAGCCAAGGATGTCAAGACAATGGGTAGGGTGTACTGTAGGGCCGATTTCCTATAGCGAATGGATATTTCAGGTGGTTTATGAAGTGAAATGAACATAAATTTTGTGCAAGACAAAGAGATATTAAGCATAAATAGTTTAAACAGTAAGAATTCATGTGGTAGGGCTAACCATTAATCACTATGAATGAAACTCAAACTAATAAATGCAGAAAATAAACAATCAGGTGATGCATAGAAGTATAAGACCCTATAACTTTGGGAAAATCACCTTCAATGGTTGAGAACACATGTAAGACAAACCAACAGCTTAAAATGTGGAAAGGAAACTCCTAAGAAACACATTCAAACTAATGAGAACTTTGAAAAAAGTCTACAAGTATAGGCAGAGGGCAAGATCAAAACAAGACCTCTCTGATTTAAACTAGACAGTCAATACTTCAAAGGAGATTTCATTAATGAGGTTTAAACAACTATGAGTAAGCAGGGCATACCATGAATCAAACAATATAGCATGTCACATTAATCATTAAAGAAATGAATAACAAGTTCCTTGTGGACCAAAGGGTGGTTAAGAATGCTTTGACATGACCAAGAAGGATGAAAACATAGAACCTGCAATGAATCAAGAAATTTGATGTGCCTCCATGGGCATACCTCAAACTATTCTTTACTAACCTACAACAAGCAAGAAGCATGGATACATATGTGAAAAACTAAGAAAACATAATTGAAAAGAAGCATAATACCATTTACCAAGCCATGGAATCCTGCACATAGATCCTCTCCATCATCTGGACAAGAAAGTCAAGCTATTCACTCCATAAAACAAGTCTGATCATCAAAACTCATAACATATATTTCTCTAAGCTCAGTCAAGTTCTTAATCTCTTCAAAGTCCAATTTGTTTATCAACTCTTTAACCAACAATATTACAATGATTCTCCATGAGTTATATAGGAAAATGAGAAGATAAGCTTCACAAAACTAACTAGAAGCTCATAGGCTTAGAACAAATATCTGATTTTGTCCTTGAGGCTTTGCAAAGCCTAAGGCACAAAATATCTTCAAAATATCTATAAAATGCTAAAAAAGGAAAAAATATTGACTTTACATGATTGAAAAGTGCTAAAAAAGGCTTAACGCACATTTTGATGAGCATCTTAAAAAATCTGCCCTTTTTGCCAATATGCTACAAGAACGTAGCAGCAGAAAATTGCCTATCTTGCAGACAAATTTTGAGGGACCTCCTGATGTTGAAACGAGGCCTGTATCAGCTCGTTGGAAAGCCCTAGATTTCTACTTTCTGGAACTACTTGATTTTTACCAAAATGATGCTGGGAAGTCTATCAAAAATGGAACTGAGTGAAAAAAAAACTAGAAAAGTAGCCCTTGCTGATATGTGAGAGGAAAGTTAAAAAATCATTGTTTTTCGCCTCTTTGGGGGACCAAAACACCTCCTTTGGATCTAAAAATTTGTGAGTAGTTGCCCCAAAATTTATTCAATCCAAAAAAATTACTTTCATGAGCTGAGGATGCTCCTAGCACTCATGGCAGCGCCTTGAAAAATGTGCAATTAGGGCCAAAAAACACAAAAAACAAAATCATGTCAAAATTTGCTCAATTTTGGCGAGCAAGCCCCTTATGGGTTCTTAGAAACATGAAAGGAAGCTAAGGCCAATATTTCAAGCCTAGATATGCCTTTTTCCACTTTTTCTGACAGGCGCCTCTTTTGGGCACTTTTGAGCCTTTCTTAAGCAAGTTTGAGCTTTCTTCGGCCAAATTGGTTCAACTTCTTGTAGTGCCTGGTCATCTTCTTTTGTAGAATCAAATCTCTGTTTTCTTTCTCTAATTTATCCTTTAAATGCTTTTTGGCCCTTTCAAGCCATGATTCTTTATCATTTTCTATTTTTTAGGCAAGCAATTGTGTCAGAGGATAAGATCGAACAAGAGCTGCTTCTTCTTCCTTCTTTTTCTCCAAAGCTTTCTTGAGACCCATAGTCTTAGGCCTTTTTCTTACTGGTTGCTCTTCTTCCTTGGTATCATAAAATTCTCCCATATATTCTTGAAGCTTGACTTGAGCTTTTTATGCCTCTCTTTGATATTTGAAAGCCCTGGCCTCAAAAATTGCCATTTGCCCACTCATTTATCTATTTTGCATTTGTAGGAAATGTATGAGGTCCCTTGACCGTTCTATATCAGATTCTAAGTCATGAATTTGGGCTTCTCTCTTTTGCAAAAGAGCCTCAAGAATTATAGCCTCATCATTCCCAACATCCCTGTCTATTTGTATGATTTCAAACTCCCTTTCCTTTTCCTGACTACTCTCTTGTTGTTCCTCTTTTTCTTTACCTTTGCCTTGGGTAGAATTCTTGGTCCTTTTCCTCTTCGGCAATTCAAAAATACTCTTCCTAGGCAGTTTGCCTCTACTTCTTAGTGCTCTTGTGACATTGCTAGACATTGTTGGAGTGATCCTCTTCTTTGCAAATATAGTGTTTCTAGGTTTCACCACTTTTGAAGGAAGATTCATGGCCCCTTGCCTAGAAGAGGCAGCTAGCACATGCTTTGGAGAATTCTTTTCATGCTCCCTATTTTCACTGCCTTCTTTAGATTCATCATTACTTGCTTCATGGTCCTTGATTTGGTCTTGGCTTCCCTTAGGCTTGCTTTGATTTTTTTTCTCCATGCTGCCCCTTCGGAATGCTCACTGTTTGGTGTTTGCTTGCCATCATCATTTCTTGCTTGAGGGCTGTCATGTTTCTCATCATTAGTGTCTCTTTGAGGCCTGTTATGACCCTCATCATCACTTTTTTGGCTATCACTTTTTTTGCTTTCTTGAGGACTATCTTTTTCATCTCTGTCACTACTTTCTTCATGACTTCTGTGTTCTTTACCTTCACTGTTTTGTCCCTCATCACCCTCATGCTTACTGCTATGTTGGCTGCCATCATGTTTCTCTTCATGAATGCTATGCTCACCATCATTTTGTTCATGCTCACCATCATTTTTTTCATGCTTTCCATCATTTCCTTCTTCCTCACTGTCATGTTTAGATTCTTTACTTTGTCCCTCATCATCACTAGTTTTCTTCTTGTAACTTTCCCCTTCTTCACCACTAGTTTGCTTCTTCTCTTATTCACTCTCAATCATAGGGGATTTTTTTCCTTTTAGAAGTAGATAGACTGGAAGAGGGAGAGACATGGTGAGTGGATGGTGAGGAAGGTGCATGAGATGAAGAGGCAATGGCAAAAACTGGATGATAAATGAAGGTCTCCCAAGACACTCCTTTCTTTTCAAGTTGATGGAGGATGATGATCTTGATAAGGGAATGATGAAACAAACAAGCTTGTTGTTGAGCGGAGGGCTTCTTTTGGAAAGTAGAGGCCATCTTGTCAATGCTTCTATAGATGAGGAAAGGAAGTTTTAGCAACTAAGTTCTTGTGAAATGCATAAGAAGCCTGATGTGATAGGCATAAATCTGGGAAAACCTCCCTTCACATGTGAAATACTTCATGATGACTTTCATGAGGGGGGCATAGCTACTCAATAAGTGAGAAAAATGGAAAATAGCTTGGAAATCATCCTGATGGTATGGTTTTAGAAAGGGTTTGTAGTGATTCAGATCTAGGTATGCTTGTTTGAACCACTTTTCTCCTATATAGGGGATCTTAGTTTCTTTGGAGATATCCCTAGGAGTGAGTTTGAAGTCCAGACCTTCTAGATGGACATGATTTCCTTGCAGCCTCAGGGTGAACATATTTGTTAAGGGAGGGTAACTGGTGACCTCCTGGACCTTTTGGCAAAAATCAAGGCAGCCCACCTCATGGAAGTTAAAAAGAATTGAAGGGGATTCATTTACTTCTTCAGTTGTCAAAGGCTCAAACCTATTGTGATATCCACTCCTGCTATCCTTATTTGGAGGTATTTTCACTTTTTGATACCCTTCACTGACTTATCAAAACAAGAACTTGAAATGTACTGAAAAATATACCCCTTCTTTGAGCACTGCTTTTCTCTCTAGTTGGCAAACAAGTATTTGTTAAATGAAAACAAATTTAATTCTCCAGCACTGTGTTTTGAGAAAAGAGGCCTTTAATAAGATCTATTTATGGTTTTTGAAGACAATTCCCCTTTTGTTTTTGACACAAAAACTCTTTCCCCTCAATCACTGCTTTCTTGAAATCACTGTTTAAGAGGTGAGCAAACCCCTTATAAACTGATCAAAACTCTTTCTTAATCACTACCTTTCTCTGTTTTTAAAAAAAGAAGGCACTCTTGAGAATCATTATGTTTCTCCCTTGAGTAATCACTGTTCCTATTTGATGATCATTGTTTCTCTAAAAAAATTAGTCTCTGTGTCACTGAGTAAGAAGCTTTCAAAGAAAACTCTGTCTTTCCTTCATAGAATGTATGATCTTTTATGTACTTGAAAAACAAGTTTAAACTTTCACAAGGTACTAGTTTTTTAAACAGCGATTCCTTGTTTTATGTAGTACAAGCTTTTGACCTGGAATGATGAGTCTCCCTGCTAAAACTAAGCTCTATTCCTTATCCAACATAAGAGCCCCTTTGAAACTGATTTAGGTCTCCTTCTTTAATCATTGTCCCTCTGTTTCTTTAGCAAACATGATAAGTTTGAAGAGTAAACTATGTTATTTTCCCCTAACTACTCAAAGCAAGAAAACCCCTCTTAAACTGAAAAACAGAACTTCCTCCTTTAATCACTGTTTCTCTGTATTTTTATTAAACATGACAATCTCAAGAATAACTGTGTTTTTCTTTAAGCCCTATTTTTGGCTTCTTGGTTTGACAAACAGGTCCTTTACAAACTAACAGACTTCTAGCTTCTTTTTTTTGATCTTCTTCTTTAGAATTTGTGATTTTCAAACATATCTTTAAATCAAAACTTCTGGCCAAAACATATAAATACCTCTTTGTATGTCTTTGAGCTGTAGTTGGAGATGAGTTCTTTACCGAAAATTTGACCTTGGCACCTTGTAAATATTTGGCAAGTTGATACAACTGCTTTAGTATTTCCCTGGGCAAGAAAAACCCACGTTCAGAAGTGGCCCAGGAGTTGAGCCGTTCAAAGAAGGATTGCCAAAGGTGCCGTTGAACTTTGTGGAGTTTGTTGAGCTAGAATGAGTAAAATGGCGCAAGTTAGGTAGGAAAAAGCAAAAGCATGAGTGAGAAAAGAGCCGAGAGGATGAGGGTGCCGCGTTCAGGAGTGGCTCGGACACCAAGCACAGGCATGCCGCACAACCACACAGGCGCGCTGCGCTATGTGCAAAGTTATATTGCTGGCACCTACAGGCGCGTTGCACAATGTTACAGGCATGCCACACGTTCAAAAAGTTTAAATGCTCTCAAAAAATTGTTCTTTTCTCCATGACTTGGTTTGTAAGATGACAAATGATATGTTTCTTGAGCTCCTTTATACTTGATGAGGGTTTAAAACTCCTCCCCTCCTTTATCATTTCAAAATATGAACTCACCTTTTTTAGCCCTTGTAACCCTTTTAAAAGTGACTTGATGCTTTCTGTTCTTCTAATGAGCATTTGGTCTTGTTCAGTGCATGCTTGTTGTGATTGTTTGATGTGCCTAGAGTTTAACAATCCTCTCAGGGCTATTATCAACACAAGCAGAGGAATATGAGACCCATAGTAAATCATCCATGTTGCTATTCATTGCATGCCCAATTGTAGATTTACAGTTTCTAAGAAGTCTGTCAACATCTTCAAAGTTTCCAATGTTGGACCAACCATACTCTAGCAGGCTACAACTATTTTATCTTCTTGCTCATTCCCAAAAAAAAATTCAAGGTCAGCTTCTGGTGGGAAAATGTAAGTTAGTGAGAAATCGTAAGAACTATTCATAATTGTTGCATCTCTGTCTCCAAGTACAGAATCCCCATTCTTAAGAATTTTATCCTCCTTACAAATCCCAATAATTACGTCATTCTCAGCTAAACATAGTTTTATGTCTGAATAGAAATCTCCTCCCACTTTGTCTCTAGATTAAATCTCAATTTCAGAATCAATATGCATCAGGTTGTAAGTAGTCTTCTTGGCATCTTGTACATCACACAATAGATTCATATCCAGTAACTGAGTTTATGGTTCTTCATTGCCATTTGAACATGCCATAAAATTCTCCTTTTCGTTGTGCAAAGCATTTTTATTCCCTACAAGCTTTTGTTCTGTACTTTTAGCTGGAACATTTGTCTATCCTTTTGGAGGAGGTTTTTAGATAGATTATAATGGTCTTTCCAAAATAGTGACCTAGTATATCATCTGAAATAGGCTCATAAAACACCACTGCTACAACCTCTTGAAATCAAATATGTAACCCTACTTGTTTATGAAATGAAGGAGGTCTTATCATATGATTTGATCTTCTGCTTGTTTACCAAAGATGGTCACCTTTTTATCCTTACGAATGAGCAGATTCATAGTAGCTGTAACCCAAGTGTTAGCCCTCTGTTTACCTCGAAGAAGTAGTTAGATAGACTAGGATAGATCTGTCTAAATGAAAGATACCCTTCTTATAAAACCATCTGTGTGGATTGTCTCTTTATATTAGTTTCCAGGAGTCATTTTAAATAGAGCTTGGTTTACCTCCTTGTCCATTCAGATGAGGCTGTTTTAATAAAAATTATAACCTCTGATTTATCCTTTGAAGGAGGTTTTCATAAACATAATATCAGAGGCCTTTAACACCAGCATGTCAACCTTTTTCTTGTGATATGAAAAATGTCATTCAATCTATGAACTCTAATTTGTTTCACCATTGTTTCTCAACTGGTCTTACCAACAGAGACTTTATCAAAAACAACATTTAAACCCTGCTATGCATTCTCTGTTCATATTTGGAGGAGGTGGCGCAAAACAACTCCCGAAGCTACTAAAAAACATGTTTGACCCTCTGCTTGCTTGTGAAGGAGGCCACAGCAAGGTTTTTCTAACCCTCTGCTTTTTGAAGGAGGTTCTATCATTGTGCTTTTAACCCTCTACTTATTGTTGAAGGAGGTTATCTTAAACACAGTATCTCTATATATTTCAATCACTGTACCTTGCCTTGTAATATATGCCTTTGCTTTGCCATATCACTGTGAAGTTTTTTAGGGAGCAACCATGTGATTGGTATATGGAGAGTGTTCACTGCTAGACATCATTGAACTAAATTTTCCATTGACTGTGCTTTCAGAATTATAATGAAATTTCCTTTGACTAATTTTTAGATCTAGGTTCAAGGTAACATAAGAAGCAACTGTCGTCTTATGCCCTGTTAGCCACCTATGAAATTTTTGTCAAGAAAATAGGTGGCTAAATATTTTTCTGAGCCTTCAAGAAATACATTTCGTTTGAAAACATATCATTCTTGAAGCCTCTGTGTGCCCTTTGCCTTAGAAAATATCTTCAATGTTGTTTCCAACAAGAAGGGCTCACTGTATGTGAAAAAATTTATGCTCAGAAAGCCTCTATTTGCCCCTTTGTATCCCTGCAAAATTCCTCATTTTAACCCTTTTTTTCCCCTTCTCAAATTTCCCCTTTAACCCCCAAAATACCTTCCTAAGTCTTCCAACCATCTAATTCCTCCTTTTAAACCATGTGAATCCCATCATTTGGTGAGAAAATCCTTTTTTCCCTCTACCAGAACCTCTGATTCAGCCTTTAAAAACTATGTTTTTTAACCAAAAACCCATTTTTACCATATAACAGGCTTAGCCCCTTTTCGGCCAGCCCTTAACCACTTCCCCACCATATAACCCTCGCTCGAGACCAAGCGCTTAAGCACCGGGCACTTATTGCATCGGAAAGTTGGAGTGGAGCGTGTTTTTCTTTGTTAATTGATTTCTTTCGATGCGAGAAGCTTTGTTCTGTGAACCTGTGGATGCAATATTAGTCGTTGATCTACGTTAGATCAAATAGCTAGTGCTAATTCCGTAGTGCGCCCGTCTCCTCTCTCCTATCCCCTTCCGATTGCATATGAGCCATCGATCTATCTCCAGATCCAACGGCTATCGCGTAATTGCTCGCCGCCAATCGCATTGCATTTGACCCCCACCGATTGGGGAGTCCCGATTGAATCCCAGCCGTTCATACATTCGGATCCAACGGCCCAGATTTCTCCTCACTCCGCCCCTGTGTCCCCGATTGGTCACCCCCGATCCAATCGCAACCGTTGTTCTGCCGCCGATCCAATGGTCCATATGTAATCGCTCCTTCACACCATCGGAGTTTTGGCCCCTGCCTCCTGCGATTCTGATTGAATCGTAGCCGTCCATCCTGCTTGATCCGATGGTCCTCCTTTCTCCCGCTCATTTATTTGATCCTTTCGCCTCTGCTTCCTCTTTGAATCTCCACCGTCGATCCCAAGGATCCAACAGCTAGGATTCCCCCCCGCTCATTAACCAGCCCCTCCACTATTGCTCTCCCTCTCCAGATCTCAGCCGTTCATTCATAGATCGGATGGCCTGTATTGAAACCACCTTCAGCTTGACCCCACCTTACTGACCGCGCATGTTCCCATATCGTGCTCCTCCTCCCACCATTGGATCTCACTGTCCCATATCCAATGGTCGAGAACCATATCGTGCATTTTTTTTGTCTGGGCTTTAACATTTAGAAATCACGCGATATGAGCGATTTCATTTTTCCACGTGTCGGGCAGTGAACCATATCGCGTGATTTTGGGAAAAATTCTAAACCGCTTCATTTCAATGCGAAAACAGTGGTTTTCACCTGGAAAACCACTTCCCCTCTTCTGCCTCTGGGACTTCTTCCATGCAATCTCGACTGTTGATCTATGCAGATCAACGGCCCTCATTACATTTCACATTTCATTCTTAGTTCTTCATTGCGCTATCAAAGAACTTCATCGTGGCATCTCGACCATTGATCTCCTCCTGAGATCTAACGGTCCATATTACATCACCCTCCGCCCATGCCGGTCCCACCATCTAAAGCCCCACTTCATGTGTTTTTCGTCGATTCCCTTTGTATTTCGTCCAAAGGCCGAAACTGAATGTTTTACATTAAAAACCTTTGTATTCCGCTTACATTGAAAACTTTATGTTTTACATTAAAGGTTTATTGTGTATTGCCTAACCTTCTAAAGGAAGTCCATCAGTAAATCACCACCGTTGATCATCACCACCTGATCTAATCGGATGGTCCATATCCATTCCTCCCTTGGACCTGCATCAGATCAGTTTTTCACCATTTCACTGAATTTCTTAGCCGATTTTCACTACATCCACCACATACATCATTGTTGCGCTACCATTTCCACGATACTCCACAAAATTCGCCCTCCTTCCTACATGGATTTATTAACATTGTTTATGTCTTTGTGCAGGGTTACAAATGGTGAAAGTCATTCTTTTCTACATCGTCACTATTAGTGACACAGTAGCGCAAAGGAAGCTTTTCAGAGCCAGAATTTGCAAGGAAGACTCTTGAGGGGTTTTAAATGCATATTTTATCCAAATCAGGGGCATTAACCCGGTGTAAAACCTCCTGGTCCATTAAAATTGAAAATTCACAGACAGAGACAGTCAATGAAGCGACAAAGAGTATCAAAGAAGAATTAAGAGGTTTAAAGCATGTTATTAAAGATTTTAAGCTCTAATTCAAGGATAAAAGGGAAAATGTACTATATTGAAGACCTTGTGATTAACACAGAAGGTCTAGTGAGGCCTAAAGCGCAGAAAACAATATTATCAGTGATCACATCAGCAGAATGTTCCTTCCCGAGAAAGGACAAGCTCCCATAATGTTTTTATTCTACATCGAGCTCCTGAGAAGATCTCCACTCTGACAAAAAGTCCTAAAATGTTGCCAGAGAATTTGTTATGCAGTATGGCAGACCTGAAAGTCATTTATCTACCTTTTTCTTATCACCTGAAGTACTACAGAGTACTGCAGCCGAAATTACATCAAAGAACATACCTGGAGTTATTATCAGCCTGTCAAAGACCACTCTTTCATCCAAAGAGTATTTAAGATCAATTCATAGATATTAAGACAGAATGGGCCTCGAGCCTTTCATCCTACCTTTGTTTTAATGTTTCATTTAAAGTTTCATCTACCTCCTCTGCCTCTATTTTAGCTATAAGAACTCAAGAAAAACACATTGTAAAGGTTGTTCGTTGCTGATCAGATATCTGTGAATTGTAAGCTGTTTCTCTTGAGATATAGTTCTGTGTGTAAAGTTGTAAAATAGGATGAGGAAGATGATTTCAGACTGAATATCAAGTTGTTGGACAATGTTGTATATGACTGGTGTTTCTCTTTAATATGAAAAGAACATTTCTTTGGATCCTGATTTAAAGCAACGGGGATGTGTTCTTCTTTTGTCTCTGTTTTCCTTCCGTAATTCATTACATTTCATTTCTCTGGTAAGAATCAGAAATCTGGCTTAGGATATACCCTTGCATGGTACCCTAATTCTCCAGCTCTTCTTACCTTTAATGTTTTCTACTGATTGTGTTATCTGAGAACTAATTCAAGATAATTTAACCAGTGTAGTAGCCGTTATTCACTGCTAACTGATGTATGAATTCATGAATCTATTCTTAGATGTTCTTGTCTGGTTTTAATTTAAATAATTGGGATACTGGGAGTTTAGAATGTTGATTCTATCTCACTAGGGTATTTTTCAATCAATTGAACCTTTCTAAGTTCCCTTAAGTTGAATGTCGAAGCATTGAAATTTCAAAGCCTTTCTCTGATCTCAGGCTTCACCTTTGTATTTAAAACTTAAGTGTTTCTTGTTATTTGAAGAGTTAGCCTTTTAGAAGTTGGATCATAGGTGTTTAAGGCAGGCCCTGTTCCTAGATCTGCTTCCGAAGTGGTCACCTCGGATTTTTCCTTGTCATTCACCTTCATTCCTTATCATTTCATACCACACTATCATCTTTAAAGATCCTCTGTTTTAGATGACTAGCCCAATTGAAAGCCTTGGATACTGAATAGCAAGTAAACCCTTTTATGACTCCATTGCCCAATGGTCTCGAGTGTTCTCTGAATTATCTCCCTTTGCCTAAAATCCTTCTTTGCTGACCTTTGTCTTGTATTGAACCCTTATTTCATGTTTCCCAACAACCAAACAAACAAACAAAACAAAAAAAATCTTGTGCCTTATAACTAGCCTAATACCTTCAAATCAAGCTTCAAAGACATATACCTTTGTCTTTATAGAGAGATCCCTCTCTGGACCCAGGAGGGCTAGATCTTGAGGTCCCAAAGTGGTTTTTATGTTGTCTTATATTTTGGTAGAGCCAAACCTACCAAAACATAGGAACCCCAACATAATGGCGACTCCACTAGGGAGGCTTTGAGTAAAACACACCTTTAAACAATTCTAAGAAACTCAAAGAAGACCATAGTTGCCTAGTTTGGTGGTCAATCACTGTGGTGGACAATATTCCTTTTCGAAACATTCTAAATCCTCTACCTGCTGACTCCATAGTTCTCTAATGATTTAAAGACTCCACTGGTGATCAGTAGGCCTGCTGATTATCTTGGTTTTCACAAGACTCCACTGGGAGACCAACCTTTATTACAACATCAGCCATATCAGAAGTAACAAGTAGGATTAAGCTTCTTTATTTGAAGACAACATACTGGCTTCAAGGACTATTCATATAAGAGCTTATCCTAACCCAAACCAACCTGGAATAGTTGACAACCCAGAGAACATTCTTAGGAAATCTTCTACCCCTAGAAAGCCAACTATTTCCAGACACATCCATAGAGCTAACTCTGCACCAGAAAACTTCACAACTCTATTAGACACTCATTTTGACCTAGACTTACAAAGCAGTTTACCTAGAATTAGGTCATTCAGTGCTCTAGACCAGTCAGAACTTGAGCTTCCGGGTTCACCATCTCACAGTGGTCAACACATTAGGGATAGAGAGACCCCTCCATCTACACCTCCGGATATTCATTTCATTCAAAAATTGGGGCTCTATCACCCTAAATAAGCTCAACAAAGTGTTACTGGTCCTAGTATTCCTGTCATCCACATACCTACTGCTCAAGCCAATCCTTTACCTCCTCAGAACACCATTATGGCAGCCTTGTATGCACCTCTGGTGTTACCACAGCCTCTAGTGCCTTTACCCAATGATTATCAGTCAAAAATCCCACATTTCACTGCAAAAGAGTCTACCACATCTCAACACCATGTAGATAGGATGGAAGATTCCTTTGACTATATGGAGATAGATGATGAGACAGCCAAGATGAGAATCTTTTCCTAGAGTTTAGGAGGTGATGTGAAGAAGTGGTTTAAAGGCCTACCTCCTAATAGTATCCAAGATCTTCCCTCTTTATATCAATCCTTCATAAACAAATGGGAAGTAAAGACTAACCCTATCCAAATCCTAGCAGAATACAAGAACCTTAAAATAAATGTAGGAGAGAGTGTCCATGACTATTCTACAAGGTTTAACAATGTTTACAATGCTCTTCCTCCACACATGAAACCTCTCCAAGGAATGGCTTTAGTAAAATATCCTGAAGGCTTTGATGCTGACATGGCCTACCAACTTAGGGAGAGAGATTACAACACATTGGAAGATATGAAAAAGGGAGCAGTGAGTGTAGAAGCTAACCTGATTGAAAAAAGAGCCAGAATGAGGTCTGAGAAAAGGGTAACATATAGGGATGACACATCAGCTTCCACATCTGATCCCAAGTATGATAGTCTAGCCAAAAACATGGAAAGGCTAGAGAAAATGATGGAGAAAATGGTTGTCACAGTCAGTAATCAGAACAGAAACCAAAATCAAAACCAAAACTAGAACTTTAGGAGAAACAATCCCCCAAACAGACAAAGAGGCTCTAATCAACAAGTCATACCCCGATTTCAAGAGAAATTCCTTGATGAGGATGAGGGGATAATAGAAGAGTTCGAGGGAACCACAATAAACATGGTGGAAATAGACAACTCAATCCACAACTGTTCCACAGAAGATAATCAGACCTCACACTCACATTGGGATGAGGAAAGATTAGAATCTAAGGATTATAGGTTAGGATTTGAAAATTCCATTATGCAGGTCAGAGAACAGTATGAACTTAGAAGAAAAAAGAGCCTAGACACTTCCAAACCAAAAGCTTCTGAGATTACAATTAAGAAAAGACTTGAGAAACATCCTAAGGTGACTGCTGAAAGTACTAAATCAACAGCTGAGAGATCTGGGAAGAACAAAGAAAAAGATAGCGAAAATATGAATAAAAAAATTCAACAAACTAGTAGCACTAACATTGTAGCTAATGCTCCTGATAAAACAACCACAAGCACTGTACATAGTGAGAATCAGCACACTGATTCTGACACTAAAGTAGTGGCTAACAAAATAGAATTGGGTCTCACAAAGAGTCAATCTCCCTTCAATTTGGAGAGTGAGATTGCTAAAATTAAAATTTCTATCCCACTCTCTGAGCTGGCCACTCAGGATGTATATAAGGGAAAAATTTTGAAAGATTTAAATCTAGGTGAAAACAGTGACACTTTCAATTTAAGTGATGATCAACCAGCCCTTCTGTTTGGTGCAAAGATAGAAGGGAAGTTTCAGGAAGGCGTAGTACCTCCTTTTTATATCAGCCTCAATATCCATGACAAGATCCTTCACAATGAAATGCATGACTCTAGGGCTTCACACAACCTAATGCCTAAGGTAGTTATGGAGAAGTTAGGCCTAGAGATAACCCGACCTTATAAGGATTTGTATTCATTTGACTCTAGCAGAGTAAAGTTCCTTGGCCTAGTCAAAGATCTGTGTGTGAACCTAACCCAGATCCCAACCAAATGTATGGTTATGGATGTTGTAGTGGTAGATGTGCCACCTAAGTATGGCATGTTGCTATCGATGTCATGGGGAGCCAAGCTACAAGGTACAATGCATATGGATGGGTCATATGCCACAATCCATGTCTTTAACCAGCTTAGGAGACTGTATAGAGAGGCACAAATGAAGTTCATGGTTAGCAGCCCTGAAAAGCCAGAAAATTCACCTATGTACTCTGTACACACAGATCTGGACTCCTTTATCCTTTGCAACGATGAATCCTTAGACGAGCCAGAGCCAGAAGACAGAGATGCAAACAATAGGTTAGAGCCCATAGATTTTAGCAAAATGGCCACTCTAGACTTAGAAGAAAATGAAGAAGAAACCTTTGGATAGTACACTGAATCTGAAACTCAGAGTAAACAAAACCAAGACTACAAACAACCGACTGGTCATTTTTCGGAACTACATACACATCATGAAGAACAAAACACTCCACACCACGATGCAGACCCCATATTACAACATAACAATGAAACCAACATTAGGGAGGAAAATGATGATAAACCTGAAAACGATCCCTTATGGAGAATGAATTTCGAAGGGTCTTGCACTAGAAAGACTGCAGGATCAGGAGTGTGGTTACATAACACTGAGAGTGACTATGCTGAGAGTCATGCTGTCAATCTGAACTTCAAATGTACAAACAATATCGTAGAGTATGAGGCTCTCATCCTAGGCTTGAATCTATTGAAAAAACTAGGAGCCCGAAGGATAGTTGTACACAGAGACTCTGAGTTAATCATAAAACAAGTGAACGGAGAGTATACAGCTAAACACCCTAGAATGAGAGCATACAGAAATGATGCTATGGATTTACTGAAAACCTTTGTAGAGTATGAACTGGTGTTTGTTCCTAGGAGTCAGAACATAATTGCAAATGGATTAGCCTGCGTTGCTAGTTCATATCATAAAGCACCTAGTGACAAACAAATCATCATTCAAACAAAATATAGACCTGCAGTGCCTGATAATGAGAAATATTGGCAGGTCTTTGAGGGCGACAAGCAGATAGAGGATTTTTTGATTGGCAGGAATGAGTTTGAATTCTCTGATTCAGACTCTAAATCCGATGAAAGCTGCCTGAATGAAGAGCCCCCCAATGAAGAAAAATCACCCTATAACGAAGAAATAAACATGTTACCTAAAGAACTTGGAACTCAAACTGAAGATTATAAGAACACAGAAAAAGAGGAAATAGAGGTGCTGCAGTCAAAAGATAGGAATATACCCAGAGGACTAGCACCTTTAGAGGACCTTTTTGATTTTGAAGACGTAGCAAAGAAACCCACTATAGAACACTCAGACTCTGACATCGAGGAATGCAACATAGGCACTGAGGATAAGCCTAAGGTGATTAAAATGGCTAAGTCCTTGCCAGCAGACATGAAAAAGAAATATATTGACTTATTTAAAGAGTTCATTGATGTGTTTTCTTGGAGCTACGAGGACTTAAAAGCCTACGATACGAAGATTATCCATCACAAGATCCCTTTGAAAGAAAACCAAAAACCCTTTAGATAGAAACTTTGTAGAATTAACCTGAAACAACTACCTCTAGTCGAAAAGAAAATCAAGAAGATGTACGAGGCAGGAGTTATAGTGCATGTGAGGTTCTCTGATTGGGTTTCCAATCTTGTAGCTATGAGAAAGAAGATAGGTGAGATCAGATTGTGCATTGATTTCAGGAACCTTAACAGAGCCTCACTTAAAGACAATTACCCCTTACCAAAGGTGGAACACATCCTACAAAGGGTAGTTGGCTCAAAAAGGATCTTCCTGTTAGACAGATTTTCAGGCTATAACCAAGTTTTAGTACTCCTAGAAGACCAACTCAAGACAGCTTTCACCACTCCATGGGGCACTTTTATGTACGTAAAAATGCCTTTTGGACTAATGAACGTTGGTGTGACCTTCCAACGAGCACTGGACATAGCCTTTTCAGAGGAAATAGGGCACTTCATTGTCATCTATCTAGATGACATAACAGTCTATTCCAAGACTGATGAGGAGCACCTAAAACATCTGAGAAGAGTTTTTAAAAAATGTAGAAGGTTCGGTCTGTATTTAAATCCCAAGAAGACTATATTCGGGCTTCAAGAAGGTAAGCTTCTTGGCCATATTATATCAGAGAAAGGAATTAAAATAGACCCGCAAAGAGTTGAGGGAATACTTCAGATCAGTCACCCGAGAAACATAAAAGAGTTGCAGTCCTTTATTGGGAAAATTAACTTCTTAAGGAGGTTTATTCCCAACTTAGCTGAGCACCTCAGGGATATGAAAAACATGATGAAAAAAGGTGTAGGGGTTAAGTGGACTGTAGAGGCTAAAAATTCTTTTGAATTAGTTAAACTTGCACTCACTCGGGCACCTATCCTAATTAGCCTAGATTTCTCAAAAGATTTCCTGATATTTTCCTTTGCCTCCGAGCATACAGTGGTTGCAATTCTGCTGCAGAAAAATCTAGAGGGAATGGAACGGCCTATTGCTTTCTTCAGCAAGGCTCTGAGGGATGCGCCCTTGAAATATAACATAATGGAAAAGCAGGCCTATGCCTTGGTAAAGGCCTTGAAATAATTTAGGGTGTATATACTGCATTCTCACATCATTGCCTATGTGCCAAGCATAGTGGTTAAAGACATTTTGTCCCAAGATCCAGATGGAAAGAGGGGCAAATGGATTGCTGTAATATTAGAGTATGACCTGGAAATAAAACCCATGAAACTAATCAAAGGTCGGGGCTTAGCTCAACTAATGGTTGAATATAACTTGCAAGCCCTTGACATAAACTTGGTGGATGCCTTGGATGAAAATGAAGGATTGCCCGATCCTACTATTGAAGAACAATTTCAAAACTCTCCTTGGTATTCTGATATCCTGTATATATTCACAAACCTCAATGCCCCTCCTGATTTATCAAAGACTAAGTCTAGATTCCTAAAGTTAAAAGCCAGAAACTATTGCATACTGAATTAATGTTTATACTGGAAAAATGAAAATGGTTTACTGCTTAAATATCTGCCCGAAACTAAAGCAGAGAGAATTAAACAGGAGTTCCATGCAGGAGAGTGTGGAGGCCATTTAAACTGGAAAGCCACTGCTAAAAAAATACTTAGAGCTGGCTATTACTGGCCTACACTTTTCAATGACATCCATAAAATGATAATTGCTTGCCATAAGTGCCAGATTTTTTAGGGCAAAAGAAAGCTCCTCCCTTTACCATTACAACCCATTACTGTTGAGGCTCCCTTTCAACAATGGGGCCTAGATTTCATACGAGAAATACACCCTGCTTCTTCTACACAACACAAGTGGATCCTTATAGCCACAGACTACTTCACAAAATGGATAGAGGCCATACCTTCTAGGAATGCCACAAATTCTGTTATCATTAAGTTCCTAGAAGACCACATCCTCTCTAGATATGGCTGCCCAAGAAAGATAATCACTGATAACACTACTGCTTTTGGATCCAAGAAAACGATTGATTTTTGTCACAAGTATCAAATAGCACTCGGTCATTCAACTGCTTATTACCCACAAGGTAATGGGTTAGCTGAATCATCAAACAAGAGCTTAGTGACCATCATCAAAAAACTGCTTGAAGAGAATAAGAAATCATGGCATAACAAGTTAGTGCATGCTTTGTGGGTTGACAGACTAACAACGAAGAAATACATTGGAATGTCACCATATCAGCTTGTTTATGGAACAGAGGCAGTGTTTCCAACCAGCCTAGGGGTACCAGTGATTAAACTAGTCCAAGAGATTCAGATAGAAGAGGACAGTATGGTAAGGAGGATAAATCAAACAATTCATCTCCAACAAACAAGAGAAGAAGTCTACAACAAAGCTCTGAAATTGTAAGAAAACATAAAGAAGTTGTTTGACAAAAGAATAAAAGCATGTGACTTCAAAATTGGAGATAAGGTTCTAAAATGGGAGTCTAGGAGAGAAAACAAATGAAAGCATGGAAAATTTGACAGTTTGTGGCAGGGTCCTTACATCATCCAATTCACCATTGGTCCAAATGCCTTTTTTCTGCAATATCTATATGGCACAGATCTGTTTGGGGGTCCTGTCAATGGCAGGATGCTCAAGCATTACTACTGTTGATTTCCAGTTTACAGTTTTCATTTCCATTGTAAATACCACTGTTGTGTTTTGTTTTCAAAGAAAAGAGAAAATGTTTCAAAAAAGAGAGAAAGAGATGTTCATACATGCTAAAAAATTAAACCTCTAAAGTGCAAAATATTGGCTCTAATATGATGAAAACCTGAGCCAAAGGAAGTAAAGAAGCTAGTTCTAATATGCCCAAAATCTGAACCAGCAAAGAAGAAAGAAGAATCAGCTCTAACAAGCCCAAAACCAGGGATGAAGTGAAGAAGAAAGTCACTCTAACAAGCTCAAAACTTGAGTCACAAAGAAAAAAAGGATGATTCAAAGTTTCAAGATTTCAAGCCTTCAAAAATTTTGTTTTTAAGTTGCTGCAATTTCAGTTCATGTGCAGCTGTCTTTATGCCATGGATCTACAGCAAACCAGACTGTCTAATCCTGGTTTGATTGTTTTTAATTTTTTTTTGTGGAATGTAGAAAAAGAAATCTGCTAGAAAGTTTAATCCTAGTAGATATTAGTATAGGTAGAGAAGCTATGAGGCCAACAGTTTAATTTGGTCTCATGGAGGAATAAGGGTAGAATTAGACTAGTTTGTTTTCTGCTTTCAATAAAAAAAAATGATGAAGAAGGTTTGCAAATTCAAATGTACCTTGAAGAAAAAATGTTAGGACTGTAGGATGGGTAGGTAGATTGTTTGAGGAATGTTTTCTGCTGATTAATATCCATCATGTTTGTAGTAGTTGAATCAGAGAAGAAATATGGTTCAAGGATCGGGCATCTGGCCTACTCCAAAGATTATTTTTTGAATTCTTGACACCTTCAAGAAGATGCTATCCCCATGTGGAGCCACTGTTAGCCACCTATGAAATTTTTGTCAAGAAAACAGGTGGCTAAATATTTTTCTAAGCCTTCAAGAAATACATTTCATCTGAAAACATATCATTCTTGAAGCCTCTGTGTGCCCTTTTCCTTAGAAATGATCTTCACTGTTGTTTCCATCAAGAAGGCCTCACTGTCTGTGAAAAAATTTGTGCTCAGAAAGCCTCTATTTGCCCCTTTGTATCCCTGCAAAATTCCTCATTTTAACCCTTTTTTTCCCCTTCTCAAATTTCCCCTTTGACCCCCAAAATCCCTTCCTAAGTCTTCCAAACCATCTAATTCCTCCTTTTAAACCATGTGAATCCCATCATTTGGTGAGAAAATCCTTTTTTCCCTCTACCGGAACCTCTGATTCAGCCTTAAAAAACTCTGTTTTCAAGCCAAAAACCCATTTTTACCATATAGCAGGCTTAGCCCCTTTTCGGCCAGCCCTTAACCACTTACCCACCATATTACCCTCGACCGAGACCAAGCGCTTAAGCCCTGGGTATTTATCACATCAGAAAGTTGGAGTGGAGCGCGTTTTTCTTTGTTAATTGATTTCTTCCGATGCGAGAAGCTTTGTTCTGTGAACCCGTGGATGTAATATTAGTTGTTGATCTACATTAGATCGAACAACCAGTGCTAATTCCGCAGTGCGCCCATCTCCTCTCTCCTATCCCCTTTCGATTACATATGAGTTATCGATATATCTCTAGATCCAACAGTTATCGCATAATCGCTCGCCGCCAATCGTGCCAATCGCATCACATTTGACCCCCGCTGATTGGCGAGTCCCGATTGAATCCCAGCCATTCATCCATTTGGATCCAACAGCCCAGATTTCTCCTCACTCTGCCCCTGTGTCCTCGATTGGTCACCCCCGATCCAATCGCAACCGTTGATCTATCGCCGATCCAACGGTCCATATGTAATCACTCCTTCACACCATCGGAGTTTTGGCCCCTGCCTCCTTCGATTTTGATTGAATCACAGCCGTCCATCCTACTTGATCCTATGGTCCTCCTTTCTCCCACTTTTTTATTTGATCCTTTCACCTCCGCTTCCTCTTTGAATCTCCACTGTCGATCCCAAGGATCCAATGGCCAGTATTCCCCCCCGCTCATTAACCAACCCCTCCACTATTTCTCTCCCTCTCTAGATCTTAGCCGTTCATTCGTAGATCGGACGGCCTGTATTGAAAACACCTTCGGCTTGACCCCACCTTACTGACCGTGCACATTCCCATATCATGCTCCTCCTCCCACCATCAGATCTCATGGTCCCAGATCCAATGGCAGAGAACCATATCGTGCATTTTTTGTGTCCGGCCTTTAACAGTTAGAAATCACGCGATATGGGCGGTTTCATTTTGCCCCGTGTGAGGCGGCGGACCATATCGCGTGATTTTGGGAAAAATTCTAAACTGCTTCATTTCAACGCGAAAAAAGTGGTTTTCACCTGGAAAACCACTTCCCCTCTTCCGCCTCTGGGACTTCGTCCATGCAATCTCGACCATTGATCTATGCAGATCAACAACCCTCATTACATCTCGCATTTCATTCATAGTTCTTCATTGTGCTATCAAATAACTTCATCATGGAATCTCGACCGTTGATTTCCTCCTGAGATCTAACGGTCCATATTCCATCGCCCTCCACCCATGCCCGTCCCACCATATAAAGCCCCATTTCATGTGTTTTTCGTCGATTCCCTTTGTATTTCGTCCAAAGGCCGAAAATGAATGTTTTACATTAAAAACCTTTGTAATCCACTTACATTGAAAATTTTATGTTTTACATTAAAGGTTTATTGCATATCACCTAACCTTCTAAAGGTATTCCATCAATAAATCACCACCGTTGATCATCGCCACCAGATCTAATCGAACGGTCCATATCCATTCCTCCCTCAGACTTGCATCAGATCAGTTTTTCACCATTTCACTGCATTTATTAGCCATTTTTCACTGAATCTACCACATACATCACTGTTGCGCTGCTATTTCCACGATCCTCCACAGCATTCCCCCTCCTTCCTACATGGATTTCTCAACATTTTTTGTGTCTTTGTGCAGGGTTACAAATGGTGAAAGCCGTTCTTTTCTACATCGTCACTATTAATGACACAGTAGCACAGAGGAAGCTTTTTAGAGCCAAAATTTGCAAGGAAGACTCCTGAGGGGTTTTAAACGCATATTTTATCCAAATCAGGGGTATTAACCCCATGTAAAACCTCCTGGGCCATTAAAATTTCAAATTCACAGACAGAGACAGTCAATGAAACGGCAAAGAGTATCAGAGAAGAATTAAGAGGTTTAAAGCATGTTATTAAAGATTTTAAGCTCTAATTCAAGGATAAAAGGGAAAATGTACTATATTGAAGACATTGTGATTAACACAGAAGGCCTAATGAGGCCTAAAGCACAGAAAACAATATTATCGGTGATCACATCAGCAGAAGGTTCCTTCCCGAGAAAGGACAAGCTCCCATACTGTTTTTATTCTACATCGATCTCCTGAGAAGATCTCCACTCTGACAAAAAGTCCTAAAATGTTGCCAGAGCATTTGTTATGCAGTATGGCAGACCTGAAATTCATTTATCTGTCTTTTTCTTATCACTTGAAGTACTACAGAGTACTGCAGCCGAAAGCACATCAAAGAACATACCTGGAGTTACTATTAGCCTGTCAAAGACCACTCTTTCATCCAAAGAGTACTGAAGATCAATGCATAGATATTAAGACAGAATGGGCCTTGAGCCTTTCCTCCTACCTCTGTTTTAATGTTTCATTTAAAGTTTCATCTACCTCCTCTGCCTCTCTTTCAGCTATAAGAACTCAATAAAAACACATTGTAAAGGTTGTTGGTTTTTGATCAGATATCTGTGAATTGTAAGCTGTTTCTCTTGAGATATAGTTTTGTGTGTAAAGTTGTAAAATAGGCTGAGGAAGATGATTTCAGACTAAATATCAAGCTGTTGGAAAATGTTGTATATGGCTGGTGTTGCTATTTAATATGACAAGCACATTTCTTTGGATCCTGATTTAAAGCAGCGGTGATGTGTTCTTCCTTTGTCTCTGTTTTCCTTCCGTAATTCATTACATTTCATTTATCTGGTAACAATAAAAAATATGGCTTAGGATATACCCTTGCATGGTACCCTAATGCTCCTTCTCTTCTTACCTTTAATTTTTTCTACTGATTTTCTTATCTGAGAACTAATTCAAGATAATTTAACCAGTGTAGTCGCTGTTATTCACTGCTAACTGATGTATGAATTCATGAATCTGTTCTTAGATGTTCTTGTCTAGTTTTAATTGAAAGAATTGGGATACTGGGAGTTTAGAATGCTGATTCTATCTCGCTAGGGTCTTTTTCAATCAATTGAACCTTTCTAAGTTCCCTTAAGTTTAATGTCGAAGAATTGAAAGTTCAAATCCTTTCTCTGATCTCAGGCTTCACCTTTGTATTTAAAACTTAAGTGTTTCTTGTTTTCTGAAGAGTTAGCCTTTTAGAAGTTGGATCATAGGTGTTTAAGGGAGGCCCTGTCCCTAGATTTGCTTCTGAAGTGGTCACCTCAGAGGTTTCCTTGTGATTCACCTTCATTCCTTATCATTTCATACCACACTATCATCTTTAAAGATCCTCTGTTTTAGATGACTAGCCCAATTGAAAGCCTTGGATACTGAATAGAAAGTAAACCCTTTTATGACTCCATTTCCCAATGGTCTCGAGTGTTCTCTGAATTATATCCCTTTGCCTAAAATCTTTCTTTACTCACGTTTGTCTTGTATTGAAACCTTCTTTCATGTTTCCCAACAACCAAACAAACAAACAAAACAAAACAAATCTTGTGCCTTATAACTAGCCTAATACCTTCAAATCAAGCTTCAAAGACATATACCTTTGCCTTTATAGAGAGATCCCTCTCTGGACCCAGGAGGGAAAGATCCTGAGGTCCCAAAGTGGTTTTGATGTTGTCTTATCTTTTGGTAGAGCCAAACCTGCCAAAACATAGGAACCCCAACATGCCCTACATGATGATACCCTTTGGAAAGATTATGAAGCAACACTTTTGGAGGTGATTCTGTAGCGCTGTTGATCAGTATTACTTAGTCCTTGTTATTCATTTTGACTTGATGAGTGATCTCTGTTCTTCAGGCAGCTTTTGGATTTAAAACCATATATATTAGTTGCTCTTTACTCACTGCACCTTACTTGCTTCATGATGGCAAACCCCTTCAGCATGAGAGACCTGTATGAATTTGTCTTTTTGCTCTTATGTGCACACTGATCATCATTCAATTACACCGCTGCAGAGATGTAAAAACAGATGTTTTTGAACCTTGGAGAGCTCCTTTGGTGTTTCATGGGGATTTATTCTTGATCTAAGCATATTTCTTCAGACAATGAAAAACCTTCTCTTCTTGAAGTTTGAATCTTTGTTGAAATTCTTCTGAAATGAGACAAAGCGACCTCTTAGTGGTGTGTGACCTATGGATAGACCAAGGCTTTTTTTGCAGAATAGGAAATAATTCATGGTTGATTGGTACTAGACAAAGGCTTTTTTTTGGCCTAGGATATCTTAGCCAAGGAAAAACTCCCTAAACACCACTATCTAACTTAGAGACAATAGTCACAGATTCTGAGTGTTTTCTTAGGCATGATCATATTGTCATATGACAAGATGATCAGGGATAGAGGAGCAGATACTTTGTCAACTTTCAGATAGTGAATGGCATGAGAAACAAGGGAAAATGATAGTAGTGAAGCAAAGTTATGACAGCGATAGACAGGGAGACTTTGCTGAAGTGAGATATGACTTGAAAACTGAAAATTGTTCTCATCATAGACTAACAAGGAGGGGTAGGAGGACAAAAATTTGTTTGGGGTGTTTTGTAGATGAAAAATTGACAGATTGAGATTATCTTCTAGAAAACTCAGCTATGGAATCTAGTCATCAACAACATGTAAAAAATACTGATGACTAATAGTGGCTCCATTTTGGGAGGGAAGCTCCCTTTCGGGAGGTGTCCATAATTGCAGATCTCTAGCTTGTGAAGACCAATGCCTTATCCATTGGCGCAAATTCTTCTTTTTCTTGATGCTATTCCTGAAAATGATGCTTTTCTGAAAAAATTACAGCATGATTAGCATCAACCTCAACTCTACCTACCCAGCTACTTTTCCTAGCATTTTTTCTTCTTTAGGGGCATTTGGATTAGCAACCCTTTGACATGATATTTTTGGAAAAAAGAAAAAATATCTAATGCTACACTTATATCTTCCGGGAGTTTAGATTAAACTAATGAACTCCTTTGTTTCTATACCTATACTACGATCGACTGTCAAGATTAAGTTGTTTGACATTGTTTTATTTAGTAAACTAAAACATGAAATTGAAAGATGACCAAATCAGGATTAGACGGTCTAATTTTTCACGTGTTTGTGGCATAAAAGAAAAGCTGCACACAAATATCATTTTGCATGAAATGAGATTTAGAAAAACCAGGGCTAGGATACATAGTTTGTTTTTCATCCCTGCTTTCCTCTTTGGTTTTGTTTTGAGCGTGTGGAACCAGTATCTTTTCCTAATCTACTTTCTTTGACAAGCCAAGTTTATACATTTTGAATATCACTTCTTTTACTAACTTATCAACAATCAATTTAAGACATGTTCAATTATGATTAGGCTAGATAACTGAACAAGACATATTTTGAGCACTAGTAGTGGCATTTAGACTTGCTCACTTTAAGCATGGCTATTTTTTGGGTATGGGGCTGTACCATTTCTTTAAAATCTGCCTTCTTTTTCTACTTTTCTAGTTGTTTTTGTGTTTTTCATTTTATTTTTTTCAAAGAAAAAACAAAAACTAACTAAATGCTCATAGGCTGAGCTTATTTTTCACACCTATCTATCTATCTTAATCTAACCTATACATAATATACATTTATTTAGTAAAATCTATTTTCCAATATAACCATTCAATTAAATGGTTCCATGATGGGTCTTTGCTCATCTCCTTGATCATGCTGGACAAACAGGGCCACTCCCATTTCCCTTGTTCTTTAGCAGCAGTGCTAAAAAATATTCTTAATTTCGGTAATACACTGCTCCTAACAACCTTTATCCCTTCTTCAGATATCTTCAAAAAATGAGCATAGGGATCTTGAAATAATACCTGGTCATGAATATTTGAAAGGTATGTTTTGACCAGGATTACTTCTTCCTTCTCCACCGGATCAAGCTTAAGATGGTTTTGAGAAAGAAACTCTTCCTCATCTTCATTGTAATCTGAATATGAGGATTCACCATATATGGTGTTGGGGTTCCCATGTTTTGGCCAGATTGGAAAGACCAAAAGATGAGACAACATCAGAACCACTTTGGGGCCCTAGGATCTAGCCCTCTTGGACCCAGAGAGGGATCTCTCCATAAATACAAAGAATGATATATATCTTTGAAGCTCAAATGAGATGTTAGGCTAGGTATGAAGCGCAAAGGGGGTTTAAAATGATTTGGTTGGTTGGTTACTGGGTTGGTCATGAGATCATAGATTGAGAAAGTAATGGAAGGAAAGGAACAAAACAGGATTTTTCAGCAAAAGAGGATAGGTTAGGAATGTGCCATCCATTGGGATATGGAGTCATGAAAGGGAATTACTTGCACACAACTAGCCAAGGCTTTCAGAGGGCAAGTCATCTACACTAAAGGATATTTTAGATAGATGGTGGGAAGGAACATTAAGGATTGAAAGTGAAAGAAGGAAAGCGACCCAATTTCTGCCTATAGATCAATTCATAGGTCATTTAACTCCAGAACTGCTTGGACATACTCAAAGGCAACTCTCAAAAGAGGAACAAAGGGGTAGCTTATAGATCGGACCAGAGGTCATTTAACTCCAGGTCAACTTTAGCATGCTCCAAGGGAAAATAGAGATAAGTTGAATAGAGCCAGGGTCTATAGATCAGAGAAGGACTTTGAACCTTCAATGCTTTGACACTAGCAAGAATATCCAAGCGGAAAACCCCGAACTCATACATCAGCTAGAAGCATATGGAACCGCTACAATGGTTAAATTAACTGAATTTACTCTTAGATAACACATACAGCAGAAAACATTGAAGGCAAGGAGAGTAGAGACATAGGGTACATAACAATGGTAATTCCTATGCCATATTTCTTATGCAAGCTAGCAGCAATGAACATCATGAAAGTGTAATAAAACAAGTAGATAAGAAAACATCACCCGTAGTAATAGACCAGGATCCTATGAAATGTGCTTGATTAATTGATGCAAAAATAGTCACATACACTGAGCTCAAGGGCTGAATACAATCCAAAATTCTCCTCCCAGCCTACTACATAACAACTACTCTACTAATCCCTCCCAAGACTGTTCTAACAGTCCAAATGAATCCCTCTAACAGCAATTGGCAACAACCAAACAACAACCTTTACAATACGTTCTTGGGAATTCTTATAGGAGAAGAGAATAACAGGAGTAGATGAACATTTAATTTGTTTCATTAAGACAAGATGGCGGAAACGTTCATGCCCATACTGCTTAATGGCTCTGTAGAGATGTATGTACTTTGTAGTCCGCTTCGGAAGTCTTTGACAGGTCGAGTTTGACCTCAGATGTTTCTTGAAGTCCTTTCTGGTTGTAAGGCCCTCTGTTCTGTCCTTTGAAGCAAGTAAGGTGACTGAAAAGGTCTTCAGGCCTCCATTCTTCCATAACTGCGGTCCTGACATTCTTCAAGAAGTTTCTGTCAGAGTAATTAACTATTTTCTGGCTCGAGGAGGCATGGAAATTGCTGTAGGAAGGTGTCCTTTTGGAGAAGCGGTGCTCTGTTGACATTAACACAGATATGGCTTGTTTCATGTACACTTGGTCTTCAAATTGCGCTTTCTTCCTTTGAGCATGGGATTAGGCGCTAAATATTCAAATAACAGGCCTAAATCCCTTGAACCTGTTTCTGCTATTACTCTTGCTGCCATTGTAATGACCTCTCTGTGCTTTGAATCGCAGTAACTGCGATTATGATAAACAGAGCGAAATATCACTCTGGTGAGAACCCTGCACGATGAAACAAATCAATTATAAAGTCCAGGGAAAGGGCGGAAGAATTGCTGCAGAGGCACGTGAAGCGATGGAGGAGCAGTGGAGAACTGTGGAAACAATGAAAGAGTGGTGGGAGAATGTTTTTTAGCGCTAAACACTAAGGTTAGCCTTTGGTCGAAATACAAAGGGAAAGGGCCAAAACATATGAAATGGATTCGAAATGGTGGGACCCGGAAATGGCGGAGGGTGATTATACTTAGACCATTGGATCTCAGGAGGAGATCAACGGACGACGAAGATCAAATGATGAACTATTTGGGAAGGTCCAATGGAAGAAACACGGAGGAAGACGCAATGCAATATGGGTCGTCGATCTTGTTTGAACGGACGGTCACGATTGAATCGGGGTATCGCAATCAGAAGGAGCTAAGGGTGGCATCATTTAAACTTTGCGATTGCGATTGGGGTGATTGAGCGCTGGCCGTTGGATCCTGGGACCAGATCAACGGTTCATATTCAATCGGAGGGTGGTGGAGAGAGGCGATGGAATGATGGTGCGATTAGTGCTGGATCGTCGGATCTGAGTGACAGATCAATGGCGAAGATTAAACCAGTGGATTGCAATCGCAAAGGACAGAGGGTGGCACGTTTTAAACTTGCGATTGCGATTGGGGCGATTGAGCGCCGGCCGTTGGATCCAACAGTGAATCGATGGTGGAGAGAACCATCAGAGGGTTCACAATCGGGGAGCACGGAAGAGGAAACGCGATGCGATGGTGCGATGCGATCAGCGCCAAGCCATCAGATCTGTATGGATTGACGGTGGAGATCGCGACGCGGGGCTTTCAGACCAAACTTCAATCACATCGGGAAATTTGGTTTAGCAAAGAAAACACACTCGCCCGAAACTTTGTGATTGCGATTAGCGCCCAGGGCTTAAGCGCTTGGTCCTGGGTGTGGGCATATGGGGAAGTGGTTTGAAGGGGGCTGTCCAAAAGGGGCTAAGCCCTAATATAAATTGAAAAGTGGGTTTTTTGCCCATTTTAATGCAATTTTGAGGTCAGAAAGGGGAACGATAGAAGGGAAAAAATGGGGAATGGATCAAACGAGGGGTGACGGTAGGATTTAAAGGGGATTTGGGTATGAGTTAGAGGGTTAATGGGAAAAAGGAGAGGAGTTAAAGAGAAGAGAAAAGAGGTTCAAAGGGAATGGAATAAGAGGAAAAGGGGGCCTTTGGGCATTCTCTTCACAAATAGAGAGGCTTCATGATGGGAGCAGTAGAGGGGATTTTATCAAAGGACAAAAGGCACAAGGAGGCTTCAAGGATGATGTTTTTTCAAAGGAAATTCATTCCTTGAAGGCTCAAAAACATTTTAGCCCCCTGTTTGCTTGTCAAAAAATTTATAGGGGACTAACAGTGGCTCCACATGGTGATGGATTCTTCTTGAAGGAGTCAAGAATTCAGAAATGATCTTTGGTGTAGGCCAGATGCCTGCTGCTTGGCACATCCCTTTCTTTCTTTAGATCAACTGCCACAAGTCATGAAGAAATTACATCAGCAGTAAAATTCCCCCCAAACAACTACCTACCCACACTATAGTCCTACATTTTTTCTTTTGGGTGCATTTGGACTTGCAGACCCTTTACGTCATCAATTTTTACAAACAAGAAAAATAAACCTATTCTACTTCTACCCTTATTACTCCATGAGACCAGATTAAACTGTTGATCTCATAGTTTCTCTACCTAAACTAGTATCTGCTAGGATTAAACTGTCTAGCATATTTCTTCTCTACATTCTAAGACAGAAATTGAAAACAGTCAAGCCAGGATTAGACTGTCTGACTTGCTGGACTTTGCAGGAATTAAAAACAACTAACTACATGCTCACAGACTGAGCTTTATTGAGCTTTTCCTACCTACCCTACTCTAACTGGAATATTTACAAGTCTAGCTTACAAACATTGTCTTCCAATGTAACCAGTCCATCAAGTGATCCCATGACTGATCCCTTTTGCTCAGCTCCTTAAGCAGGCTGGATAGGCTGGGAAGCTCCCACTTTTTGTTCAATAACAGCAGCTTTGAAAAATTTTCTTTCTGTTTGCAACATGCTTCTCAAAAATACCTTTGATCCTTCCTCAAATGTTTGCAGGAAATGAGCATAAGGATCATGAAAAGATACCTGGCTATGAATATCTGGCAGGCAGGCCTCAACCAGGGTCTCTTCTTCTTCCACTAGATGGAGAAGAAGACTCTATTGGAGTAGAGTGTCTCCTTCATCTTCTGAATTAGAGGACTCATCGTATATTGTAGCCGAGTCCTCTTGGAGCTCTGATATGTTCTGCTCTGATGTGCTAAGCTCCGTGAAAAGATCTATGTACTCTTGAGCAGTGGTTTGTTCCATTACTTCCTCCTTTTCAAGAGAAGGCTCGTTATTTTCATCTTGCTCAAGAATCTATTCCTTACTTTCCTCCTCATCTTCTGAAAGGAGAGACTGCTGACCACCGATCTCATGACACTCATCAATGATGCTTTCATAACTTTCCCCATCGGTGTCATAGATAGGCTGGCCTGGTTCATTGCTTCTCTGGAGTTGTTGGCCCTGGCTTTCCTCCCATGGGTCTACTGATGATGGTTCTACAAGCTCAGTTTCCCTTTGGAAACAATCATCATAAAATAGATCATGACTAAGAAATATATAATCGTAAGCAATGTCACCAATCAAACCTATCAGATTTCCAGCAGGTCTTTCTTCGTCCTTATCCACGAAGGAGTTTTTTGGATCTGAATCATCAAACTCAAGAGATGAATGAGAAGGAGCGTGTGTTCTATAAAATATTTCTTAGGTGGACTGCTGATTTAATATTTGATCAATCTCCTCTTCTGTCAAAAGAGGGGTTTCCCTCTCATCATGGACAGAAGAACATCTGTCCTCTTTCTCTTGTGTTCGCTGATTTGGAGGCGGGATGTTTACTTGAGCCTCTTCTTCCCCATCAGATTCTGCCTCTTCTATGTGGTCTCTTGTTTCCTCAAGGCAACGTTCCCTATTAGCTTTTGCTATTAGGTCCTGATCGTCTCTAGTCAACGTAACACAGGACATAGGTAAGCAATCAGGCGGTTCCTGATCACTTTCCTCTTCATCTTCTATAGATTCGTGAGCATCATACATATCTTTCTCATCTTCTCGGTCCCGAGTTTGTTCTTGTTCTGAAGAAGGCATGGGCTATTCTAAATAATCATCACTTGCATTCAGATTCGCCATATACATCTCCAGCACTTTACCAAATGTTTCTGTTGTTTCATTGAGTTGGTCATACAAAGCATCATACTTTTTATCCCTGTCCATGTCTGGATTGATGCTTTTGCAAAGAAAGCTATTGCTTCTTCTCAACCAGTTCAGAGTCCTCCACCAGTGGAGTCATCAGGTCTTTGGATCATAGGGAGTGTGGAGTCACCAGGTAGATGAATTTTACTATTTGGAGCAGGCTGCTGTCCACCATCAGCAATTAAAAGCCAACCTGAAGGCAAAGTGGTCTCTTCCACAGCGAAGTCGCCATTATGTTGGGGTTCCCATGTTTTGGCCAGATTGGCAAGACCAAAATATGAGACAACATCAGAACCACTTTGGGGCCCTAGGATCTAGCCCTCCTGGACCCGGAGAGGGATATCTCCATAAATACAAAGAATGATATATATCTTTGAAGCTCAAATTAGATGTTAGGCTAGGTATGAAGTGCAAAGGGGTTTCAAAATGATTTGGTTGGTTGGTTGCTGGGTTGGTCATGAGATCGTAGACTGAGAAAGTAATGGAAGGAAAGGAACAAAGCAGGATTTTTCAGCAAAAGAGGATAGGTTAGGAATGTGCCATCCATTGGGATATGGAGTCATGAAAGGGAATTAATTGCACACAACTAGCCAAGGCTTTCAGAGGGCAAGTCATCCACACTAAAGGATCTTTTAGATAGATGGTGGGATGGAACATTAAGGATTGAAAGTGAAAGAAGGAAAGCGACCCAATTTCTGCCTATAGATCAAGTCAGAGATCATTTAACTCCAGACCTGCTTGGACATACTCAAAGGCAGCTCTCAAAAGAGGAACAAAGGGGCAGCTTATAGATCAGACTAGAGGTCATTTAACTCCAGTTCAGCTTTAGCATGCTCCAAGGGAAAACAAAGATAAGTTGAACAGAGCCAAGGTCTATAGATCAGAGAAGGACTTTGAACCATCAATGCTTTGACACCAGCAAGAATATCCAAGCGACAAACCCTGAATTCATACATCAGCTAGCAGCATATGGAACCACTACACTGGTTAAATTAACTGAATTTAATCTTAGATAACACATACAATAGAAAAAATTGAAGGCAAGGAGAGTAGAGACATAGGGTACCTAACAATGGTAAATCTTGTGCCATATTTCTGACGCAAGCCAGTAGCAATGAACAACATGAAAGTGTAATAAAACAATCAGATAAGAAAACATCACTCGTAGTAATAGACCAGGATCCTATGAAATGTGCTTGATTAATTGATGCAAAACCAATCACATACACTGAGCTCAAGGGCTGAATAAAATCCAAACTTCTCCTCCCAGCCTACTACATAATAACTACTCTGCTAATCCCTCCCAAGACTGTTATAACAGTCCAAATGAATCCCTTTAACAACGATCGGCAACAACCGAACAACAACCTTTACAATACGTTCTCGGGAATTCTTATAGGAGAAGAAAATAACAGGAGTAGATGAACATTTAATTTGTTTCATTAAGACAAGATGGCAGAAACGTTCATGGCCATACTTCTTAATGGCTATATAGCGCTATATGTACTATGTAGTCCGCTTCGATAGTCTTTGACAGGTCGAGGTTGACCTCAGATGTTTCTTGAAGTCCTTTCTGGTTGTAAGGCCCTCTGTTCTGTCCTTTGAAGCAAGTAAGGTGACTGAAAAGGTCTTCAGGCCTCCATTCTTCCATAACTGCGGTCCTGACATTCTTCAAGAAGTTTCTGTTAGAGTAATTAACTATTTTCTGGCTTGAGGAGGCATGGAAATTGTTGTAGGAAGGTGTCCTTTTGGAGAAGCGGTGCTCTATTGACATTAACACAGATATGGCTTGTTTCGTGTACACTTGGTCTTCAAATTGCGCTTTCTTCCTTTGAGCATGGGATTAGGCGCTAAATATTCAAATAACAGGCCTAAATCCCTTGAACCTGTTTCTGCTGTTACTCTTGCTGCCGTTGTAATGACCTCTCTGTGCTTTGAATCGCAGTAACTGCGATTATGATAAACAGAGCGAAATATCACTCTGGTGAGAACCCTGCACGATGAAACAAATCAATTATAAAGTCCAGGGAAAGGGCGGAAGAATTGCTGCAGAGGCACGTGAAGCGATGGAGGAGAAGTGGAGAACTATGGAAACAATGAAAGAGTGGCGGGAGAATGTATTTTAGCGCTAAACACTAAGGTTAGCCTTTGGCTAAAATACAAAGGGAAAGGGCCAAAACATATGAAATGGATTCAAAATGGTGGGACCCGGTAATGGTGGAGGGCGATTAAACTTAGACCGTTGGATCTCAGGAGGAGATCAACGGACGGCGAAGATCAAATGATGAACTGTTTGGGGAGGTCCGATGGAAGAAACACGAAGGAAGATGCGATGCAATATGGGCCATCGATCTTGTTTGAACGGACGGTCACGATTGAATCATGGTATCACAATCAGAAGGGGCGAAGGGTGGCTCTGTTTAAACTTTGCGATTGCAATGGGGGCGATTGAGCGCTAGCCGTTGGATCCTGGGACCATATCAATGATTCATATTCAATCAGAGGGAGATGGAGAGAGGTGACAGAACTATGGTGCAATTAGCGCTGGACCATCGAATCTGAGTGACAGATCAATGGCGGAGATTAAATCGGTGGATCGCAATCGCAAAGGAAAAAGGGTGGCATGTTTTAAACTTGCGATTGCGATTGGGGTGATTGAGCGCTGGCCGTTGGATCCAACAGTGAATCGACGGTGGAGAGAGCCATTGGAGGGTTCATAATCGGGGAGCACGAAGGAGGAAACGTGATGCAATGGTGTTATGCGATTAGCGCCAAGCCGTCGGATCTGTATGGATCGATGGTGGAGATCGCAGCGTGGGGCTTTCAGACCAAACTTCAATCACATCAAGAAATTTGGTTTAGCAAAGAAAACACGCTCGCCCAAAACTTTGCGATTGCGATTAGCACCTGGGGCTTAAGCGCTTGGTCCTAGGTGTGGGCATATGGGGAAGTGGTTTGAAGGGGGCTGGCTGAAAGGGGCTAAGCCCTAATATAAAGTGAAAAGTGGGTTTTTTGCCCATTTTAATGCAATTTTGAGGTCAGAAAGGGGAACGATAGAAGGGAAAAAATGGGGAATGGATCAAACGAGGGGTGACAGTAGGATTTAAAGGGGATTTTGGTATGAGTTAGAGGGTTAATGGGAAAAGGGAGAGGAGTTAAAGAGAAGATAACAGAGGTTCAAAGGGAATGGAATAAGAGGAAAAGGGGGCCTTTGGGCATTCTCTTCACAAATAGAGAGGCTTCATGATGGGAGTAGCAGAGGGGATTTTATCAAAGGACAAAAGGCACAAGGAGGCTTCAAGGATGATGTGTTTTCAGAGGAAATGCATTCCTTGAAGGCTCAAAAACATTTTAGCCCCCTGTTTGCTTGTCAAAAAATTTATAGGGGGCTAACATATGGCTCTGTTGTCCTCTTGAAGTCCTGGTATACTCTGATTTAGAGGAATGTATTCTGTGAAAAGAACAACATATTCTTGAGCAAGGGTATCTCTTATTACTTCAACCCTTTCAGGAGAAGGTTCCTTATCTTTATCTTGCTCAAGAATTTCCTCATTTTCTTTGACTTCATCATTTGAATTTAAAGGCTGCTGATTTCCAATTATATGAAAAATATTTCTGATAAGTTGTGATGAAGCAGCGCAAGGACTAAAAGATTCTTCACTCACTTCTAAACTTTCAAAACTTTCCTCATCAATATCATAGATAGTATGAAATGGCTCATTACTTTCTTGGAGTTGATGGGACTGATCTTCCACCCACAAATCTAGTAATGATGGCCCTGAAATATTACTTTCTGTTTGGAGAACATCATCATCAGATTGATCAAAATTTGGAAAATCATAAATATAAGTAATATCACCAATCAAACATATTGGATTATCAATGTGTCTTTCTTTTACCTGATTTTCAAGGCTACTTTCTGATTTTTGGCAACAAATTTAAGTAGGTGAATGAGAAAGATTGTCTGGTTTATATGAAATTTTAGAGGTTGTCTGTTTATTTATAATCTGATTTATTTCCTCTTCTGTCAAATGGGAGGGAATTATTCTCTTTATTAGGACAGAAGTACAGCAGTTATCTACCTCTTGTGAAGACTAAAATTGAGGCTGGATTTTTTCTTGAGCCTCAGCTAGAAGGGATGATGAATCACTATTTGTGCTTGTAGGGATATCTTGGGGAATTTTGTTTATTCCCTGGTTAATTTCTTCCTTAAACGATTCATCTAAGTTTTCATGACAGTTATGTTGAGTATGAAAGGTATGAATCTCTTTTAACAGATCTTCATGATGCCAATTTTCTAAATCTTCATCAATGCTAACAAGGTGTTGTATGAGATCTTCAGAATGGTCACAACAATTTTCAGCCCATAATGGTGATGAAGAGTTTTCTTTATAGTTTTTATAGAACCCTTGGTGCATGTCTCTTAAAGAAAACAAACTACCAGGTTTCAACCATTCATACCAATTCCTTGCCTTACCTTCTAATGTTGCCATGAACATTTTCATAAGACAGTCCTCATGCCATTCTACTTCTAGCCTCCACACATGCATATGAAACTTGATGAGATGTAACAAGGGTCATCAAACTTTTCATCTTGAAAAATAGATAGGTTTTTCAGCCAATCTATTTGAGGCATTTTGTGTGGGAATCCAGGGATATGATCTCTGTTCATTGGAGCATATCTCCTTTGTATCCTTGGATCCATGTTTGTAAATCAGAAAGGGTCACTGTGTCCTTTTAACTAGTTTAGAGTTCTCTACCAGTGGATTCTTTTGGTCTATTGAGGGTTGTGGAGTCACCAGGTGGAAAATTTGAATTTTGTTGTCCACCATCAGCATGATTGGGATTGCTTAACACATTCCTAGGGGAGTTTATACGAACTAGTGGAGTAATAGGCCTACTGGAAGCTAGTGGAGTCGCCAGGTGGATATTTTTGGTTTGTTTTTGAGGATATATTGTCTATGGTACACCACCAATACTGACATAAGAAACCGATCTAAAAAAATATTTTTGGGGTTTTTTCTGAGTTTTTATATGTAGCCCTGGGGTTTGTGAGAGTTTCCTACAGCTGATTCATCATTTTTCTAGAATGGTGAAACAACCAAATTCTACTCTTTGACAATACTTTAGTCTTCTAAGTTTTACTGAGACTTTGAGAGTTCCTAAGGGATACCTAGGATGTTTTGACTCAAAGTCCCACTGTGATCACCATTATGTTAGTGTGGTGATGAGGTGGCTGATTCACTAGATATTCTTGAAGACAAGGGATTTTTGGAGTCCTAAGGTGTACTTAGGTTGTCACTAACTCAGAAAGGTCCCACCGTGATCACCATTAAGTGTGAGCGGTGGGGTAAGTCGACAAGATAATCTTCTTAAGGGATGCTGAAAGTTTTAGGGAGGTCTAAGTTTGTTTATTCACTCAGACTCCCACCATGATCGCCATTATGTTAGTGAGCGGTGGGATAAATTGACAAGATAGTCTTCATAAGGAATGCTGAAATGTTTTAGGGAATTATAAGTTTTTTTATTACTCAGAGTCCCACCGTGATCACCATTATGTTAGGTTCCCGTGATTTGGCAAATTGACGGACCAAATGACGGAGTAACATCAAACCAATATTTGGAGCCCTAGAACCTAGCCTTCCTGGACTCAAAGAGGGCTCTCTCTAATGAAGCGAAGGATGTGAGCTTGTTTGCTTAGTTCTTTTAGATTTTAGGCTAGTTTTTAAGTGTGTTTGTTTGTTTGTTTTTTAGTTGTTTGGGGGAAAAACTGATCAAGTGGATCAAAATAGAACAAGAAAATGAGATCAACTGGGCTATGGGATCAAAAGCAAGCCAAGGATTTCAAGAAAATGGGTAGGGTGTACTACAGGGCCGATTTAGTATAGTGAATGGATATTTCAGGTGGTTTATGAAGTGAAATGAACATCAAGTTTGTGCAATACAAAGAGATCTTAAGCATAAATAGTTTAAACAGTAAGAATTCATGTGGTAGGGCTAACCATTAATCACTATGAATGCAACTCAAACTAATAAATGCAGAAAATAAACAATCAGGTGATGCATAGAAGTATAAGACCCACTAACTTTGGGAAAATCACCTTCAGTGGTTGAGAACACATGTAAGACAAACCAACAGCTCAAAATGTGGAAAGGAAACTCCTAAGCAAAACATTCAAACTGATGATAACTTTGAAATAAGTCTGCAAGTATAGGCAAAGGGAAAGATCGAAACAAGACCTCTCTGATTTAAACTAGACAGTCAATACTCCAAAGGAGATTTCATTAATGAGGTTTAAACAGCTATGAGTAAGCAGGGCATACCATGAATCAAACAAGATAGCATGTCGCATTAATAATTAAGGAAATAAATAACAAGTTCCTAGTGGACCAAAGGCCAGTTACGAATCCTTTGACATGACCAAGAAGGATGAAAACATAGAACCTGCAATGAATCAGGAAATTTGATGTGCGTCCATGGGCACACCTCAAACTATTCTTTACTGACCTACAGCAAGCAAGAAGCATGGATACATATGTGAAAAACTAAGAAAACATAACTGAAAAGGAGCACAATACCATTTACCAGGCCATGGAATCCTGCACATAGATCGTCTCCATCATCTAGGCAAGCAAGTCAAGCTATTCACTCCATAAAACAAGTTTGATCATCAAAACTCATAACATATATTTCTCTAAGCTCAGTCGATTTCTTAAGCTCTTCAAAGTCTAGGTTGTTTATCAACTCTTCAACCAACAATATTACAATGATTCTCCATGAGTTATATAGGAAAATGAGAAGATAAGCTTCAAAAAACTGACTAGAAGCTCATAGGCTTAGAACAAATATCTGATTTTGTCCTTGAGGCTTTGCAAAGCCCAAGGCACAAAATATCTTCAAAATATCTATAAAATGCTAAAAAAGGAAAAAATATTGACTTTACATGACTGAAAAGTGCTAAAAAAGGCTTAACGCACATTTGGATGAGCATCTTCAGAAATCTGCCCTTTTTTCCAAAATGCTACAGGAACGGAGCAGCAAAATATTGCCTATATTTCAGACAACTTTTGAGGGACCTCTTGATGTCAAAACGAGGCCCGTGATGGCTCGTTGGAAATCCCTGGATGTCTACTTTTTGGAACTACTTTATTTTTCCCAAAATGATGCTGGGAAGTCTGTAAAAAATGGAACTGAGTGAAAAAAAAAACCATAAAAGTAGCCCTTGCTGATATGTGAGGCAGAAAGTTAAAAAATCACTGTTTTTCGCCTCTTTGGGGGACCAAAACACCTCCTTTGGATCTGAAAATTTGTGACTAGCTGCCCCAAAATTTATTCAATCCAAAAAAATTACTTTCATGAGCTGAGGATGCTCCTAGCACTCATGGCAGCGCCTTGAAAAATGTGCAATTAGGGCCAAAAAACACAAAAAACAAAATCATGTCAAAATTTGCTCAATTTTGGCGAGCAAGCCCCTTATGGGTTCTTAGAAACATGCAAGGAAGCTGAGGCCAATATTTCAAGCCTAGATATGCCTTTTTCCACTTTTTCCGCCGGGCGCCTCTTTTGGGCACTTTTGAGCCTTTCTTAAGCAAGTTTGAGCTTTCTTCGGGCAAATTGGTTCAACTTCTTGTAGTGCCCGGTCATCTTCTTTTGTAGACTCAAATCTCTGTTTGCTTTCTCTAATTTATCCTCTATATGCTTGTTGGCCCTTTCAAGCCATGATTCTTTATCATTTTCTATTTTTTGGGCAAGCAATTGTGTGAGAGGATAAGATCGAACAAGGGCTGCTTCTTCTTCCTTCTTTTTCTCCAAAGCTTTCCCGAGACCCATAGTCTTAGGCCTTTTTCTTACTGGTTGCTCTTCTTCCTTGGTATCATCAAATTAGCCCATATATTATTGAAGCTTGACTTGAGCTTTTTATGCCTCTCTTTGATATTTGAAAGCCCTGGCCTCAAAAATTTCCATTTGCCCACTCATTTGTCTATTTTGCATTTGTAGGAAATGTATGAGGTCCCTTGACCTTTCTAGATCAGCTTCTAAGTCATGAATTTGGGCTTCTTTATTTTTCAAAAGAGCCTCAAGAATTATAGCCTCATCATTCCCAACATCACTGTCTATTTGTATGATGTCAAACTCCCTTTCCTTTTCCTGACTACTCTCATATTGTTCCTCTTTTTCTTTACCTTTGCCTTGGGTAGACTTCTTCGTCCTTTTCCTCTTCAGAAATTCAAAAATACTCTTCCTAGGTAGTTTTCCTCTACTTCTTAGCACTCTTGTGACATTTCTAGACATTGCTAGAGTGATCCTCTTCTTTGCAAATCTAGTGTTTCTAGGTTTCACCACTTTTGAAGGAAGAGTCATGGCCCCTTGCCTAGAAGAGGCAGCTAGCACATGCTTTGGAGAATTCTCTTCATGCTCCCTATTTTCACCGCCTTCTTTAGATTCATCATTACTTGCTTCATGGTCCTTGATTTGGTATTGGCTTCCCTTAGGCTTGTTTTGATCTTTTTTCTCCATGCTGCCCCTTCAGAATGCTCACTTTTTGGTGTTTTCTTGCCATCATCATTTCTTGCTTGAGGGTTGTCATGTTTCTCATCATTAGTGCCTCTTTGATGACTATTATTACCCTCATCATCACTTTTTTGGCTATCACTTTGTTTGCTTTCTTGAGGACTATCTTTTTCATCTCTGTCACTGCTTTCTTCATGACTGCTGTGTTCTTTACCTTCACTATTTTGTCCCTCATCACCCTCATGCTTACTGCTGTGTTGGCTGCCATCATGTTCCTCTTCATGAATGCTATGTTCACCATCATTTTTTTCATGCTCACCATCATTTGTTTCATGCTTTCCATAATTTCCTTCTTCCTCACTGTCATGTTTAGATTCTTTACTTTTTCCCTCATCATCACTAGTTTTCTTCTTGTAACTTTCCCCTTCTTCATCACTAGTTTTCTTCTTCTCTTATTCACTCTCAATCATAGGGGATTTTTTCCTTTTAGAAGTAGATTGACTGGAAGAGGGAGAGACATGGTGAGTGGATGGTGAGGAAGATGCATGAGATGAAGAGGCAATTACAAAATCTGGATGAGAAATGAAGGTCTCCCAAGACACTCCTTTCTTTTCAAGTTGATGGAGGATGATGATCTTGATAAGGGAATGATGAAACAAACAAGATTTTTGTTGAGCGGAGGGCTTCTTTTGGAAAGTAGAGGCCATCTTGTCAATGCTTCTGTAGATGAAGAAAGGAAGTTTTAGCAACTGAGTTCTTGTGAAATGCATAAGAAGCCTGATGTGATAGGCATAAATCTGGGAAAACCTCCCTTCACATGTGAAATAATTCATGAAGACTTTCATGAGGGGGGCATAGCTACTCAATAAGTGATAAAAAGGGAAAATATCTTGGCAATCATCCTGATGGTCTGGTTTTAGAAAGGGTTTATAGTGATTCAGATCTAGGTATGCTTGTTTGAACCACTTTTCTCCTATATAGGGGATCTTAGTTGCTTTGGAGATAGCCCTAGGAGTGAGTTTGAAGTCCAGAACTGCTAGATGGACATGCTTTCCTTGCAGCCTCAGGGTGAACAGATGTGTTAAGGGAGGGTAACTGGTGACCTCCTTGACCTTTTGGCAAAAATCAAGGCAGCCCACCTCATGGAAGTTAAAAAGAATTGAAGGGGATTCATTTACTTCTTGAGTTGTCAAAGGCTCAAACCTATTGTGATATCCACTCCTGTTGTCCTTCTTTAGAGGTATTTTCTCTTTTTGATACCCTTCACCGACTTATCAAAACAAGAACTTGAAATGTATTGAAAAATAGACCCCTTCTTTGAGCACTGCTTTTCTCTCTAGTTGGCAAACAAGTATTTGTTAAATGAAAACAAATTTACTTCTCCAACACTGTGTTTTGAGCAAAGAGGCCTTTAATAAGATCTATTTATGGTTTTTGAAGACAAGTCCCCTTTTGTTTTTGACACAAAAACTCTTTCCCCTCAATCACTGCTTTCTTGAAATCACTGTTTAAGAGGTGAGCAAACCCCTTATAAACTGATCAAAACTCTTTCTTAATCACTGCCTTTCTCTGTTTTTAAAAAAAAAAGGCACTCTTGAGAATAATTATGTTTCTCCCTTGAGTAATCACTGTTCCTATTTGATGATCATTATTTCTCTAAAAAAAGTAGTCTCCCTGTCACTAAGTAAGAAGCTTTCAAAACAAACTCTGTCTTTCCTTCATAGAATGTATGATCTTTTATGTACTTGAAAAACAAGTTTAAACTTTCACAAGGTACTAGTTTTTTAAACAATGATTCCCTGTTTTATGTAGTACAAGCTTTTGACCTGGAATGATGAGTCTCCCTGCTAAAACTAAGCTCTATTCCTTATCCAACATAAGAGCCCCTTTGACACTGATTTAGGTCTCCTTCTTTAATCATTGTCCCTCTGTTTCTTTAGCAAACATGATAAGTTTGAAGAGTAAACTGTGTTCTTTTCCCCTAACTACTCAAAGCAAGAAAACCCCTCTTAAACTGACAAACAGACCTTCCTCCTTTAATCAATGTTTCTCTGTATTTTTATTAAACATGACAATCTCAAGAATAACTATGTTTTTCTTTAAGCCCTATTTTTGGCTTCTTGGTTTGACAAACAGGTCCTTTACAAACTAACAGACTTCTAGCCTCTTTTTGCTGATCTTATTATTTAGAATTTGTGATTTTCAAACATATATTTAAATCAAAACTTCTGGCCAAAACATATAAATACCTCTTTGTATGTCTTTGAGCTGTAGTTGGAGATGAGTTCTTTACTGAAAATTTGACCTTGGCACCTTGTAAATCTTTGGCAAGTTGATACAACTGCTTTAGTATTACCCTGGGCAAGCAAAACCCACGTTTAGAAGTGGCGCGGGAGCCGGGCCGTTCAAAGGTGGCGCAGGTGGGTCAAAAATGGGCTGTTTGTTTTTAGGAGCAAAGAAGGATTACCAAAGGTGCCGGTCAACTTTGTGGAGTTTGTTGAGCTAGAATGAGTAAAATGGCACAAGTTATGCAGGAAAAAGAAAAAGCATGAGTGAGAAAAGAGCCTGGAGGATGAGGGCGCCGCGTTCAGGAGCGGCTCGGACACCGGGCACAGGCATGCTGCACAACCACATAGGCACGCCGCGCTATGTGCAAAGTTATACTACTGGCACCTACAGGCGCGCTGCACAATGTTATAGGCACGACGCGCATTCAAAGAGTTTAAATGCTCTCAAAAAATTGTTCTTTTCTCCATGAATTGGTTTGCAAGATCACAAATGATATGTTGCTTGAGCTCCTTTATACTTGATGAGGGTTTAAAACTCCTCCCCTCCTTTATCATTTCAAAATATGAACTCGCCTTTTTTAGCCCTTGTAACCCTTTTAAAAGTGACTTGATGCTTTCTGTTCTTCTAATGAGCATTTGGTCTCGTTCAGTGCATGCTTGTTGTGATTTTTTGATGTGCCCAGAGCTGAACAGTCCTCTGAGGGCTATTATCAACACAAGCAGAGGAAGATGAGACCCATAGTAAATCATCCATGCTGCTATTCATTGCATGCCCAATTGTAGATTTACAGTTTCTAAGAAGTCTGTCAACATCTTCAAAGTTGCCAATGTTGGACCAACCATACTCTAGCAGGCTACAACTATTTTATCTTCTTGCTCATTCCCAAAAAAAAATTCAAGGTCAGCTTCTGGTGGGAAAATTTCAGTTAGTGAGAAATCGTAAGAACTATTCATAATTGTTGCATCTCTGTCTCCAAGTACAGAATCCCCAGTCTCAAGAATTTTATCCTCCTTACAAATCCCAATAATTAAGTCATTCTCACCTAAACATAGTTTTATGTCTGAATAGCAATCTCCTCCCACTTTGTCTCCAGATTCAATCTCAATTTTAGAATCAATATGCATCAAGTTGTAAGTAGTCTGCTTGTCATCTTGTACATCACACCATAGATTCATATCCAGTAATCGAGTTTATGGTTCTTCATTGCCATTTGAACATTCCATAACATTCTCCTTTTCATTGTGCAAAGTATTTTTATTCCCTACAGGCTTTTTTCTGTACTTTTAGCTAGAACATTTGTCTATCATTTTGGAGGAGGTTTTTAGATAGATTATAATGGTCTTTCCAAAATAGTGACCTAGTATATCATCTGAAATAGGCTCATAAAACACCACTGCTACAGCCTCTTGAAAACAAATATGCAACTCTACTTGTTTATGAAATGAAGGAGGTCTTATCATATGATTTGATCTTCTTCTTGTTTACCAAAGATGGTCACATTTTTATCCTTACGAATGAGCAGATTCATAGTAGTTGTAACCCAAGTGTTAGCCCTCTATTTACCTCGAAGAAGTAGTTAGATAGACTAGGATAGATCTGTCTAAATGAAAGATACCCTTCTTATAAAACCATCTGGGTGGATTGTCTCTTTATATTAGTTTCCAGAAGTCATTTTAAATAGAGCTTGGTTTACCTCCTTGTCCATTCAGATGAGGCTGTTTTAATAAAAATTATAACCTTTGATTTATCCTTTGAAGGAGGTTTTCATAAACATAAGATCAGAGGCCTTTAACACCAGCATGTCAACCTTTTGCTTGTGATATGAAAAAGGTCATTAAATTTATGAACTCTAATTTGTTTCACCATTGTTTCTCAACTGGTCTTACCAACAGAGACTTTATCAAACACAACATTTAAACCCTGCTATGCATTTTTTTTTCATATTTGGAGGAGGTGGCGCAAAACAACTCCTAAAGCTACTTAAAAACATGTTTGACCCTCTGCTTACTTGTGAAGGAGGCCACATCAAGGTTTTTCTAACCCTCTGCTTTTTGAAGGAGGTTCTATCATTGTGCTTTTAACCCTTTACTTATTATTGAAGGAGGTTATCTTAAACATAGTATCTCTATCTATTTCAATCACTGTACCTTGCCTTGTAATATATTCCTTTGCTTTTCCATATCACTGTGAAGTTTTTTAGGGAGCAACCATGTGATTGGTATATGGAGAGTGTTCACTGCTAGACATCATTGAACTAACTTTTCCATTGACTGTTCTTTCAGAAGTATATTGAAATTTCCTTTGACTAATTTTTACATCTAGGTTCAAGGTAACATAAGAAGCAATTGTCGTCTTATGCCCTGTTAGCCACCTATGAAATTTTTGTCAAGCAAATAGGTGGCTAAATATTTTTCTGAGCCTTCAAGAAATACATTGTTTGAAAACATATCATTCTTGAAGCCTCTATGTTCCCTTTTCCTTAGAAAATATGTTCACTGCTGTTTCCAACAAGAAGGGCTCACTGTATGTGAAAAAATTTATGCTCAGAAAGCCTCTATTTGCCCCTTTGTATCCCTGCAAAATTCCTCATTTTAACCCTTTTTTCCCCCTTCTCAAATTTCCCCTTTGACCCCCAAAATCCCTTCCTAAGTGTTTCAAACCATCTAATTCCTCCTTTTAAACCATGTGAATCCCATCATTTGGTGAGAAAATCCTTTTTCCCCTCTACCAGAACCTCTGATTCAGCCTTAAAAAACTCTGTTTTTAAACCAAAAACCCATTTTTACCATATAACAGGCTTAGCCCCTTTTCGGCCAGCCCTTAACCACTTCCCCACCATATAACCCTTGCCCAAGACCAAGCGCTTAAGTCCCGGGCACTTATCGCATCGGAAAGTTGGAGTGGAGCGTGTTTTTCTTTGTTAATTGATTTCTTTCGATGCGAGAAGCTTTTTTCTGTGAACCTGCGGATGCAATATTAGCCGTTGATCTACGTTAGATCGAACAGCCAGCACTAATTCTGCAATGCACCCATCTCCTCTCTCCTATCCACTTCCAATTTCATATGAGCCATCGATCTATCTCCAGATGCAACGGCTATCGTGTAATCGCTCGCCGCCAATCGCGCCAATCGCATTGCATTTGACCCCCACCGATTGGCAAGTACCGATTGAATCCTAGCCGTTCATCCATTCAGATCCAACGGCCCAGATTTCTCCTCACTCCGCCCCTGTGTCCCCGATTGGTCACCCCCGATCCAATCGCAACCGTTGTTCTGCCGCCGATCCAATGGTCCATATGTAATTGCTCCTTCACACCATCGGAGTTTTGGCCCCTGCCTCCTGCGATTCTGATTGAATCGCAGCCGTCCATCCTGCTTGATCCAATGGTCCTCCTTTCTCCCACTCATTTATCTTATCCTTTCACCTCCGATTCCTCTTTGAATCTCCACCGTCGATCCCAAGGATCCAACGGCCAGGATTCCCCCTCGCTCATTAACCAGCCCCTCCACTATTGCTCTCCCTCTCCAGATCTCAACCGTTCATTCGTAGATCAGATGGCCTGTATTGAAACCACCTTCAGCTTGACCCCACCTTACTGACCGCGCACGTTCCCATATCGTGCTCCTCCTCCCACCATCGGATCTCACGCTCCCAGATCCAATGGTCGAGAACTCTTGATATGTGAGGAAAAAAGTTAAAAAATCACTGTTTTTCGCCTCTTTGGGGGACCAAAACACCTCCTTTGGATCTAAAAATTTGTGAGTAGCTACCCCTAAATTTATTCCATCCAAAAAAATGACTTTCATGAGCTGAGGATGCTCCTAGTACTCATGGCAGTGCCTTGAAAAATGTGCAATTAGGGCCAAAAAACACAAAAAACAAAATCATGTCAAAATTTGCTCAATTTTGGTGAGCAAGCCCCTTATGGGTTCTTAGAAACATGCAAGGAAGCTGAGGCCAAGATTTCAAGCCTAGATATGCCTTTTTCCATTTTTTCTGCCGGGCGCCTCTTTTGGACAGTTTTGAGCCTTTTGTGAGCAAGTTTGAGCTTTCTTCGAGAAAATTGGTTCAACTTCTTGTAGTGCCCGGTCATCTTCCTTTGTAGAATCAAATCTCTGTTTGCTTTCTCTAATTTATCCTCTAAATTCCTGTTGGCCCTTTCAAGCCATGATTCTTTATCATTTTCTATTTCTTGGGTGAGCAATTGTGTGAGAGGATAAGATCGAACAAGGGCTGCTTCTTCTTCCTTCTTTTTCTCCAAAGCTTTCCTGAGACACATAGTCTTAGGCCTTTTTCTTACTGGCTGCTCTTATTCCTCGTTATCATCAAATTCACCCAGCTTGACTTGAGATTTGTATGCCTCTCTTTGATATTTGAAAGCCCGGGCCTCATAAATTTCCATTTGCCCACTCATTTGTCTATTTTGCATTTGTATGAAATGTATGAGGTCCCTTGACCTTTCTAGATCAGCTTCTAAGTCATGAATTTGGGCTTCTCTGTTTTGCAAAAGAGCCTCAAGAATTCTAGCCTCATCATCCCCAGCATCACTGTCTATCTGTATGATGTCAAACTCCCTTTCCTTTTCATGACTACTCTCCTGTTGTTCCTCTTTTCCTTACCTTTTCCTTGGGTAGAATTATTGGTCCTTTTCCTCTTCAGAAATTCAAAAATACTCTTCTTAGGCAGTTTGCCTCTACTTCTTAGTGCTTTTGTGACATTGCTAGTCACTGCTGGAGTGATCTTCTTCTTTGCAGATCTAGTGTTTCTAGGTTTCACCACTTTTGGAGGAAGAGTCATGACCCCTTGCCTAGGAGAGGCAGCTAGCACATGCTTTGGAGAATTATCTTCATGCTTCCTATTTTCACTGCCTTATTTAGATTCCTTATTACTTGCTTCATGGTCCTTGATTTGGTCTTGGATTCCCTTAGGCCTGTTTTGATCTTTTTGCTCCATGTTGCCCCCTTCGGAATGCTCACTTTTTGGTGTTTTCTTGCCATCATCATTTCTTGCTTGAGGGTTGTCATGTTTCTCATCATTAGTGTCTCTTTGAGGACTGTTATGACCCTCATCATCACTGTTTTGGCTATCACTTTTTTTTCTTTCTTGAGGACTGTCTTTTTCATCTCTGTCACTGCTTTCTTCATGACTGTTGTGTTCTTTACCTTCACTATTTTGTCCCTCATCACCCTCATGTTTACTGCTGTGTTGGATGCCATCATGTTCCTCTTCATGAATGTTATGCTCACTATCATTCTATTCATGCACACCATCATTTTGTTCATGCTTTCCATCATTTCCTTCTTCCTCACTGTCATTTTTAGATTCTTTACTTTGTCCCTCATCATCACTAGTTTGCTTCTGTTGGAAATATGATGCAGAGTGTTGTCCTTGATGGAAACCCACTAAATAAAGATGAAGACAAAATATTGTTGGCATGTGTTGTCCTTGATGGCAATACACTTGATGAAGCTATTATTGGCTTGATGGACTTGGTAAATGATGTAAATCTGATGTGATATGTTGTTGAGTGTTGTCCTTGAAAGGCAACCCACTTGATGAAGATGATGAAAACTTGCTTGATGAAGTTTTGCTTAAGAGAATGTGTTCCTGATAAAGAAAATATGATGTTTCTACAGTGTGTACAGAAGGCTATGAAGAAAGGATTTCAGAATGTACTCAAAGTATGATGAAAAAGAGTATGTCTCTTGGTATACGCGGATTCGCCTAGGGGAAGTCACGTATGCACGCGGAAAAGAACGTGCCAAGTCGCGTATGGGCTAAAGCGCTCAAAAAGTGCAAAACCAAGGGTAACCACCATGGTATTGACCCATGGTATTGGGTAATGATCCGCCTAATTGACCCCGTCCAGGTGGTTTTGGGCTCATGGTATTGTTTTGGCCCATGGTATTGAAAAAGGGGCTCATGGTATTGAAAAAGGATAAACATATATAAGGAGAAGAATTTCATTGTGCAAATCATGAGTGTGGTGCAAGATGTCTGAGCTTGAATGAATACTTCTCTCTGAAGTATATCTGAATGGAAAGGGTTACACTTGAATGATAAATCTGAATGTATGATGCACCAATGATGAAGAAGGGGATCTAGATCTGAATTGCTCTTGTATTTGCTAGATCCGATTATGGAAGGCTTAGATCTGTGATGAGGCGAGCATCTAGGCGAACATCTGTCTGAAGCAAAAGGGTAGATCTGAACTGAATATCTGATCTGATGAAGTATGCTGCTCTGTAATGATTGAAGATCTATACGCTACTTCGCCGCGGAGGAAGCGCGTATATACGCAGCTTCAGCGAAGAGAAAGCGCGTATGCGCACTAAAATATACACTGAGGTATACGCTTGTTTGTGGACGGAAGCGCGTATATACGCGACATCAGTGAAGTAAAATCACATATGCAAACTAGGGTTTGCTGAAGCAAAGGGTATGAAATATCTGATCTGTTCTGCTGTATTTTTGCTATCTGATTTGTGTTGATAAGTATCTGTTGGTGATGTATGTTTGTGCTTAAAAGCATGGAAAGGGTTCAGTCTAGAAATATGATGAAACGTGGCCTACAAGTATTTTTCTATTGAAGTTGTTGGATCGAGTGTGAAAATTGATGAAACGTGGTCCAAGGTGGTGCTGAGGGTTGTAGCCTTCAATCAAGGGGTTGTAGCTCCCTTCCAGGTGAGGCTGGTAAACGAGATCGGGGGGTCGTAGCTCCCTTCCAGGAGAGGCTGGTAAACGAGTCAGGGGGTTGGAGCTCCCTTCCAGGAGAGGCTGGTAAACGAGCGCAGGTGGGTGCCCGCGTGCTGGTCAAGTCTGCGCCAGCACATATGTTGTAAGATGTTTTCTCTATAATAAAATATTGAAGGCTGAGCAACTGCAGCGGTGGTTTTCTCCCGTCTTGGGTTTCCACCTAAAAATCCTGGTGTTCATGTGTGATGCTTTGTGTGATGGTTATTCTGTTCTTACTGCACATGTTTACTGCTTATTGAATATATGATGAATAAATGATGGAATGGTTTAAGTGAAGATTTAATGACATATCTAAATCTCTGTGTATACGCAAGTTTCATAAAGGGGATCTGTGTATATACGCTAGTTTACTGAAGTAAAGTAGCGTATGGGTTTTAAGGAATGAAAAAGTAAAAAGATTTGATTATGCAGTAAATACTGATTCACCCCCCCCTCTCAGTATTTTTCCCAACAGCTTCTTGTAACTTTTCCCTTCTTCATCACTAGTTTGCTTCTTCTCTTCTTCACTCTCAATCATAGGGGATTTTTGCCTTTTAGGAGTAGATTGACTAGAAGAGGGAGAGACATGGTGAGTGGATGGTGAGGAAGGCGCATGAAATGAAGAGGCAATGGAAAAATCTGGATGAGAAATGAAGGCCTCCCAAGACACTCCTTTCTTTTCAAGTTGATGGAGGATGATGATCTTGATAAGGGAATGATGAAACAAACAAGCTTGTTGTTGAGCAGAGGGCTTCTTTTGGATAGTAGAGGCCATCTTGTTAATGATTCTGTAGAAGAAATGAAGGTTCAGCAACTGAGTGCTTGTGAAATGCATAAGAAGCCTGATGTGATAGACATAAATCCGGGAAAACCTCCCTTCACATGTGAAATAATTCATGATGACTTTCATGAGGGGGGCATAGCTGCTCAATAAGTGAGAAAAAGGGAAAATAGCTTGGCAAGCATCCTGATGGTCTGGTTTTAGAAAGTGTTTATATTCATTCAGATCTAGGTATGCTTGTTTGAACCACTTTTCTCCTATATAGGGGATCTTAGTTGCTTTGGAGATAGCCCTAGGAGTGAGTTTGAAGTCCAGACCTGCTAGATGGAAATTCTTTCCTTGCAGCCTCAGGGCGAACAATTGTGTTAAGGGATGGTAACTGGTGACCTCCTGGACCTTTTGGCAAAAATCAAGGCAGCCCACCTCATGGAAGTTAAAAAGAATTGAAGGGGATTCATTTAATTCTTGAGTTGTCAAAGGCTCAAACCTATTGTGATATCCACACCTGCTATCCTTTTTTGGAGGCATTTTCGCTTTATGATACCCTTCACTGGCTTATCAAAACAAGACCTTGAAATGTACTGAAAAATAGACCCCTTCTTTGGGCACTTCTTTTCTCTCTAGTTGGCAAACAAGTATTTGTTAAATGAAATCAAATTTACTTCTCCAGCACTGTGTTTTGAGCAAAGAGGCCTTTAATAAGATCTATTTATGTTTTTTGAGGACAAGTCCCCTTTTTTTTTTGACAGAAAAACTCTTTCCCCTCAATCACTGCTTTTTTGAAATCACTGTTTAAGAGGTGAGCAAACCCCTTATAAACTGATCAAAACTCTTTCTTAATCACTGCCTTTCTCTGTTTTTAAACAAAGAATGCACTCTTGAGAATCACTATGTTTCTCCCTTGAGTAATCATTGTTCCTCTTTGATGATCACTATTTCTCTAAAAAAAGTAGTCTCCCTGTCATTGACTAAGAAGCTTTCAAAACAAACTCTGTCTTTCCTTCATAAACTGTATGATCTTTTATGTACTTGAAAAACAAGTTTAAACTTTCACAAGGTACTAGTTTTTTAAACAGTGATTCCCTGTTTTATGTAGTACAAGCTTTTGACCTGGAATGATGAGTCTCCCTACTAAAACTAAGCTCTATTCCTTATCCAAAATAAGGGCCCCTTTGACACTGATTTAGGTCTCCTTCTTTAATCATTGTCCCTCTGTTTCTTTAGCAAACATGATAAGTTTGAACAGTAAACTATGTTCTTTTCCCCTAACTACTCAAAGCAAGAAAACCTGTCTTAAACTGAAAAACAAACCTTCCTCCTTTAATCACTATTTCTCTGTATCTAAATAAACATGACAATCTCAAGAATAACTGTGTTTTTCTTTAAGCCCTATGTTTGGCTTCTTGGTTTGACAAACAGGTCCTTTACAAACTAACAGACTTCTTGCCTCTTTTTACTGATATTCTTCTTTATAATTTTTGATTTTCAAACATATCTTTAAATCAAAACTTATGGCCAAAACATATAAATACCTCTTTATATGTTTTTTAGCTGTAGTTGGAGATGATTTCTTTGCTGAAAATTTGACCTTGGCACCTTGGAAATATTTGGCAAGTTGATACAACTACTTTAGTATTGGCCTGGGCAAGCAAAACCCACGTTCAGAAGTGGCCTGGGTGCCGGGCCGTTGAGAGGTGGCCCGGGTGGGTAAAAAATGGGCCGTTTGTTTTTAGGAGCAAAGAAGGATTGCCAAAGGTGCCGGTCAACTTTTTGGAGTTTTCTGAGCTAGAATGAGTAAAATGGCGCAAGTTAGGCAAGAAAAAAGAAAAATCATGAGTGAGAAAAGAGCCGGGAGGATGAGGGCGTTGTGTTCAGGAGCGGCCCGGGCACCGGGCACAGGCGTGCCACGAAACCACACAGGCACGCTGTGCTATGTTTAAAGTTATATTTCCGGCACCTACAGGCATGCCGCGCAATGTTACAGGCGCACTGAGTAATGTTACAGGTGTGCCGCACGTTCAAATAGTTCAAACGCTCTCAAAAAATTGTTCTTTGCTCCGTGAATTGGTTTGCAAGATGACAAATGATATGTTTCTCGATCTCCTTTATACTTGATGAGGGTTTAAAACTCCTCCCCTCCTTTATCATTTCAAAATATGAACTCACCTTTTTTAGCCCTTGTAACCATTTTAAAAGTGACTTGATGCTTTCTATTCTTCTAATGAGCATTTGGTCTCGTTCAGTGCATGCTTGTTGTGATTGTTTGATGTGCCCAGAGTTGAACAATCCTCTGAGGGCTATTATCAACACAAGCAGAGGAAGATGAGACCCATAGTAAATCATCCATGCTGCTATTCCTTGCATGCCCAATTGTAGATTCACAGTTTCTAAGAAGTCTGTCAACATCTTCAAAGTTTCCAATGTTGGACCAACCATACTCCAGCAGGCTACAACTATTTTATCTTCTTGCTCATTCCCAAAAAAAAATTCAAGGTCAGCTTCTGGTGGGAAAATGCTAGTTAGTGAGAAATCATAAGAACTATTCATAATTGTTGCATATCTATCTCCAGGTAAATAATTCCTATTCTCAAGAATTTGATCCTCCTTACAAATCCCAATAATTAAGTCATTCTCAACTGAACATAGTTTTATGTCTGAATATCAATCTCCTCCCACTTTGTCTCCAGATTCAATCTCAATTTCAGAATCAATATGCATTAGGTTGTAAGTAGCTTGCTTGTCATCTTGTACATCACACCATAGATTCATATCTAGTAACTGAGTTGATGGTTCTTGATTGCCATTTGAACATGCCATAACATTCTCCTTTTCCTTGTGCAAATAATTTTTATTCCCTATAGGCTTTTGTTCTGTACTCTTATCTAGAACATTTGTCTATCCTTTTGGAGGAGGTTTTTAGATAGATTATAATGGTCTTTCCAAAATAGTGACCTAGTATATCATCTGAAAGAGGCTTCTAAAACACCACTGCTACAGCCTCTTGAAAACAAATATGCAACTCTACTTTTTTATGAAATGAAGGAGGTCTTATCATATGATTTGATCTTCTACTTGTTTACCAAAGATGGTCACCTTTTTATCCTTACGATTGAGTAGATTAATAGTAGCTGTAACCCAAGTGTTAGCCCTCTGTTTACCTCAAAGAAGTAGTTAGATAGACTAGGATAGATCTGTCTAAATGAAAGATACCCTTCTTATAAAATCATCTGGGTGGATTGTCTCTTTATATTAGTTTGCAGAAGTCATTTTAAACAAAGCTTGGTTTACCTCCTTGGAAATTCAGATGAGGCTGTTTTAATCAAAAGTATAACCTCTGATTTATCCTTTGAAGGAGGTTTTCATAAAGATAATATCATAGGCCTTTAAGACCAACATGTCAACCTTTTGCTTGTGATATGAAAAAGGTCATTCAATCTATGAACTCTTATTTTTTTCACCACTGTTTCTCAACTGGTCTTACCAACAAAGACTTTATCAAACACAACATTTAAACCCTGCTATGCATTCTCTGTTCATATTTGGAGGAGGTGGCGCAAAACAACTCCTGAAGCTACTCAAAAACATGTTTGACCCTCTGCTTGCTTGTGAAGGAGGCCACATCAATGTTTTTCTAACTCTCTGCTTTTTGAAGGAGGTTCTATCATTGTGCTTTTAACCCTCTACTTATTGTTGAAGGAGGTTATCTTAAACACAGGATATATATCTATTTCAATCACTGTACCTTGAATTGTAATATATGCCTTTGCTTTGCCATATCACTGTGAAGTTTTTTAGGGAGCAACCATGTGATTGGTATATGGAGAGTGTTCACTGATAGACATCATTGAACTAAATTTTCCCTTGAATGTGCTTTTATAAGTATACTGAAATTGCCTTTGGCTAATTTTTACATCCAGGTTCAAGGTAACATAAGAAGCAGTTGTCTTCTTATGCCCTACATGATGATACCCTTTGGAAATATTATGAAGCAACACTTTTGGAGGTGATTCTGGAGCACTGCTGATCATCATTACTTAGTCCTTGTTATTCATTTTGACTTGATGAGTGATCTTTTTTCTTCAAGAAGCTTTTGGATTTAAAACCATATATATTAGCTACTCTTTACTCACTGCACCCTACTTTCTTCATGATGGCAAACCCCTTCAGCATGAGAGACATGTACGAATTTGTCTTTTTTCTCTTATGTGCACACTGATCATCATTCAATTACACCCCTGCAGAGATGTAAAAATAGATGCTTTTGAACCTTGGAGAGCTCCTTTGGTGTTTCATGGGGGTTTATGCTTGATCTAAGAATATTTCTTTAGACAGTGAAAAAACTTCTCTTCTTGAAGTTTGAATCTTTGTTGAACTTATTTTGAAATGAGACAAAGCGACCTCTTAGTGGTGTGCGACCTATGGATAGACCAAGGCTTGCTTTTCAGAATAGGAAATAATTCATGGTTGACTAGTACTAGACAAAGGCTTTTTTTTGGCCTAGGATATCTTAGCCAAGGAAAAACTCCCTAAACACCACTATCTAACTTAGAGACAATAGTCACAGATTTTGAGTGTTTTATTAGACATGATCGAATTGTCATATGACAAGATGATCAGGGATAGAGGAGAACATACTTTGTCAACTTTCGGATAGTGAATGGCATGAGAAATAAGGGAAAATGATAGTAGTGAAGCGAAGTTATGACAACTATAGAAAGGGAGACTTTGCTGAAGTGAGATATGACTTGAAAACTAAAAATTGTTCTCATTATAGACTAACAGGGAGGGGTAAGAGGACAAAAATTTGTTTGGGGTGTTTTGTAGATGAAAAATTGACAGATTGAGATTATCTTCTAGAAAACTCAGCTATGGAATCTAGTCATCAACAACATGTAAAAAATACTGATGACTAACACAATACAACAATTTTTGACAGATTTAATCAAGTTTATTATTTAATGCCAAAAAATATTAGACCTCCTCATGGTTCAGTTCTCTTGCATTCTCCAAGTGCCTTTGATCTAGAAATAGAATTTCAGTTAAGAGAAAGAGATCCAGAAACACTTGTACATATGCAGAACATTGTAGTTGATGTAGAAGTTAATATGCAAATCAGACAGGAAAATTTGAAAACAGAAGAAGAGGAAAACAGAAACATTGCAGAGATAAAACTCAGCCTTTTGGTAAGAAAATTAGATGAAAGAATACAGAAGATCACTATGAAAGATGAATTTTTTGTTCAAAATCACCTTGATACATTTAGTGAAGAAATATAAGAGGTTGATAGCTATGAAAAAATTCTTGCTAATTCCAATTATCATATATCAGAAAATGGATTTATAGATCAATATGTGGAAGAGGAATCTACTGATTTAATATGTATGTTTGATGACATTCTTTCTTTTGATGATTTTCCTAAGTATGATCATTATGATGATAGTTATGTTCTCCAAAATCAAGCTAACTTTACAGAGCAATCAGAAGATATTTTGTGGAATGAAGAAACTCAGTTTCAGCAGATTGAAGACAGTGATCAGCCAATATAGATCAGCCATGAGAGTGAGGAAGAAAGAGCAGAAAATGTGGAAATAAGTAAAGAATATTTACCTCTTTGTTTTGCTTCATTTCAGTTCATTAGAGACAACTTTCATGCCATCAATAATCAGCAATATTTAGGAATTGTGATTGACAACAAAGAAGATAATGAAACTATTGATTAATATTTTTTAGTTTCACAATTGCAGCCATCAGTTCCCATTGAAATAAATGATCAAATGACAGAAGAAAGTTCCATACCATTATGTTTTGAATCATTTCAGCATTTAAAGGAACTATGTTATAACATATTTAAAGAAAAGGATGAGAAACTTGTTGAATTTTATGAAGTCCCATGGAATCCTATATGCGATAGGTTGCAGCAATTTTCCCAAGTTTTTCATGATCCAATAGCTGATATGTTGGATATTGAATGCATTCAAAGCATTCCTCTATTAACTAATTATGAGTTTCAAGATCAAGATGATAAAGGTTTCAACAGTCAAACATTACAATCAGTAGGAATATCATCACAAATCTTATCTGAAAGTTTACAGGGAGATAAAGATGAAAACAACATTTCATATTCATGGCATGGAGGCCATCCAGAACCAATGTCCAGTTGTTTAGATTAGTTAAACATCAGTGTATATATTTTGGAAGATCCCTTTTTACAGTTTCTAGAGTCAACAAAGGAAATCAAGTATTTCATTATCCTCTCATTTGTTGACAAGTTTCTAATAGTTTGCAGAAGTACAATTTTGATAATCAACAAGCAAATGAAAAAAAAATCTATCAAAGTACATAATGCTTGAATGGTTGCATTGGCTATTTCATTTTACCTAACCAGCAGTTGGACAGTTGATTAGAGTAAGTAGGTAGGATTTCAGCTTATTTTAGTTTTCAGTTTTCAGCTAGTTTTGAAATAATTCATTGAGATTTAAAGCTAAGAAGAAGGCCCTAAAACATTAATGATTTACTAGTGTGGTTTGAAGGTTGCAGCTCCTTTTAGTCTCAGATCAGATTTCAGTTTGCAGAAAAAGGTGTAAATTCAGTTCAAGAGTTTTCAGTCACAACAAATGCATGTTTGGAATTGGCCCAATGGATCAGGCTACTAGTCAACGGTGTTCTTGACATCTCACAAGGAGATGCCATCGCCATGTGAAGTCGTTGTTAGGGTTCTATAAGTATAGGATTCATAATTTGGAATTGAATTTGATAATTTTTGTAAATATGTACATACCTTGCTTTCTGCAAGTTGTTTTCCAATATTTTGTAAAAAAATTAAAAAATCAAAAATCAAAAAGAGGGTATGTTGGCCCCCCTATGAAATTTTTGACAAGAAAATAGGGGGATAAATCATCTTTGAGTCTTCAAGAATTGCATTTCCTCTGAAAAAACAGTCTCCTTGAAGCCTCCATGTGTCTTTTGTCCTTTGGTAGTTTCCCCTCTGCTGATTCCCCTTTAAAGCCTCTCTGCTATGCAAAGAAATTCCCCAAGGCCCCTTTTTCCCTCTTTTTTCATTCCCCAAAGCCTCTGTTTTCTCTCCCCTTTATTCCCCCTTCTTTCCCCCATTTACCCTCCAAATTCCCTCAAAATCCCCTTAAAATTCTTTCCCCAACCTTCGTTGTCCTTCTTTCCCCTTTATTTCTCTATCGTTCCCCTTCCCCAGCCCTAAAATCCATTAAATGGGCTAAAAAACCCTCTTTCCGACCTTGATATAAGGCCTGGCCCCTTTCCCGCAGGCCCCTTTCAAACCACTTCCCCACGTGACCCTTCCCCAGGACCAAGGGCTTAAGTCCCGGAGCCAATCGCAATCGGAAGTCGGGCGGGTGAGAAATTCCTTTATAAAACTCTAAACCCCGATGCGATTAAATTATAACGTAAAACCTCCGCCCTGTTCTGCACCGTTGATCCGACCCACAGATCGACGGTGGAGCGCTAATCGCAAGGCCCCCCCGATCGCAATCGCAAGTCGCATGAGCGCCGCCCCGATCGAAATCTTCCGATTAGATCCTGGCCATCCATCCCCTTTCCGATCCGACGGCCCTCCGCTGATCGCAAAGCCTTCTGCTCCTCCTCCAATTGCACGCCCCGATTACATCTCCACCGTTGATCTCCCCACGATCCGACGGTCCTCCGCCAATCGCACCCCCGCCCGATCGCCGATTGCAAGCCCTTCTTCTGACGCCCCGATTCAATCCTGGCCGTTCATTTGTTCCACGATCCAACGGTTGGCGCTCAATCGCAGCAGCGCTCCGATCGCTGATCGCAAGTCCTTTGTTTCCCCTCCGATTTAATCGCAGCCGTCCATCCTCCCTGCGATCCAACGGTCATCGCTCAATCGCATGACCCTCTCTGATTGCAATCGCAAACTGTTTTTTGTGACCCCCGATTGCGATTGAGCGATTAAATCGCAGCCGTCCATCGTCCCGCAGATCAACGGTTGTCGCTCAATCGCATTAGTCCTCCCGATCGCGGTCGCATCTCTTTTGGTCTCCCTTCCGATTTAATCCTGGCCGTTGATTCTTTCAGATCCAATGGCCCAGATCTCGTCGCTCCCCGCCTGCTCTCCCCCTCCGATTAAATCTCCACCGTCCGTTTCCGCCCAGATCTACGGTCTGCGCTCAATCGCAACAGCGCTTCGATCGCTGATCGCAAGTCCTCTTGTTTCACCTCCGATTCAATCACAGCCATCCATCGTCCCGCAGATCAACGGTCCTGGTTCAATCGCATCTCCAAGTTCAATCGCAATCGGAACTTTTGTGTTGTGCGCTCCGATCGCGATGGTGCGATTGTATCATGACCGTTCGTCTCTCCCAGATCTGACGATCCTTGTTCAATCGCCCTCCACCTCCACTGGGTCCCACTCTTACATTCGTTTCCGTTGCATTTCATGTGTTTTGCCCATTTTATGTATGGTCCCGTTACTCAATCTCCACCGTTGATCTTTGTCCCCAGACCTAAATCTAATGGTCTGCGCTGCATATTATCCCCGAACCCTATTAATCATAAGATCTCACCGTTTCATTGCATTTTGTTAGCATTATAGTAAAACCACCATTTCTCCACCACGTTGCATTCTTTCCATTTTTTCTCCACTGTTCCGCCACCATTCCTCCGCCTCCATAGCATTTCTCCACCACTGCCCGGGCCCTGTGATAAGTTTATTTCATCACGCAGGTAGTGCAGGGAGGCCATTTCAGCCGGCCAGCGAAGCAGCAGAAGCAAGATTTGAGAAGGATTCGAGCCTGTAATTGAAGATTAATGTTTTAATCATACAGTCAAAGGATTAAGGCACTGTTTGAAGACTAATGAACGCACCAGCAAGTCATGATTGCACCACCTAAAAACAGAGCGCGTTTACTCCAGAAAGTACACCTCCCTACAGCGCCTTCTTGCCTTCTCGAGCCCTGAGATAATTAAATACACCGGGGATCAGTTTCCATTTCATGTGGGCCCATGGGTATTAAAGGCGATGGAAATGCGTGTGGTACTTCCCCATCCAATGTTTACTCTAACAGGTAATGTTGTATCTGTATTCCAAGCGTTGCATAAAGAATGTCCTTGGGCAGATTTTCCATCAAAATACAGCTCAAAGACAATCAGGCATTTATGAGACAGACCCGCCTAGTAGTTTATCCTATCCCCGAATTCAAATCACCTGGAGTACAACGATCCCAAAATGTCAAGATCAAATCCGAGGCAGATCGTTCTCTTACCAAAAAGGTGAGCGAATTGAATATGCAGCATTCTCAAGCAGGATGGGCCTCGGCTCTGCATTCATTATTATGCTTAAATGTAACATTCAATGGGGACCTACCTCCTGAGTCGATCTGAGGATCATCCTTTGTTATAAAAGCACAACAAGAACATTGTAAGGGGGTTGGTTGTTGTTGGTTTAATCAGCGAACTACAAGCATTTTGTCCCGAGCCAAGTTTCCTGTGTAACAGTTGTATGATAGGTTGAGAAATATGATGTATTCAGGCTGAATGTAAAAGCTTTGGGCAGTGATGTACCTGATTGGTGTAGTGTTTAACATGATAAGCAATTTTCATTTATCCATCAGCTGTGCTAGCTATGATGTTCTTCTCATCTCCGTGTTTATTTCCATTTCATTTCATGTTCTTCTGACTTCCATATCCGAATGTATGATGTAAGATTTACTTCTGTTAGGTAAATTTTATATCCTGCCTTCTCTCAAATTTGAATGTTTTCTGCTCATATGTGTGTCTGAATATTGTTTTTAATTGGCTAAACCAGTGTAGTGGATGATTATTGCCTACTCTCTGATGTGCAAGTTGGTAAAATCGGTATTCAGATGTTTTTGTTAAGATTTAATTGAAAGAGGTTAGGAACATTGGGAGGTGTAAAGCCTGTCGCTGCCTCTTCATGATCTTCCCTTCCATATAAACCTTTTCAGGATCCCTCGTGTTGCCTATGGTTTTGTCCAAGCAGGTCTGGAGTTAAGTGACCTCTGGCCTGATCTATAGACAGAATCAGATGGTTTTCCATCTTTCATTCTCATCACTTCGTGTTCCATCCCACCAATCAGTCTTTGAGATCCAAATGCTCTAGATGACTAGCCCAATCGAAGCTTACACCTTGAACATAAGTAAATCCTTTCTAATCTACTTCCCAAATGGCCTTGATGTTCCTTTATTTCAGACTTACCTTGCCTAGCTTATTACCTTGCCTAGCTTCCTTCTTTTTACCCATCCTTGTCTTTATCTTGCATAAACCTTCCTTCCATTCTCAACAACCAAACTCAACAATCAAACAAATAAATTGAGCTCTGTACCTGTACTCTAAACCATAATTAGAACTCAAAGAGACATATCCTTGAGACCATAGAGATCCTCTTGGACTCCAGGGAGGCTGATCCTAAGGTCCGTGTCTTATGTTGCCTCATCTTGGCCCTATTTAACCAAACATGGGAACTCCAACATAATGGTGACTCCACTGGGGAATCTGAGTGCTTCTCATTTCAAACAACCTCAGAAACTTAGAACTCTGGCTAGGTTGACTGTAAGTCACACTTTGGACGGTGAGCACTGTGGTGGACAGTGTACCCTAGAATCATCCTAAACCCTCCACCTGGCGACTCCATTGTTCCTAAACCTTAAGGACTCCACTGGTGATCAGTAGGCCTGCTGATTATCTTGGTTTCACATCAGACTCCACTGGTAGACCAGTCCCAAGCATAATGCAGACTCCACAGGAAGACCAGTTCCCAAGACAACATTAACCACAGAAGAAGTAACAAGTAGGGCTAAGCTGTCTGGCTTACAAACAAGCACTCTGGCTCATAGAACCATTCATACAAGAGCTTTCCCTTATCCAAACCCACCTGAAACAGTTGATAATCCTGAGAAAATCCTTAAAAGAACACCTGTGAGTAGGAGATCAACTATTTCCGGCAACATTCCTAGAGCTAATTCTGCACTGTAAGATCTGCACACATCCTTTCTTCTAATTGTACCCCAAATCGTATTTTCATCAGAGACCAGGGTCATCCGTTGTGTTTCATCACCAGACACTAGGGATAGTGAAACCCCTCCTTCCACACCTCCGGACCTTCATTTTCTCCAAAACTTGGGGCTTTCTCACCCTATATCTGCTCAGCAGATTTCTGCTGGTCCAAACATCCCTGTCATCCAAATACTAGCTGCCCAAGTGAACCCGTTGCCTCAGCAGAACATCACCATGGCGACTTGGTATGCACCATTAGTCTTACCGCAGCCCTTGTTACCCTTACCAAATGATTATCAGTCAAAGATCCCACACTTCCCTGCTAAAGAGCCTACAACAGCACAACAACATGTAGATAAGATGGAGGATTCTTTTGACTATATGGAAATTGATGATGAAACAATCAAAATGAGAATCTTTGCCCAGAGCTTAGGAGGTGAAGTAAAGAAATGGTTTAAGAACCTGCCTGCTGGTAGCATCAATGATCTACCTGCTCTATACCAGACTTTCATAAATAAATGGGAAACTAGGGCAAACCCTCGTCAGCTCCTAGCAGAATACATGTCCCTTAAGAGAAACGCAGGAGCGAGTGTCCACGATTACACCACTAGATTCAACAGCATCTATAACGCTCTCCCTCCACAAATGAAACCTCCACAAGGTATGGCCTTAGCAAAATATCCTGATGGATTCGATGCTGACATGGCCTATGAACTTAGAGATAAAGAGTACACCACTTTGGAAGACATGCAGAAGGGGGCAGTAAACATAGAAGCAAATCTAATAGAGAAGAGAGCAAAACTGAGAGCTGAGAAGAGAGTAACATACAAGGATGACACTATAGCCTCCACTTCAGATCCGAATATTGACAGATTGTCAAAGAATCTGGATAAGCTATGCCAAGTGGTCGAAAAGATGGCTATCACTCAGAACAGGAACCAAAATCAAAACCAAAATCAAAACTTTAGAAGAAACAACAACATTACCAACAGACAGAAGGAGTCAGATCAGCAAGTCATTCCCCCTTTCCAAAACTTTCTTGATGAGGATGAGGGAATCATAGAAGAACCTGAAGGGAATGTGATAAACATGTTCGAAACAGAGGATTCAATCCTAAACTGTGATTCAGAAGAAGACCAACCCTCAAACTCTTATGGGGAGGAGGAATGGTTTGAATCTGAGGAGTATAGGTTGGGATTCGAAAATGCCATGCTACAGGTCAGAGAACAATATGAGCTCAGGAATAAAAAGAACCAAGACACTTCCAAACCTAAAACTCCTGAGGTAACCATAAAAAAGAGACCTGAAAAATCTTCTAAAGTAACTGCTGTGAGCAACAACTCGACAGCCAAGAGTTCTGAGAAAAACAGACAGAAAGACAATCAGGACAATGAAAAACAAGGTCAACTAACTAGCAGCACTAGCACTTCAGCTAGTGCTCCCATACAACCGTGCCTTTAACACACAGTCATTAACAGAATACATGAACCCATTCGGCCCACTAAGTCAACGCAAAACAAAACGAGTTAAATACTTTCCAAGAATCAATCCACTTTCAGTTTAGAAAGTGAGATTGCAAAAATCAAAATCTCTGTACCATTATCTGAGCTGGCCTCTTAGGATATATATAAGGGCCAGATTTTGAAAGCATTAAATCCGAGTATAAATAATGACACTGTAAATTTGAGTGATGATCAGCCTGCCCTCTTATTCGGTCCCAAGATTGAGGGGAAATTTCAGGAAGGGGTAGTTCCACCTTTTTATATCAGTCTTAAAATTCATGACAAGATCCTTCATAATGCCATGCATGACTCCGGTGCATCACACAATCTAATGCCTAAGGTAGTGATGGAAAGGCTAGGCCTAGAAATTACCAGAACTTACAAAGACTTATACTTTCTTTTGGACTCTAGTAGAAAAATGCCTAGGCCTCATCAAAGACTTATGTGTGAGCCTAACTCAGATTCCTGCGAAATGTATGGTCATGGATGTAGCGGTGGCAGATGTGCCACCCAAGTATGGCATGTTATTATCAAGATCATGGGGAGCCGAGCTGCAAGGCACCATGCAGATGGATGGCTCATATGCCACTATCCATATATTTGGCCAATTAAGAAGACTGTATAGAGAATCCCAAATGAAATTCCTAGTCAACAGCCCCGAGAAACATGAAAATTCACCATTATATTCTGTGCATACCGACCTTGACTCCTTCATCTTTTTTAATGATGAATCCTTAGAAGAGCCAGAGTCCCAGAATAGGCATACAAACGAGAACACCGAGCCCACAGCTCACATACGTCATCAGAAGAAATGATCAGAAGGCCATGTACAAAGACACATTGGTGTCGGAAAGGGAAACCGTAAATGAAGTCTGTAGATTTCAGGGTGTGGACTCAAAAACACTGCCAGAAACAGAGCAAGAACAACAAACTAACCACCTCCTTGACATCCATGGCCTCTATGAACAACGAGATAGTTTGCAACCTAGTACAGACCTCCCAACTCAACCTAATAGCGAATCCAGCCGTGAGGGAGAAAGCGAAGTGGAAGCAAACAAAGAACCCTTGTAGGAAATGAACTTTGATGGGTCCTGTACTAGACAAAGCGCTGGAGAAGGAGTGTGGTTGCGTAACACCGAAAATGATCACGCGGAGAGCCACGCCGTCAATCTGCATTTCAAATGCACGAATAACATCGCAGAATATGAGGCTCTAATCTTGGGTTTAAATCTGCTGAAAAAATTAGGAGCCCGTAGGATAGTCATGAGAGGAGACTTTGAGTTAGTAATCAAACAAATGAATGGTGAGTATTCGGAAAAACACCCCAGGCTTAGGGCATATAGGAATGATACTCTAGATTTGCTGAAAACGTTCATTGAATATGATTTAGTATCCATTCCTAGGGGTCAAAATGCTATTGCAAACGGACTAGCCTGCCTAGCTAGCTCTTATCCTAAGGCCCTAGTTGACCAACAAATCATCATTCAGACTAAATTCAGGCCTGCAGTGCCAGACAATGAAAAATACTGGCAGGTCTTTGATGGAGACAAACAGATTGAAGATTTCCTGATGGGCAGAAATGAGTTTGAATTTTCTCATTAGACTTTGCCCATGACAAATGTCAAGGCCCGGATGGTTGGCCGAACTGGAATGAGCAGTATAGAAATAAATGCTTTTTCTGAAGGAACTGGAGATTCAGCCATAAAACGTCAAAACGCAGATAGAGAAGAAATGGAGGTGCTGCAAGCCAAACACAAGAACATACCAAGAGGCTTAGCACCCTTAGAGGATCGTTTTGATTTCGATGATGTTGCAAAGAAACCCACAATAGAACATGCAGAATAGGATGTAGAAGAATGTAACGTAGGCACTGAAGACAAACCCAAAATGATAAAGCTGGCCAAGTCTATACCTGCAGACATGAAGAAAAGATACATCAACGTTTAATAGAATTCATCATGCAGCCAGGAAGGGAGCTATGAAGACTTAAAGGCCTAAGTGAAGATAACATCATACAACAGAAATACCACCGAGGAAAACCAGAAGCCTTTCAGACAAAAACTTCGAAGAATCAATCCAAAACAATTGCCTGCAGTTGAGAAAGAAATTAAAAAGATGTATGACGCAGGCATAATAGTCCCGGTGAGGTTTTTCGATTGGGTGTCAAACTTAGTGGCTGTGAGGAGGAAAACAGGGGAGATTAGACTATGCATAGACTTCATAAACCTCAATAGAGCCTCCCTGAAAGATAACTACCCTTTGCCTAGAATGGAACATATCCTACAAAAGGTAGTGGGCTCTAAGAGAATCTCCCTGCTCGATGGTTTTTCAGGATACAACCAAGTTCGGGTACTCCCAGAAGATCAACTCAAAATAGCCTTTACCACGCCATGGGGCACTTTCATGTATGTGAAAATGCCTTTTGGATTGATGAATGCTGGAGCTACCTTCCAGAGTGCAATGGATATTGCTTTCTCAGATGAGATTGACCTTTATAGTTATCTACTTGGATGACTTAACCGTCTCTTTCTAAACGTAAGAAGAACTCCAAAACATCCGAGGAAAGTTTTTGAAAAATGTAGAAGGTATGGTCTCGTCCTCGACCTTGGGTGAAGACTATTTTGGGCTGCAAGAAGGTAAACTTCTAGGCCACATTATATCCGAGAAAGGGATTAGGATAGACCCCCAGATAGTTGAGGGAATACTCCAAATTACGCATCCAAGAAACATCAAGGAGCTACAGTCCTTCATTGGGAAGATCAATTTCCTTAGAAAATTTATCCCCCCAATCTTGCTGAGCACCTTAGAAAAATGACTGAAATGCTAAAGAAAGATGCAGGAATTAAGTGGACTGTTGAAGCCAAGAAATCTTTTGAGTCAGTAAAACTTGCTCTCACTCAGGCCCCTGTACTTATCGGCCCTGACTTCTCAAAATATTTTCTAATTTTTTCATTTGCTTCCCAACACACAATAACTGCCAAGCGTGTACCCATAAGAATGCCTATAGCCTTCTTCAAAGAAGCCTTAAGAGATGCACCCTTAAAGTACAACATCATGGAAAAGAAGGCCTATGCTCTGATTAAGGCCTTAAAAGACTTTAGGGTGTACATTCGGCATTCTCACACCATTTCCTATGTGCCAAATATAGTAGTTAAGGATATCTTGTCCCAAGACCCTGATGGGAAAAGGGGCAAATGGATTGCTACCATCTTGGAACACGACCTTGAAATAAAACCCACTAAGCTGATCAAAGGTCAAGGCTTGGCCCAGTTAATGGCTTAATCAAACTTGCAGGCCCTTGACGTTAACATGATAAATGCCCTAGATGAGCAGGAAGGATTGCCCCATCCAACTATTGAGGAGCAGTTTCAGAACTCTCCTTGGTATACTGATATCCTTTACGTGCTCACAAACCTCAATGCCCCTCCAGAATTGTCCAAAAAAAAGGCCAGATTCATAAAACTCAAAGCTCAAAATTACTGCATTATGAATGAAAGTCTATATTGAAAAAATCCAAATGGACTTTTACTGAAATGTTTGTCTGAAACTAAAGCTGAAAGAATCAAACAAGAATTCCATGCCGGGGAGTGTGGAGGTCACCTGAGTTGGAAGACCACTGCCTGTGTTGGAAGACCACTCCAAATAAGATACTGTATCGTTACTATTGGCCTACACTTTTCAAAGGATGTCCATAAAATGATCCTCACCGCCACAAATGCCGCATTTTTGGAGGGCAAAGAAAGCTCCTCCCCTCCTCTCGCAACCTATCACCATAGAAGGTCCTTCATGCAATGGGGCTTAGACTTACCGGGAGAAATTCACCCTCTTCCTCTCGGGGGCAACATAAATGGATCTCTCGACCGTTACCGATTACCAATTAAGTGGATCAAGCCATACCCACTAGGAATGCCACTGATTCTCACATCATTAGGTTCCTAGAAGACTTCATCCCGTCTCGGTTTGGCTGCCCAAGGAAAATAATCACCGATACGTCGGCCGTTTCGGATCCAAAAGAATGATTGATTTCTGTCACAGGTACGAAATTGCACTTGGACATTCGACTGCCTATTACCCCCAGGGTAATGGCTTAGCTGAATCATCAAATAAAAGCCCGGTTACAATCATTAAGAAGCTGCTGGAAGAGAACAAGAGGTCTTGACATAAAAAGTTGATACATGCCTTGTGGGTAGACAGGCTCACTACAAAGAAATCTATTGGCACATCACCCTTCCAGCTGGTTTATGGGACAGAAGCAGTTTTTCCTACTAGCCTTGGGATACCAGTGGTAAAGCTTATTCAAGAAATCCAATCAGAAGAAGACAACATGATAAGGAGAATTAATGAAACAATCCATCTACAGCAAACAAGGGAGCAAGTTTATGACAGAGCTATCAGAGTGCAGGAAAACACGAAGAGACAGTTTGACAAAAGAACCAAAGCAGCAAATTTCAAAGTTGGGGACAAGGTCCTGAAGTGGGATTCTAGAAGAGAGGATATAGGCAAACATGGCAAATTCGGCAGCTTGTGGCGAGGTCCGTTCATCATTCAAGCCACGGTGGGCCCTAATGCGTTTTTCTTGCAAGAACTTGATGGTTCCGAGTTGTTTGGGGGTCCTGTCAACGACAGGATGCTCAAACATTACTTTTATTAATTCTCCATTTCCAGTTTCATTTCCATTGTATATACCGTTGCAAATTTTCATTTTCAAAAAAAAAAAAAAAAACACACACACAGAATGAAAAGAGAGGTTCAGACATGCTCAAAACATGAACCTCTGAGGCAAAAGGATTGGCTCTAATAAACTCAAAACCTGAGCCAAAAGGAACAAGAATAGCTGGTCCTAACAAGCTCAAAATCTGGATCAACAGTAAAGGAACATCCAGCTCTAAGATCAGAGCTGGAGAAAAGGGTAGAAGTGACTCAAACATGCTCAAAACCTGAGTCACAAGAAATAAAGAAGGATGTTTCACAGTTGCGGAATTCCATGCCTTCGCAGTTTTGTTTTCTTCAAGTTTCTGCCCAGCAAGTCAGACTGTCTAATCCTGGCTTGGCTGTGTTTAAATTTCCTGTCTTAGAATGTAGGTGAAGAAACCTGTTGAACAGTTTAATCTCAACAGGTAGTAGTGTAGGTAGAGAAGCAGATGAGGCCAACAGTCTAATCTGGCCTCATGGAGCAATAAGGGTAGAATTAGAATAGGTTTGTTTTTGTTCTGCAAAATAAATGCAAAGGGTCTTCTAATTCAAATGCACCCATGGGGAAGATTGTTAGAACTCTAGTTTGGGTAGGTAGATTGGTTGGGAATATGTTTCTACTGATTGGATGTCTTCATGGTTTGTGGCAGCAGATCAAAGAAAGATATGGATGGCTTATAGCAGCAGGCATATGGCCTACACCAAGAGATCAATTTCTGAATTCTTGACTCCTTCAAGAAGGAGCCATCCCCATGTGGAGCCACTGTTGGCCCCCCTATGAAATTTTTGACAAGCAAATAGGGGTCTAAATCATCTTTGAGTCTTCAAGAATTGCATTTCCTTTGAAAACACAGTCTCCTTGAAGCCTCCATGTGTCTTTTGTCCTTTGGTAGTTTCCCCTCTGCTGATTCCCCTTTAAAGCCTCTCTGCTATGCAAAGAAATGCCCCAAGGCCCCTTTTTCCCTCTTTTTTCATTCCCCAAAGCCTCTGTTTTCTCTCCCCTTTATTCCCCCTTCTTTCCCCCATTTACCCTCCAAATTCCCTCAAAATCCCCTTAAAATTCTTTCCCCAACCTTCGTTGTCCTTCTTTCCCCTTTATTTCTCTATCGTTCCCCTTCCCCAACCCTAAAATCCATTAAATGGGCTAAAAAACCCTCTTTCCGACCTTAATATAAGGCCTGGCCCCTTTCCCACAGGCCCCTTTCAAACCACTTCCCCACGTGACCCTTCCCCAGGACCAAGGGCTTAAGTCCCGGAGCCAATCGCAATCGGAAGTCGGGCGGGTGAGAAATTCCTTTATAAAACTCTAAACCCCGATGCGATTAAATTATAACGTAAAACCTCCGCCCTGTTCTGCACCGTTGATCCGACCCACAGATCGACGGTGGAGCGCTAATCGCAAGGCCCCCCCGATCGCAATCGCAAGTCGCATGAGCGCCGCCCCGATCGAAATCTTCCGATTAGATCCTGGCCATCCATCCCCTTTCCGATCCGACGGCCCTCCGCTGATCGCAAAGCCTTCTGCTCCTCCTCCGATTGCACGCCCCGATTACATCTCCACCGTTGATCTCCCCACGATCCGACGGTCCTCCACCAATCGCACCCCCGCCCGATCGCCGATCGCAATCCCTTCTCCCGACGCCCCGATTCAATCCTGGCCGTTCGTTTGTTCCACGATCCAACGGTTGGCGCTCAATCGCAGCAGCGCTCCGATCGCTGATCGCAAGTCCTTTGTTTCCCCTCCGATTTAATCGCAGCCTTCCATCCTCCCCGCGATCCAACGGTCATCGCTCAATCGCATGACCCTCTCCGATTGCAATCGCAAACCGTTTTTTGTGACCCCCGATTGCGATTGAGCGATTAAATCGCAGCCGTCCATCGTCCCGCAGATCAACGGTTGTTGCTCAATCGCATTAGTCCTCCCGATCGCGGTCGCATCTCTTTTGGTCTCCCTTCCGATTTAATCCTGGCCGTTGATTCATTCAGATCCAATGGCCCAGATCTCGTCGCTCCCCGCCTGCTCTCCCCCTCCGATTAAATCTCCACCGTCCGTTTCCGCCCAGATCTACGGTCTGCGCTCAATCGCAACAGCGCTCCGATCGCTGATCGCAAGTCCTCTTGTTTCACCTCCGATTCAATCACAGCCGTCCATCATCCCGCAGATCAACGGTCCTGGTTCAATCGCATCTCCAAGTTCAATCGCAATCAGAACTTTTGTGTTGTGCGCTCCGATCGCGATGGTGCGATTGTATCGTGATCGTTCGTCTCTCCCAGATCTGACGGTCCTTGTTCAATCGCCCTCCACCTCCACTGGGTCCCACTCTTACATTCGTTTCCATTGCATTTCATGTGTTTTTCCCATTTTATGTATGGTCCCGTTACTCAATCTCCACCGTTGATCTTTGTCCCCAGACCTAAATCTAATGGTCTGCACTGCATATTATCCCCGAACCCTATTAATCATAAGATCTCACCGTTTCATTGCATTTTGTTAGCATTATAGTAAAACCACCATTTCTCCACCACGTTGCATTCTTTCCATTTTTTCTCCGCTGTTCCGCCACCATTCCTCTGCCTCCATAGCATTTCTCCACCACTGCCCGGGCCCTGTGATAAGTTTATTTCATCACGCAGGTAGTGCAGGGAGGCCATTTCAGCCGGCCAGCGAAGCAGCAGAAGCAAGATTTGAGAAGGATTCGAGCCTGTAATTGAAGATTAATGTTTTAATCATACAGTCAAAGGATTAAGGCACTGTTTGAAGACTAATGAACGCACCAGCAAGTCATGATTGCACCACCTAAAAACAGAGCGCGTTTACTCCAGAAAGTACACCTCCCTACAGCGCCTTCTTGCCTTCTCGAGCCCTGAGATAATTAAATACACTGACTGAAGCTCATTTCAGACAGTCCGCAGACAAGATTGTTGTGCTTACGGAAGGCCATGCACTCTCGACAGCTTCGTTCATTTCAACAAGCGTACGTCAGACGTTGCACCCCAAGCGCACAAAGAATGTCCCTGAAGGATTTTTCCATCAAACTACAGCTCAAAGACAATCATGCATTTATGAGACAGACCCGCCTAGTAGTTTATCCTATCCCCGAATTCAAATCACCTGGAGTACAACGACCCCAAAATGTCAAGATCAAATCCGAGGTAGATCGTTCTCTTACCAAAAAGATGAGCGAATTGAATATGCAGCATTCTCAACCAGGATGGGCCTCGGCCCTGCATTCATCATTATTCTTAAATGTAACATTTAATGAGCACCTACCTCCTGAGTCGATCTGAGGATCATCCTTTGTTATAAAAGCACAGCAAGAACATTGTAAAGGGGTTGGTTGTTGTTGGTTCTATCAGCGAACTGTAAGCATTTTGTCCCGAGCCAAGTTTCATGTGTAACAGTTGTATGATAGGCTGAGAAATATGATGTATTCAGGCTGAATGTAAAAGCTTTGGGCAGTGATGTACCTGATTGGTGTAGTGTTTAACATGATAAGCAATTTTCATTGGATCCTGATCTACAGCAGTTGGTGATGTTCTTCTTATCTATGTGTTTATTTCCATTTCATTTCATGTTCTTATGACTGACATCTGAATGCATGATATAAGATTTACCCTTGTTAGGTACCTTGTATCCCAGCTCTCTCAGTCTTGAATGTTTTCTGCTCATATGTGTGTCTGAATATTGTTTTTAATTGACTAAACCAGTGTAGTGGATGATTATTGCCTACTCTCTGATGTGCAAGTTGGTGAAATCAGTATTCAAATGTTTTTGTTAAGATTTAACTGAAAGAGGTTAGGAACATTGGGAGGTGTAAAGCCTGTCGCTGCCTCTTCATAACCTTCCCTTCCATATAAACCTTTTCAAGATCCCTTGTGTCGCCTATGGTTTTTTCCAAGCAGGCCTAGAGTTAAATGACCTCTGGCCTGATCTATAGACAGAATCAGATGGTTTTCCATCTTTCATCCTCATCACTTAGTGTTCCATCTCACCAATCAGTCTATGAGATCCAAATGCTCTAGATGACTAGCCCAATTGAAGCTTACACATTGAACATAAGTAAATCCTTTCTTGACTCCATTGCCCAATGGCCTTGATGTTCCCTGAGTTATCTACCTTTGCCTAGCTTCCTTCTTTACCCATCCTTGTCTTGTGATGAAACCTTCCTTCCTGATTCTCAACAACCAAACTCAAACAATCAAACAAATAACTTTGAGCCTATAACCAGCCTAAAACCATAATTTAGAACTTCAAAGACATATATCCTTTGATAATCATAGAGAGATCCCTCTCTGGACCTAGGAGGGCTAGATCCTAAGGTCTGAAAGTGGTTCTATGTTGCCTCATCTTTTGGTCTTTGTCAACCTGGCCAAAACATGGGAACCCCAACAGGGTAAAAGTCCTAAAAGAAAGATCAAAGGACTTATAAAAAATAATATACCCCAAAAAAGAAAAAGAAATAAATAAAACATGAAAGTGTGCAAGTCCAAATGCCACTACTTTTTACTTTTGCAGATGATTATGGAAGAGTGTCAATAAATGCCATAATCCATGATGAGTTGAACTGCTTAATATTGACTTGTCATGCTTCAATTTACTTGTTTTAGATAGAGAATAAAGAGTTGTTAGACAGTTTAATCCTGACAATTCAGTAGATAGGTATAGAGTAAAAAGGAGCTCATCAGTTTAATTTGAACCCTCGAATGAAATAAGGTAGAGTTAGATAGTTTTTATTGCTTTCAAAAGAATAAAATATTTAAGGTTGCTAGCTCAAATGCACCTGCAAAAAGGAAGAAAAAATGTTAGAGTTATGTTGGGTAGGTATAAAGAAGTGGGAAAATCATTGTAATATTTGTCACCGGCCAACAATCACTAATTTCCTCTCCCCAATAGTTATTATGCGTTCTAGACTTCCAGTTAAAGAGGCTCAGAGCATTTCTCTAACTTCTATTGGGACCGGACCCAGGGCTCAATAACTGATAAGTTAAAAATGTTGAATTTCTATATTAATCCTTAATTATCATCATTTATCCCTCATGCAGTCATCATTATTCAATTTCATAATTAAAGACATTTTTACTTAATGAAGGATAAAATCCCCTTTTGACTAATCTCCTTCATTCATAAAAACATAAAAAACCCTCCAAAAGTATTATATTCTAAGTCAAAGTGTTCAAATTATAAATGATAAAGCTTTGCTTTTACATTATCACTTTACTTAGTCATATAATTATATTTTGGTGTATTACATCATCCCTAGTCATATTAATTTCTAATTTACTTAATAAATCCTTATAAACACACCTTATCCTAAGTATTATAACTCCTTTTATCTAATTATCCCCTAAACCCACTATTAGAAGATTTTTTGACCAAAGAATATTATCCACATGGTGAATTAAAACCCCAATTACACTCCCTTTGGTCTAAAAACTAACCCTATTCAAATACCCTGCCCCCTATAGTGAATAGGCATCTCCATAGTCTATAACTATATAATACAAATAAAATAAAAAAGCACTTTATACATATTTTATATGTCTAAAGCGGAAAAAATACTACTTCGACTATGTCATTTTAAGCCTAAGTTTTTATAAAGGTGATGTCCCCGCATCTTTTTAATTCACTTATTACCCTTCCCCAACTTAACCCAAGGTTAAAGTGTGAAATCGCACTACAAAAACCTTTACCTTTTTAATAATTCCCGTTATGTAAAGCCTCATGCTTTATATAAAGTTAACCCAAGGTTTTAACCCCGCATAAACATAGCTTTCATGTATTAAAACTTTGTTATAAAGCATATATTACAAAGGCTTTATAGTTATCCGCCATCGCATATGTCGCCCGATCCCACCTAACCTTTCCCCCACAGCTTCCCAATACATTTTGGCCATTCGCTCCAACCTTTCTGATCTAACGATCGAGGATGCATTTCACGCCCGAAAAACAAACGTTTGCCAAAAACCAAAAGTAACGCGAAAAAATCAGTTTTAGTGAAACCACCCCATACGATGTGGCACCTTTTGATTGTGTCACGTCCATTTTGCACAAAACAGCGTACCATTCTATGCCAACACGAAACCCACTAATGGCTTTTCGCATTCGAAAAATCAAAACCCATTCCCACTGATGATATGACTCGCATTTATGGTGAGTAATAAAATTTTATATCATAAGTTTAAACCTTTGTTTCATTATTTTCCACTGTTATTTTCGCTCCCGATTGTTAAAATAAAACTCTATCTGACTGTGTAAATGCCCAAAAACAGGCCAAACCCTGGCCAATTTTTTCCAGGAAACCTGATTTCCTCTGTGAACCTTTTAAATCCAATCATCTGCTTATGACTCTGAAGATCAATTCCGAAACACAAAAGGAGTTTAAAGCCTACAGATCTATTAAAAAGCTCCTTTTTTACAATTTAAACCATTCAGGAAACCCTGTTTCCTGTCTTAACCCAGTTTTCGTCTCTCATAGAACCTAACTGAGCAAAAAACCCAAAAGAGATTATCCTTAACCAAATTTTCTCAAGGATCCCTCTGTTAAAATGAAATATTCCTGCAAATAGTTTAAACTTGCAGAATTAAACCTAAAAATTCCTAAAAAGCAGAGTTAAACCTCCACAGACTGATCTCATTCCATAGGTATTTCAAGAGCCTTCAATCACCTCCCTGCAGCCAAGATTTCATTAACAAATTGTTTGATTTTTGTAGGTTATTATTAGAAAAATAAATTGGGCCAACAGTTTCAATACTAGTTGACAAAATTGTTTGCTTCAGATTCTCAGATTTTAAATCAAAAGCTTCATTCAACAAATAGTTTGTATACAAAGAAATAATAAAATCAAGTCAGAGAGAAATCATAATGATGGAATTTTCACAGTAAGTGGTAAACGTGAAATAATAATTCACAGTGACAGTGAAAACATAATAGTGAAAAAGAGATAGTTAAAGTGTATCAGGTAAAAATCAGAGTGAAAGTTAAAACAAAGTTACAGAGAAATCAAGGTAAAACAGTAAAAGTAAAAACAGATTCAGTAATGGTTAACAGAGAAGAAAATACTTTCACCACCAACAATGAAGTCTATCCAAAGTGAAAGTATAACAGTTAAAAGAACAAAAGGGTGAAAAGATGAAAACATAACAAGAAGGAACATTTTTGCAAAACTTTCATGTTTAAGTCATTATTTTTCAGAAACTATTGTGACCAATACAAGATGAATTTTATAAAACTGAAGGAGTTTTATGTTCTTAAGATTTCCAACTAAAAAAACCTCTCTCACTTTTCTAACAACCCTTATGTATTTGGAAATACTAAACAATATTGGAAAGCACGTTTTGCAAAAAATTCCTATTAAGTCATCATGTTGCAGAGGATATTGTGGAAAACCAGAAATACATCTTACAAAATTGAAGGAAATATTTTTTCCTAAGAGCCCTATCTACAAAAACCTATCTCACTTTTTGCACAGGCATTACAGAACATAAGATACATGAGCATCTTTATAGCCTATTTTGCAGACTCTGTAAAACTTTGTTTTACACATCTTGTTGCAGAGCCTATTGTGAATATTTGGAGCATATTTTGAGGGAACAGAAAGAGGTTTATCTCAAAAACATATTTAGCTACAATAACCTCTTTCATTTTTTAAATATCTATTGTATATTGAGAAATACAAAGATATCATTGGACCCCAAGTTTGCAGAATTGCTGGAGCAGAATGCACAAAGAAAGGAAACAGTTAGTGACTTGGATACCTCATCATCAACTAGGAGTTGAAATAAAATTAGAATTATCTTCTTAGTCCTCATATATCCATGAGTATAGTGCCAAATGGGTCCATTAGTTTTGAGTGTCCTTTTATTAATTTCTATTTATGTAAAACAGTTTGAGATATTTTGTAAACCAATCTTGATATTTTTCAAGGTATTTTAGTTTAGAATTTGTATAAATAATTCACTCTTTGAAGTATTTTTGTGTGGAATAAAATTGCTGAGATTATTATAGATATTTTTTCTGGTGCTTTGGAGGCTCATGTGTTGATTTCATAGCAGCAGAATGGACAACAGCCAACAGGACTTCATAACTCAGGATTCATGCGATAAGCTAATGATTAAAGTGATTTCTTATTGTCATTGTTTCCTCATTTGAAGTTTCATTCAATTTCATATATTTATTCAATCCAAATGTTTAATTAGGAATATTATTTCAGGATAAGTGTAAAAAACTCCCTTTCTTAACTACTTGATCATTTCAATATTTTCTGCTGATTTCCGGACTTAAGAATTCTTGGTTGCTCCTTAGTCCCATTTGACCTCTGCCTCCTTCTCCTTATTTCCGGATCAAAGGATCCTTCACTGCCCTTTATCATGAAAGAAATCCATCCCATCAAATCAAACTATTCAAATCTCTGAGGGTTATCTACCTTGCCCTGAGTACATTAGCATCTTTTTGGCCTTGCCTTTCAGTCTTGCTTGCTACATCTTAACCCCATAGCCCAATGGACTAGTAGATCCCTCTTTAATTTGTCTCCAAGTAATATTATTCCCACCAAACATTTCAAACAAAAAACCATGCGCCCAATCATACCTAGCCTAAAATTTAATCCAAAACAAAGTTAAATCATAAAGAGAGAGCCCTCTCTGAAATTTTGGAAGGCTAGATCCTAGATTTCCAAAGTAGGTTTTTGGTTACCTCTAGTAAGTTACAAAGTTTTAAATATTTCTAATAGAAAATTTAATAGAGTGATAACACATTCTAAGTTTAACAGATTCATCATCTATTTCTTGTTTGTCAAAGTAGTCATTTATTCTATCCACATGTAAGTTGAGTAGTAGTAGAACTACTTGCATCATATAAAGGAATATTGGACTGATAGTCCTATGGTAGAACAAATAAAGGTAAAGGTAAGAATAAGGGAGCATACCATGTTGCCATGATATGAGGTTGGGGAAACAAAGGAGGGTTAACAAGAGGAGGGTTTACAAAAGGAGGTACAGGGTTAAATGGAGGAAGGTGAACAGTGGGAGATGAAGTTAATACAACAGAATTCTATTGTAAGGTGGATGGGTCTAAGACTACCTGGGTTATCCAACTCTGATATCTAGTCCTAGACATGCTTTTTTCTAGGGCTGAGTCAGATAGGATATTCTAGAAGTATTAAGGTTTTCAGGTAGGGAACTTGCTTTGTGGATTGGTTTGCTAACAACTAGGTTTTTAGAACTAGGAGAATTCCTAAGGATGCTTTCAGGATTGTCAACTATTGCAAGAGGATTTCGGTCAAGATGAGATATAGTACAGATTCTTCTAGAATCCAAACCTGGACCCAAGAATCAGAAAGGTTGAGAGTTTATGATAGTCTTGAAGGAAAAACCAATCCGTGAAAGAAATACTTAATCCAAAAAGTAATTCTTGACTGGGTTATTTTGATGTTTTGATGGTAAAATAATTTTTCCTAGTGGAATATATGGAAAACCAATGGAGTCAGCTGGCCTACTGAAAACCAGTAGAGTCACCAGGTGGAGGATTTTTACTTGTTTTATGGTTAGTTGTTGTCCACAATCAGCAACCAGGTACCATTCTTGTCTAACACTTGATTCATCTAAGTTTAAAATGAGGTTTTCTCAGTTTTTTGAGTTTATATTTTGTTGTTTATTACTCAGTATTTCCCAGTATAGTCACCACTATGTTGGCTCCTCGTGATTTTCAATATTGGCAAGAACAAACGCTGCAGGGAACCACATCAGAATCACTTTGGAATCCTAGGACCTATCCTTCCTAGACTCAGAGAGGGATCTCTCTATGCAATTATTTATAGATGATATGTATTTGTGCTTTTGTATGTGATGTTAGGCTAGCTATGAAGTTCTAAGGACTTATTTTTTTTATTGATTGATTGATAGGTTGATAGATCAAATGGTGTGATTAATTGAAGGAAGTGTTTCAGCTGAATAGATAGACCATGAGAAACATTAATCCATTGGGCTATGGAGTCATAAAAGGATTTAATTGTTCATCAACTCTGCAAGGGTTTTCATAGGGAAAGCTAACTATATCAAGTAGATATATTATATTAGGTGGCATATGAAATAAAAATAAGTTGTGAAGGCAGTAGAACTATAGTCAGTTAAGAATCTTCTAGCTCTACTTTAACAAGAAAAGTGTTTTAGGTAACTGTTTGAGACAAACCAAAGGATAGGGCACACCATAGACTTCTTTGGCCAGAATTTAATAAGAAAACCTTTAAGACAACAATCCAACAATCCTAGAATTACTTTCGGACAAAGAAAACATTTAAGATAACATTGAGTGCAACTTGTTAGGACCCCATAATGTACCATTTTGACCATACATTTTGCTATCATTCCACTCTTTTCCAGTCCATATTTAAAGCTTATACTATCACTTTCATCCATTCTTCCAAAGGTATATAACATTCTTCTCTTTACTATATGTTTAACTTGTTTTACATGTAATTTTACATTACTTTCATATTTAATCATTAATCTAAGATATATAGTTGCTGAGACAGTTTGAAGAATGCAAATAATCTATCATGGCTGTCTGAAGACCACGTTGCTGAAATAGTCAACATGGTACACAAATCTCGTTGCTGAAATAGCCCGTGATTTGCGATTCTGAAGCAGTATTTTAGGCATGACGACAACAAGAAAAGAAAAGTAAGGAAGTTGTTACATGGGCCATAACAACTGCAATTTGAAGCTAGTACCATCGTAACCATTGTAACAACATTTTTCTATGGAAGAACAGAAAGGTCCTATTTCAGTATAGAAGATCGGATTGGATTAAAAATATGATTTCTATAATGTAATCAATTGTAACAGATGTCTCCTCTTTAAAAAGAGGAGACATTAGCATTAGGGGGAATTAGAGAGACAACGGGAGGTTTATTTTGAACAGAGAAGGAACGTGAATCCTTTGTAATATGTTACTTTCGACAAATGAATAAAAGCTTGTTCTAAGTAATTCATTTTAATTCCTTCTTCTGGGGAATCTTGTGAGAAGGAAAGGGCCCACCTTCTTCACAAGATTCACCCATTTATTTCCATAGTTTGTTAACTGTTCTTTTTCATTTATGCCTTGTTAAACTTTGTTTGTTGAAATCATTCATGAAGTATTGGAACTCTGTTATTTATTACTGAAACTATGTTTCCGTTACTCGTGCATTTTTTTCATACAATTCATTCTTAGGTAATTGTGGATTATTTCAATTGTTGATTTTGTTCACAGAATGAGTTTGTGAAAGTGTGGTAATCAGAAATAGGTGTTGAAGATTCCTACTTGGGGAATAGGTTCCTATTCTCTGTTATAGCGTAATTGGTCTTTCCTTTTGCAGATTGGTTTCCTTTCCTAGATTGCTGTCTTTTTAATGTAATCCAGGATTCTTTTGGTAATTGTCTACAATAGGAGGATTGTATTTGTTGTAACTCAAGTAGAACTTCAGTTTGTTGAAGCAATGTGTGATTAGTGTAATTTTTACTACAAAATTTCATTGCTTTTCAGATTGAGAATATACAGTGTGTGATTTCCTTTGAAATAAACAAAATTCCCTGGGTTGGAAATTTATGTAGCACTTGAATTGTTTAATTCAATAAACAATTAAAGTGACCAAAATTTTGGTGCCGTTGCTGGGGAAGGAAATTATAGATTTCAAAAGCATTGATTTTTTTCTTTCAGATGTGCAGATTGCATGAGAGGATGCGGAACCCATAAGAAAACTAACCTTACAGGTGGCAAGGGCAAAGGAAGGGGAGGAAGGAAGACCTTTATTGACGAGATCGTATCAAAAGCTGAATATTCTCAGAGATTAAGCTCTCGAAGGCCAAAGCCTCAACACTCCCCTCAATTGAATTATGAAATAGAAGAAGTTGTGAGCCCTGATAACGTTGAGGAACCAACAACAAGTGTTGAAGAACCAGCAAGAAACGTTGAAGAACAAGTAGAAAGTGTTGAAGAACCATTAGAAAGCATTGAAGAGCCATCAGAAAATGTTAAGGAATCAGCAGGAAACATTGAAAAGCCAGCGGAAAACATTGAGGAGCCAGTAGAAAACATTGAGGATCGAGCAAGTGTAGTAGGAGATCAAACAATGGAAGGGAACAATGAAGGATTTTTCGCCGGAGGACAAGTAGATCCTGAAGGAGAGGGAAAAGATGAGAATTCTCTCTCTACCTTGGGATTTCCTATTGGTGATCTCCCTAGAGGAGAAACTCCCATGAAAAATATCCCACTTTCAGCTTTACCTAACTTTCATGGTTTATCTTCTGAAGATCTTGACGAATTTCTTTTTGAATTTGATATATTATGCAGAAGTTATGATTATGTTACTAATGCCCAGAAGTTGAAGCTATTTCCAGCAACACTAAAAGGAAATGCACTAAGGTGGTTCATGAGTCTGGGAGGCCATGTAGTCACAACATGGGAACAGATGAAACAAAAGTTTCTGCTTAAATATCAAGACTACTGTCGGACAAGAGAAAAAAGAGAGGAACTATTTAAGATGGTACAAAAGGAGGATGAGAATTTGGAGGACTTTGTGGAAAGACTACAATACAACCTGTAGAGATCCAATCATCCCGATGTAAGTAAAAATATTCTTAAAACAATATTACTGAAAGGGGTGAGGGATGATTGTCTATATATGCTAAATATGCTTGGTAAAGGGGATATATCCAAAGAATCATATGATGAAATTGTTAACCTTTGTAAAATATGTTCAAAAGGAGCTGCAAGGAACAGGTAAAACAACAGGGATACCACATATTCAAGAGTTCAAAAATCAGCCAGTGGAGGAGCAACAAGAGCCGAAATAGGTATTTTACTTGAAGGATTTAAAACTGAAATGTTAAGTTCTTTTGCTTCACAAATTGACACCTTCAGGTTAAAAAGAAAAAAGTAGAAGCAGATGCAGCTTTGGCTGTCTTTTGCCCCAAATGCAAAGATAAACACCCACTAATGGAATGCCCGTTGTACAAGATACCAATTTGCACCCTTTGTGAGAAGGATCATGAAACACAACAATGCCCTTCTTTATCAGGAATAAAAGCAGCATTGCAACCAACTGAAGAAGAAGCTGAAGTAGTCTATCTGCTGACACAGAGAAGGTAATGGCAACCACGAGGACAAGGTATGAACTCTAATATGCCATTTACATCTTCTAATCGTTGGAACAATTATCCTTATTTTAGTCAAGAAAATTACCCTCCCTTTAACCAAATGCAATACCCACCCTTCAATCAAATGAATTAGCCACCCATGCAACAAACAAACCCTCCCATTGTAGATCCTGCAATGTGGACTCCTTGGCCTCCACAACAACAATCTTACTTTAATCAGTGGAATTCAGATTTGAGGGGTCCACAACTCCCTTTTCCGAATCAATTTCCTCAATTTTAGCAACCACTTCCTTTACCATTAGGTGCTCCACCAAATAATCAAATGATGAGACCCCAACTACCTGTACAACCAAATCCTAACCCCAATAATAAAGATGTGCAAGTTCTTGATATTCAGAACCAACCTATATTTCCTGTTTTCCCTGCACAATGTAATGACATTCATTTACGATTTGGGAAAATAATTGAACCCATTATCGATGATGTTACTTCTTCTGATTCTGATAAAGAAGAAACTGAAAAATGTGATTCACATAAAGAGGTATAACCACCCTCTAATAAGGATGCTGAAATAGCAGATCCACCATTCCCTAAGCGTTTAGTTTTAACTAGAACGCCTGAGCCACCTACTTTTAATCTTCTAGGGGAATTGCAGAACCTGTATGTTAAAATTCCACTTTTACAGGCACTAAGAGATGTACCAATTTATGCCAGAACGATGAAAGATATTTGTGTTAAGAAACCCGGTAGGAAAGCTAAAGATCCCCTTACAGTCCATGTTATGGGTGATCTATCTGCATTAATGTCCAATTAAACTCCCCTCAGTTAAATATGGTGACCGCGGCCATCCTACTGTGACAGTCCAAATCGGTAAAACAATAATCCCTCAAGTTCTGGTAGATTTAGGTGCTGCTATAAACATTATGACTCTTGAAACTTCACAACTGTTACAGCTAAAGAACGTAATCAGAGATACACCAACCATTCTAGAGTTAGCTGACCGTTCTACAATCAAACCAGAGGGAGTTATTGAAGACCTAGTCATCTCAGTTGAGTCCTGGAATTACCCAACTAACTTTGTGGTGTTATAGACTAAAACAAAGTTGGGGGGAAATCCTTTAATTCTGGGAAGGTCCTGGCTAGCTACAGCCGATGCCTTTATCAGCTGCAGATCTAGTTCATTGACAATTTCCAATGGATATGAAACTAAGTAGCTTACTCTTTACCCTCACGCTACACCCATGATTAATAATGATAATTCTGTATGGATGGACTATGATGATCATGCTATTCAACCTATTTTGACTATCGAACAAGCTTTAAGTCTTAAAGATACCACTGAGGATGAGGTAATTAATAATTTTATTTGTGAACCCTCCTCGGTGATTATGGAAACACATAATCAACTGGCTGCACTCTTGAAATCAGATACCTAGGAAAATATTAAACTTGAAGATCTTCCTCAAACATCGACCACCATCTCTTCTAAGAGCATAACAGTAGAAATTGAACCTGGCAAAACATTGAACATAAACCCCAACTTGACAGTTGCTGAAACACAACAATTAATGAAGTTAATTATTGAAAATAAAGAAGCATTCACATGGGACTATAGAGATATGGATGTAATATCTCCTGAATTATGTACTCACCGTATTTATATCAAGGAAGGTTGTCGACCAGTTTGTCAACCCCAACGACGAATGAACTCTAATTTAAGAGAAATTGTCAAAGAGGAACTTCAGAAATTGCTTAATGCAGGGTTTATATACCCTATATCTAACAGTGAATGGGTGTCCCCATTGGTAATAGTTCCTAAGAAAAATGGGAAATGGAGAGTGTGTGTAGATTATAGAGCCTTAAATAAAGCCACTCAAAAGGATCACTTTCCTTTACCGTTCATCAATCAGGTGTTGGATAACTTGTCAGGGAAGAAATTCTTCTCCTTTTTATATGGGTTTAGTGTTTATAACCAAATCAAAATTTCACCCCAAGACCATTATAATACCACTTTTACTAGCCCTTGGTGAACTTTTTCCTATAGATTTCTTCCATTTTGACTATGTAATGCACCAAAAAACTTTCAAAGGGCAATTATAGGAATCTTTTCTGATATTCAGAATGACTCTATGGTGTTGGCTGGATAAATCGTTCTTGTGGACAAGACCGATCTCCCTAGTGTCAGAAGACAATCTAGCAACAAACGAACAACTAAGTTTGTCTTTCTCTAAATATATTCGTTTTACAAATAAATGTTATAAAGGTGTTGATCCTACCTTAGATCCAAATGCTTATTTGCGGTCGTAGTGCTTTTGTTGCATCAAAATCCTTCGTCGTAACAAGAGCTCTTTTGTCACAATAAAGTGTCGTATTTTTCCAACCTGCAATCACAAACAAGAAAATATTAAATAGCACCTGTATAACAAATAATTATAAAACATACCTATCATAGTGATCAAGGAATCTATGAAATAAACGATCAAACAACAGCTTATTGAAATAAACAATCGAATGACAATTTATTGAGAAAAACAGAACTTGATTGTATTGATCTTAAAATATACAGAAGAACCTTACAACCTTAGCCTTGATGTTCGAAAGGCCTTCCCGGGGTCCGAAGCAGGAATCTCCTCTACTTTGATAAGTCTTACACTCTTCCTTCAGGAGAAAAAAGAGGTATGTGATCTTTCCTCTCAAAAGCTTAGCAGAAAGAAGTCTAAATCTCAACAGCACTTCAACTCAAAAATCTTCCCTTTTTCTTCAATCCTCCATTAGTTAACTTAACATCAAAATCTTAACCCTTTGAGGCTACCCAATGCCTCCTTTTATAGAGCAGATGAGGAGGTTAGGATTCCACCTTTAAAGGGATAGAATCCTCCTTCAAAGGGATAGGCTCCTCACATCAAGGGATTAGTTCCTTAAGGTGTGGGATACATGCACCTTACTAAAGCATACTCATCCCCAAAAAATCTCATCCAGAACCTTCTAGAATTGACCAAAATTCAACTTTTTCAGTTTAATTTCGCGTTTTTTTGACTTTACAGGGGTATCGCAGGCATTACACTGGAAAAATGTGTTCTAGAATGCAATTTCTCTTCACATTACCTGCGTACCCTAGCTAAAAACACAGGTAAGTCTCATATTAACTGCGTACCCAAGGCTTTTTTGAGTTTTAAGGGTTTTTCCTCCATTTTTAGGGCTTGGAATGAGGAACAAAGGTTGTAAGACTTGCAAAGGAGGCATGTATGAGTGTTTAATGAGCTCATACAGTCAGCAGAATGTCAAGGTGACATTTTTTAGTGTAACATATGGAAATATTTATGGATGAATTTACCCCTTATGGTGTGTCTTTCGAATATTCATTACAAAATCTTGAGAAAGTACTTAAACGATGTATACAAGCTCACCTCTTCTTAAGCACCGAAAAATGTCATATGATGATGAGTGAAGGAGTAGTGCTTAAACATTTTATCTCATCTAAAGGAATTCAGGTAGATCCATCCAAATACAAGTCATTCAGAAGCTTCCTATTCCTAAAACACAAACTGATGTGAGAAGTTTCCTGGGACATGCTAGATATTACAGGAGATTTATTAAAAAAATTTCCAAAATAGCTTCTCCTTTGTTTGTGTTACTTATGAAAAATGTTGAATTCAAGTGGACCAATATTTGCTAGGAGGCCTTTTTAGAACTTAAGCATCAATTATCCACAGCTCCTATTTTGAGAGGACTTGATTGGGCACTTCCCTTTCATATATCTTTTGATGCTTCAGATATTGCAATTGGAGTTGTCTTGGGACAAGAGGAAAACCATCTTCATTATGCTATCTACTTTATTAGTAAGAATATGACTCCTGCTGAGCTTAATTATATAGTTACCGAAAAGGAATTTTTAGCAGTAATTTATGCTATTAATAAGTTTCGACATTACATTAGTGGTTACTCTACTTTTTTCCATACTGATCACTTGGATATTAAGTATTTAATGAACAAATATGTTACAAATGCTTGAGTCACCAGATGGTTATTATTATTACAAGAGTTTGATATTACGATTGTAGATCGACTAGGTAAAGAAAATGTTGTTGCTGATTTCCTTTCTCGGTTAAAAGCTGATGATAATACTCCAGTAGATGATTCCTTTCCTAATGAGTATTTATTTACAGTATCTGCTCACTCACCATGGTATGCAGACATTGCCAATTATTTGGTTGCAGGGAAGTTACCATCACACCTATCACATCGAGAGAAAAGAAAAATCATTCAACAAAGTGCTAGGTATAGCTGGATAAGAGGGTGTCTTTTCTATACAGGACTTGATCATGAAATCCAATGATGCATTAGAGAGGATGAGGTGTATGATATACTAAAATCTTGTCATGATGGCCCTTGCGGAGGGCATTTTGCTGATAAGAGAACGGCACATAAAATTCTTAGGATGGGTTATTATTGGCCCTCACTCTTCAAGGATGAAAAGAAATATGTTCGGGCTTGTGATAACTGTGAGAGAATGGGTCAACCTAATCATAGAGATGAAATTACATTAAACCCCCAGGTAATACTTGAACCATTTGAAAGATGGGCCTTCGATTTTATAGGACCCATTAATCTTCCATCCAATCAAAGAGTTTATATATTAGTCTGCACATATTATATGACTATATGGGTGGAGGCCAAAGCACTCCTCAGAGCTAATGAAGAAGGTGTCCTAGCTTTCCTATTTCAAGAAATCTTTGTTAGATTTGGAGTCCCTAGAGAGCTAGTTACAAATGGAGGACCTCCTTTCAATTCTCATGGTTCCAAAGCCACCCTTCAAAAATATCACATTCATCATAGAATGACTACACCATACCACCCCCAAGCCAATGGGCAGGTGGAGAGTACAAACAAAGTAATAGAAGCCATTCTAACCAAAACAGTGAAGGAGAACCGGAAGGATTGGTCTCAAAGACTCCCTGAAGCACTATGGGCTTACAGAACTACCTGGAGAATACTACAGGATTTTCTCCCTATGAATTGGTTTATGGTAAAAGTGTTGTTTTTCCTGTGGAATTTGAAATTAAAACCTTAAGGACTTCTTTAGTTGTTAACCTTGATTTGACTGATGCACAGACAACTAGGTTGCAACATTTTCATGAATTGGATGAAAAAATATTAGATGCCATTCATCAGACAACTATGATCCACCAACAAAGAACAAAGTGGCATGATTAAATCATCAAGAATAAGTAGTTCCAAAAAGGTAATTGGGCTTTATTGTATGATTCTCGGTTTGAAAATTTTCAAGGGAAGCTACGTACAAGATGGCTGGGACCCTACGAAATAGATGTTATTTTTCCCAATGGAACAGTAAGGCTCTTAACAATTGATGACTCTAAAACACCACTATTAGTAAATGGTCATCGGCTTCATCTGTACCAGCGCCCTATTTCCAAAGAAGATTTTAAGGCTACTTGCATGGCAAATGCACATTATCTCTTTTTAGGGGAGTCTTCTACCCCTCATTGCAATTAATTTTTCTGCATTGTATTTTTAGTATTAGATTAGATTTCTTAAAATAATAATCCCTGTCAAGGGCTAGCATGTTACAATTGATTATGTTGCAGATTTTTGATTAAGGAAAGGCTTACCAAGGAAGGAAAATTTCACCACAAGAAGATCCAAGCTTCATGTTGAGAAGCATTGCTTCCCTTACTTCAACTCATTTCCCCATCTTCCAGTAACATTTCATCATTCATTCCCTTCATTCCTTTTTCCATTTCCATATCATTTTCCCTATTTTTCCCATTGTTGAAACACCATTCTTTAGCAAATACTTTCCCCATTTTTCATATTGCTGAAACACCATTCCTCAACAAATATTTTCCCCATTTTCCCATTGCTAAAACATCACTCCTCAGCAACACTTTCCCTATTTTTCCATTGCTAAAATGCCACTTTTCAGTAGCATTTCATCCATTTTTCCCGCTGCTGAAACACCATTTCTTTCTCTAAAGACATGACTAAGCAACATTTTCTATCATGAAATCATCTTCTTCAGTTCGTTCATTTCCACTTCTCCTTTTTCTTATGCTACTCCTGTCCTTTCATTGCCTTTTCCTATGATAAAATAGATCTCTAATATAATATCCCTCATGTTTCAAAAAGGTTCTAAAGTTATTCCATGACTATTGAGCCATTATAAACAAGCACTATATTTTTCGAAGTACAAATCAAAGGTAAACATGAGGTATGTAATTTTATATGTAAGTACAATTAAACTATGGTTAATGAGAAGATTTCATTTATTATGACCACAATATCCACACACTTAAAGACATCATTTCAGTCATAGTTTTTGGGGCCCTTGTTTTTGAAATCTTGGTTAGAACATTTTGAATTTTGAATAAAGGATGACCTTTTGAGTTGCGGCATGAAGACACATGGCAATCGCGACCACGTCGCAACTACCAGGAGTCGCGGAAGCATGAGATAGCTGAAGAAAGAACACGCACAAGTACAGATGAAGAAAACACACAGCAGAAGATAGAAAGCGGAACACACAGATAACAGGAGAGAAGCTGGAAGCAGCTAAAGAAAAGACACAGGGAGGAACTGATAGTCGCGATAGCGGGTGAATAAATAACAGTCACCCGGCTGAAAGAAGAGAGGATGCAGCAGAGGTTGCGAGGCTCATGACAGGAGAAGAAGCACAGAGCGGCTGCGGGAAATCATGCATGACATCTCTATGGTTCCTAATATTCTCTATTCTACCTTTCTGTTCCGTAAGACATCTGTATCAGGGTTGTAAGCTATCGCTGAAGATGTTATGTAATCATGAGCTTGGCCAAGAGATTAATATAATGAAAGGTTGCTATCTCAATAAGAGGTTTACATGCATGTAATGTGTTTATGCTGGTTTAAAATTTTATTTGCTAATATCTAAATGCTTCTTAAGTGCTCTTGCGTACATGACTCTGTCTATATAATCGATGCATTGTCCATCATGAGTTGCGACTCTGTTCCTTGCCATTGGTCTAATCCCCTTCTGCATGTGGTTGCGGCACGCCTCGGGTGAGACTCACTGCTCTCCGGAGTAGGGTGAAAATGCCGGCGTGATCCTAGACTACATCGGACTCCTTTGTTGGCCACAACTCCTGAACCTGGGTCTTGTCCGCGAGACCTGACTCCTCGCCAAAAAATGGTTCTATTGTTGGGATCTGCATGTTCTGAGGGGAACTAGATCATGGTATCGAGGATTTTTGAAGGAGAGATACGGCGATGGTGGGATAATCATCTCGACCAATTCATTGCTCAGCAAGCAGAGTTGACCAAGCAAAAGGAGGCGGCGATCAAGGAGCTCATCCTTTTCTTTGATTTAGCCAGCGATACGTACGAAATATTCTGGGGAAAATTCCCCAACGATCTCTACAATTGGTTGCGAAGGTTACAGACGAAGGTGCTTAGAGATGGCTCGCGGAAGATAAACCATAGGTGGATACACGGGGATCTGGTAGCTCTGCATCGGTTGAGCACGGAGCTGACTCGTGCAGTGGATTTTTGGGTCGAAACCACGTTGGACGGCTATATTGTGGAGTTTGCTGCCGAGTGCTACCAATCCTTTTCGAAAGCTGAAGCTATTTTCCGTTCCGGGTTAAGAGGGAAGCTGCTCAAGGAGATTCCGTTGTGGATTAAAGCCCTGATAGTGGATGAAGGGTTGATGGAATTCCACAAAGCAAGTATGGAAGCGTAAACCTCCGGTGCTGGGGGAAGGGAGAAGGGACCGATGCTACGTAGAATGTGAAGCGGGAAGCGGGGAATGGATGTTGAGGCCACACGCAAGTTGAGGGAGCGACGTGCACATCGACGGGCGCAGGATCGCCGATAGGTGGCGAAAAAGGGTGATGCGGGATTTAAACCGACGGGAAGCGGCAAGGAAGAACCAGAAGGAGGCGCCTCAGGGGATAGGGATTATGGATTTGGATACCCGGGAAGAAGACGGGACAGCGGTGGAAGTGCAGTGGGTGCATGGGAGCCCAGCGACGCGAGGAAGAGAGATGGTGACTAACGAAGATGATGAAAAGATGCAGCCCGAAGAGAGTTCTGATGGCGAATGGTACGGCGTGATGCAGCAGATGTTTCAAGAGCAGACAACACTCACTTCTCCAGGCAGCCCTACTTCCCACATTCTGCATGGCCAGGATCCCTACCTTCCCCTGGTACTGTATCAACCTTTAAGTAATATTTTCATTCAGTTACAAGCATTGAGTCAGTCGCACAGTAGTTCATCAGCGTCGGGAATGTCCGGTAATAGCAGCGTTACTAGTAGTGTTGTATTCCCTAGTGGAACCGTTACGCAACCAGGACCTGGAGGATTTATCCTGGTCAATACTCCGCAAGTACACATGGCTGGGTCTTTCACCTGGTATCCAGAGTTCTCTGGCCTGGGCAATGATGATGTAGAGCAACACTGGTATCTGTGCAAAGCCATCTAGAGGGCTCGGCAAACGCCAGATGCAGGGAAGTTAATAGAGTTCCAAACCACGCTCAGAGAGAGGGCTATGCGATGGTTTATCAAGTGGTCTGAGGCTCATCCTAACCCCGTAATTGCGGACGTAAAGCGGGATTTTGTCCGCGAATTCAAGCTTCCTCAGACAGACCAGCAGGGCCTGTCCGAGCTATGGGAAATTAAGTAGAAGGAAGGTGAGACCGCGTGGGAGTTGATGCGGCGATTCAAGGACGCGATCAGGAAACTTAGCTACCCGATTGATCCAAACCACCAGAGGGACTGGTTCATCAAGGCTCTGCTTCCCTTGACACGAACCCCTCTCACTCAGCAAAAGATTGATAATCTGCAGGACGCTTTGGAGCAGGCCATGAAGATTGAAGCCATGGCGGGCTACCCCCAGGAATACCGGGGGGAGGGGGGGGGGGCCGGCCCCGCAAGATCCTTCTTTGATGGGGTTGCAACACCAGATCGCCAGCTTGACTGAAAAGCTCAAGGAGCTCCAGCCGGTGAGACCAGCGCGGCCGAATGTTTGGTGCACTCATTGCCTGGTCGAGGGCCACGTCGCAATTGAGTGTCCCCGGTTGCATGGCGCAGGGGTAGGACCCTCGGTCGCGGCAATCCAGGGGGGTCCACCACCTGGTGGTGGCACGGCGATGAATCCGCAGGGGGTCTACCAGCCGCAACATCCTTACGCGGGGTTCCCACCTCAACCTGGTTCCTCCACCACAGAGTACTGCGAGATTTTCCGGACGCTGGGGCATCCTCCTCGGATGTGCCTGATACTACAGAAGTACTCCACGGTCCCAAACAATGTGTACTACGAATTTTGTGTTTCCACAACTCACAACACTGAGCAGTGCAGGGCGCTCGACGCACTTGCGGATCGATTGGATTGTCCCTCCTACAGGGTGAACGAGGCCCCAAGGGGAAGAGGCGGCGGCATGCGGGGAGGCCGCACAGGTGGACGCGGTCCGGTGAAATGTTACAACTGTGACCAGGAGGGTCATGTGGCTTGAGAATGTCCCCTTCCGTGACGACCCTGGTGTTCCCAGTGCCGGGTGAACGCCCATGCCACAGAGGACTGTCCGGAGCTAATCAAGAAGTGGGAAGAACGGACGAGGCAGAGGGGAGAAAATCTGATAAATTCAGAGCCGCGAGGGACCGCGACCCCAGACATGCAGAACATCGCGATCGTGACAAGGGGCGGGAAGAAAACTGGGGAGGATGCCCACGGGAAGGAGCCAGCACGAGTGGTTCGGCCGGCATCCCTGAAGATGTTAATCAGGCCCGAAGCCCAGAAGAAGTATTTCCAGGAGGAATTTGAGGCGTTCGCCCAGCTGCGGGACGCGGGAGGTCTGGAGGAGCCCGTGCTGCCAGAATCGGGGGCGCAGAGCGTCACAAGCACTGTGATCGAGGATTGGCTCCAGCTATTCCTCAGGATTGTTGACAATGCTGCGCTGCGGCAGCAGCTTAAGCATGATTTGGAAGGAGCATTACAGGGGCATACAGGACTTAGGAAGCCGGTGAATGCTGCCCCTCAATATGTGCAGCGCGTCAAGCGGAACAAGCAACGAACAGGGAAAGAGTTCCGGATTAACACGCAGGTCGCGGGCTTCCAAATCAGTGATACCATGCTGGATTTGGGGTCCGACGTCAACATCCTGCCACAAAAGACGTGGGAGGCCCTTGGAAGGCCACAGCTGGCCTACTCGCAAATCCAACTCAGGATGGCGAACCAGTACTGTATTCTACCAATTGACCGGCTTGAGGGTGTCGAGGTCGACATTGCGGGGGTGAAGACATACACCGATTTTGAGGTTATTGATATTATGGGCAACAAGGATCCTTATCCTGCCTTACTCAGCATCGATTGGGCTTTTGAGAATTACGCCATCATCGACCTTAAAAAGGAGCTGATGATTTTTGAGGATGGGGAGGTATGGGTCACCCAGCCCCTTGGCCCGTATCAGGGCCCGCGATATACGGAAACGGTGGACAATCGGGAGGATGCTCAGATGATGGACCACCTTTATCAGATGACTGCAGGAAAGCGGGACGACTATATTAACCCAACCGCGACTGGTTCTGTCAATTGGCGGAGTGTGCAGAGCTCGGAGCTCGGATCAGAACTCGCGTGGGAAGACTGGCAGTAAGGGGGGTACGAGACCACCACGTGGAGATGTGCTACCATTGCCCAAGTCTGGTGGGTGGGGACTGAGATCCGCGGATATCGTACCCTTTCAAACATGCAAGCTGTCAATACTTTTATTACCAAGGTGGAAGACATGGTCCCAGACGAAATCCGGATGCCACTTTTGGATGTGGCCTTGCAATCCACGTCGGCCCGGTGGTGGAAAAATCACCGCGACACTTTGTTGCGATGGGATTGCGTGGCAGATGCTCTGCGGGCACATTTTAAAGAGGATGACGAACCTCGCAGTATGCTTAAGTATCGCGGAACTTCCGACCCGCGAAACCATTTGCGTGCCTGTGAGGAGCAGTGGCGCAGTACCAGGTACCCGGAGGAGATGTGGGTCCACAGGTTTATCCACTCCTTGGATACAATCCCCCAAGCCTGGTACATGGAAGAAGAGCGGAAACGGGGAACCCGCTCGTGGCAGGAAGTCACAGACAAGTTTGTTCGGTGCTTCTCATTCGAAGGGGAGATGGCGCAGGAGTCTCGGGCCCTACAGGAAATCAAGGAGGTCTTGTTTTTCCGCCATCCCGAGCCCGACGAGGGCCCGGTTGTGTCACGACCTCAGGCCAGGCGCGAGTTGGTTTGCCAACGGATTGACGACGATCCGGATGATGATAGTCTGAGGGACCTCAGGCATCTCTATTTTGAAGAAAAGGAAGGCGAGCGGAACATCAGTGAAGAGCCGACGACTGAAGGAGTCCATTTACAGCCACTAAAGACGAAGAAGCTGAACGTTGGAATAGACGAGAAACCCAAGCTGGCAATGGTGGGAGATTACTGGGACAAGGAAATGACAAAATAAATTTTCAGCCTCCTCCGAGAATACGAAGACTTGTTCCCGTCCTCGGTTGCAGACCTGAAGGGGATCAAGGGGGACCTTGGTGAAATGTGCATTGTGCTGAAGCCGGATGACTGGCCTATCAAGCACCGACCCTACCGGCTGAACCCACGTATCAAAGAAAAGGTCAAGATGGAGATCGACAAGATGCTGGCCGCAGGTCTCATCTTTCCAGTAGAAGAAGCAGAGTGGGTGAGTCCCATTTTCATTCAGAACAAGAAGGACAAAGCGGAGATACGTGTCTGCGTAGACTACCAGAGTCTGAACAATGCCTGCATCCACGATCTGTTTCCCACTCCTTTCAGCGATGAAGTTCTAGATCATGTTGCGGGAAACGAAGCCTATTCCTTCACTGATGGGTTTTCGGGCTACCATTAGGTGCGCATTTCCGAAGAAGACAAAGCAAAGACGACATTCACCACTGAGTGGGGATCATTCACATACCACGTTATGCCATTTGGTCTGAAGAACGCACCGGCTTTGTTTTCCCGGATTGTAATTGCTGCTTTCTGGGAGTACATTCACAAGTTCCTGGAGGTCTACATGGACGACTGGACCGTCTACACCCTGTTGAAGAACCACGCCACCGTTTTGCGTATTATGTTTGACCGGTGTCGTCAGCTGCAGATTTCCTTGAACTTGAAGAAATGTATTTTTGCAGTTCCATTCGGCACACTCTTAGGCCACGTGGTGTGCAAGAAAGGGGTCTGTGTCGATCCCGCCAAGGTCACGGTCATAGTTCACATGGAAGCCCCCGAAACCGTGAAGCCGTTGTGGGCACTGCTAGGGCACACAGGATATTACAGGCGGTTTATCCGCAACTACGCAAATATTACAGCCCCTTTGGAGAAACTGTTGCGAAAGTCAGAAGTATTCCAGTGGACGGAGGAGTGTAGGAGGGCCCTTGACACCTTGAAGGAGAAGCTGGCAACGACACCCATACTTGTTCACCCCGACTGGGATAAGCAGTTCCATGTGCATATCGATGCATCCGGTATTGCACTTGGGGCTGTCTTGGCGCAACCCGGGGAGACGACAGTTGACCACCCCGTCTACTTCGCCAGCCGCAATTTATCGAATGCAGAGAAGAATTACACCACGACCGAGCGGGAGGCGCTGGCGATGGTGTACTCCCTCCAGAAGTTCCGCCACTATCTTCTGGGTGGAAAATTCAAATTCTTTACGGACCACTCTACATTGAAGTATCTGGTGAATAAGCCTATTTTGGAAGGACGGATCTGTCGCTGGCTTCTACTTTTCCAGGAATTCACGTTTGAGGTGATTGTCAAGCCCGACAGGTTGAATGTCGGTCCCGATCATTTATCCAAGTTGGAGACGGGCAAGAATGACGGCTCTTTGGACGATCAGCTGCCGGATGCTGACCTCTTTCGCGTCGAAGCGGTCCCGGATTACTTGGCCGACATTGCCGCCTATCTGACCTCGGGGCAATGCCCTTAGGATTACACCCCGCTCTAGAAACACCACTTGGTTGTCCAGGTGGCTGACTACCAATTGATCGCGGGGCAGCTATACAAATTGGGCCTCGATGAGGTGTTGCGCAGATGCGTCCTTGACCACGAATGGGAAGCGGTAATGTGGGAATGTCACAGCGGTGTTGCGGGAGGGCATGTGGGTGTGAAACCCACCGCAATAAAGGTGCTCCAAGCTGGCCTGTGGTGGCCGACAGTACATGCTGACTGTAAGGCCTACGTGAAGCGCTGCGATGTTTGCTAGTGGATAGGAAGGCCCTCTCACCGGGACGAGCTTCCGCTACACCCGGTGCATGTGTTGCGGCCGTTCGAAAAGTGGGTTGTCGATTTTGTGGGTCCCATAGCCCCGGTCGCCAGACACTCCAAGGCCCGGTACATCATTACCGCCACGGATTACCTTACCCGGTGGGCTGAGGTAGCAGCAGTACGCGACTGCACGGCGGATACTGCCGCCCCGTTCATTTTTGAGCACATCATTTGCCGGTTTGGCTGCCCGCGAAGTTTAACCAGTGATCAGGGTACGCACTTCATTAACGACACGGTCAAGACACTGCTGGACGCCTTCATGGTTCAGCATCATAAGAGTAGCTCGTATCACCCGCAGGCTAATGGTATAGTGGAGGCCTTCAATAAGATTCTTGAGAAGGGCCTGACTAAGATTTTCAATGCCCAGCGGGATGATTGGGATGAGCGCCTATCTGCGGCATTGTGGGCCTATCGGAATACGGTGACGCGCTTGACCAATCAAAAGTCGTTCCATCTCATGTACATCCAAGAGGCTGTGATCCCCGCCGAGTTTATTGTACCCAGCATGTTGATCGCCACGTCTCTCAAGTTTTCGGAAGAGGCCTGCCTCCAGGAGCGCCTCCATGAATTACAGGAACTGGATGAGGCCCGCTTCCTGGCCGAATTCCAGCAGACGATTCAGAAGGACCGGTAGAAAGCGTGGCATGACCGCCACATTAAGAACAAAAACTTTCAGGGTGGCGGCAAAGTTCTTCTATATGAAAGCCGGTTCCAGAAGTTTCAAGGCAAGCTCCAGATGCACTGGTTCGGACCCTACTTTGTCATCGAGATTCGCGACTCAGGAGCCATTTGGTTGGCACAGTTGGACGGTACAGTTCTCCCTGGGTGGGTGAATGGCGCACACCTGAAACCCTACCAGGAGTAAGTACCTTTCACTTCTCATCAATAACTCTCGCACCCGAGAACACCCGTAGCGTAGCTTAGTCGAATAACTCTCCCGCAACCAGGATGAGCGTAGGGAGTCTTTTCCGATTCATAGGTGGTCTGTCAATAACCGCTCAGTTGTGCGAGCCGCACTGCAACCGACTGTGGTCGGGGCGGCGCCTGTCCAGCGTGTCATCCTTGTAGGATCCATCCACGTGCCAGTATCAGTCCAGGTCATTTCCGTCAATCCTTTTTGTCAGTCCGTAGGATCGCTCAGATTTGCATCATAAATTACCATAAGTAGGCAGTAACCATACCATAATCATTTGCCATCATCCGCAGTTCCCTCAACTGTCGCGTCCGCCCATTTCCCCATGCCACCGTCAGCAACTGTCAGATTACACACAGGCATGCGATCGATCGCACGATTATCACAGGCATGAAGGCCAGCAGGAATAAATTATCGTTATGGGGTCTCATCAACTCCGCTCGTGCCAGGTGATGACATAAATTGCATGGAGACCAACAGCACGAGAATGCCGGACCAGTTCAACTTGGCAATTGCAGCGACACCAGAGCGGTTGAAGTCTCAAAACGCACCGCACCATGATAGAAGCTCTAGGATAATTCTCCAGGTTTACCATCGCCGTGCCAAAATGCCAAAGGCTCTCCTATCCGTTGCTGAACCAGCGCTGGACAGTCAGATCCACAAGACAGAGTCACTGGTTGGCAAATACGACGGTGCAGCATTGATAGATGCCAACCTGTCCGACTCGGTCGAATTCCCCCCCCCTCCATTGGCAGACATATATGGAGCATCACTACACACCAGGCGATAGCTCAGCCAACCGAATGCGACCAGAGTTCCGGGGCCTCCAGCAATTGTCCCTGATGAATTTAATAACTCTCCCTGTCTTTGGGACTACCGGACCGGCCCTGCAATGCACCTGGTTCCTCCTCAGCCAAATTCAGAATGGGTCCTTGTGGCTAAACAAGGAGATCCCCATTCACGTTGAAGACATTCATCGCCTCACAGGGCTGTCCCAGAATGGCGCAGACGTCTCTGCTGCCGATCATACATCTTCCAAGCGCGCATGAAAGACGGGTGATACAGACCTCTATGCCAAATATGGCACTCGCCGGGGGGGGGAAGGCACCAAAATTGATCTGATTAACAAGATGGAGATTCGGTTTGCTTGCTATCTCATTGTTAGCAAGACGATGCGGCATTATACCAAAGGAGAGTGCACCTTGGATACCATCTCCATTGCGGAGCACTGTGTCCAAGGCACCAGGCTGAATTGGTGTTCTTTCGTGCTCAAAGAACTATTCGCGGCATGCGAAGAGAATTATAAGCGCACCAATAGTTTCATCTATGGTTACCTGATTGTAGCTTTTGCCATGTGGAAATGGCACACTCCTCCTGTCCGGCTGCCGGCAGAAACTACCACGAGCCAGCCCCTCGCGATGAAATTCACCCCTTGGCAGGTGTCCTCTGACCCCAGCACTAAACAGGTGAATGCGGAAGCGTTTCGGTCTTGGTACGGGCTAATGATAGATGTGGTGGCTAACCAGCAACGGGTGCCCAGGAACCTGTTGGATGACTACAGTGAGCAGGTATGGTTCGGGGTAAGCCACAGGCACACTTACCTCCACCCCACTTACGTGCCGGAAGCCACCTTCCACATGACGCCACTCAAATTCCAGCTGGACGATGCTACCTTCCACTGCGAGGTCTGTTCGTGGCCGGGGGTCACAAAGCACATCCGCGACGGGATCCCTAGGTACAACTTTGAGCGGATGTTGTCGGCGCAATGGCCTGCCGAGACGGGCACGGCAGGGCCCTCACAGATCACGGCAGGATCTCCTCAGGATGCAGCTGGGATCTCACAGGAACTCCCCGAACCACTGGTCCCCGTCGTCCGCCACTTCAATACTCAGGTACGGAATTTCAACGTGGCGGCCCAAGTTATTTCCAGTGGTGCCCCTTTGTTTCCTTTATTTTCTGAATTCTAGCTCAGTCGTTCTCTTTCTCTGTCCCATACTGCCCCTCTCACTTCTCCCATCCCTACCAACTTATTCACTTCTGCCAGCCCCATCATCACCTCCATGGGCGGAACGGGCCCGGGACTTGATCAATTAGATCCCCCTCCAGCCAAGCGGGCCCGCACCACCGTCACTGATCCAGTGGTGGACCTTACTGATGACGATCCGCCACCCAATCCGCTCACAGGGACATTAGTTCCGGAGGAACCCCTTATCGACCCCTCATAATTCATCAATATTCGCCTCCCCCATACCTCCATCACGCCGTCCACCGCTCCCTCCACCGTCCATCCACCTGCCACTTCATCTGTTCCATAAAACTCATCTGCCATTGTATTCGACCCCCTTATCTGGGAACTCTTTGGAGGGGACCACGGGGCAGAATTTACCTCCAATACTACGGCCGTAGTGCCACCAGTCGACCCCGTGGCCACACCCCAGGGTTCTTTCTCTACTATATTTACCCGGTAGGCCAACGTTGGGGCTGACTCGGTCGAGGCTCCGTCTGAGCATGCTGACCCTCCCCCCATAGGCCAGACCACTCAGCAAGAACGACCAGATTTAGACATGGGCACCTCAACGCAGCTACAGACACCAGTGTCCCCTCCTGAGAATTCCAACAGATCAGTGGCCAGTGGGCAACCTTTGCAGGAGCGAATGCCGAAGCAGGGCGCTTCTGGCACCCCCAACGTAGAAACATGGGGTACAGCCCAGTTGTACCTATTCATTTAGAGGGTGGCCCTGCAGGCCGAACAGCTTCATTCGGAGCTGTAGCAGAGGTGCGATGAGCAGCATCACCAGATCATGGCGCTTACTGAACATCGCGACTAGCTGACCACGGAGAAGGCCTACCTGTAGGAGCAGATCACCATTGTCACTAAGGCGTTCTCAGACCTATGGCCCGCTGTAAGGGCTCACCATGCCCCACTTCCTGGCGATATAGCGGAGAGAAATGTAGCCATGCAGGCTTACCACATTCGGTCTGCCTTCACTGGTCTACGCAGGGAGAATCAGGAACTTCAAGCGGCGTTAGCCGCACGGCCCGCGCTCCCCGACCCGCAGATTGTATACTCTGAACAAGTGGCAGCCAAGCAGACCCAGGCAGCTCACATGCAGGCGACCCTTCACTCCACGGCGCGTGAGGCTTACGACCTCCTGCGAAGTCTGCAGGAGTGCTCACTCGCCCTCATAGTCAAAACGCAGCCCATCTCTGTCCAACTGCAACAGATTTACGGGGAAATTCAGGAGACCACGGATCCCGTGTGGTTAGATCAACTATATGTCCAAGCGGACGAGCTTGAGGTTCAAATGCACCAGACCGAGGCCAACTCAGTAACGGCCAAGCAGATAATTCGGGAACTCCATCCGCCCATTCAAGCCAGTGCCAAATCAATACAACAACTAGCTACAGAGGCCGAGATCAAGCTTACCACGATGTTCGGGGCTATCCCGGTGAATATAGAGGAGGCCGCTGCCACTAGGATCACTGAGGAAGCAGAATCGCTAATGCAGGGATGGCAGCAAGCTGTGTCGGACTTCACTGGGCTCAAAGATATAGCGCTCCGCAGGGTCCGGAGTTGGGGCCCTTGTTTGAACAGCCACTTGGAGGCGCACAGCAGGAACTGGCACGAGACGAAGGCACACAGGCCGAAAAGGGCACGGGATCCAGCGGGGCAATGGAGGTGGAAACTGTCATTTTTTATTGACTCGGGGATGAGTCAAGGAACTGTGGTCGAGGCCTGTTGGGGCCCTTGTTTTTGAAATATTGGTTAGAACATTTTAAATTTTGAATAAAGGATGACCTTTTGAGTTGCGGCATGAAGACACATGGCAATCGCGACCGCGTCGCAACTACCAGGAGTAGCGGAGCTATCAAGGTGGTGGGGAAGCATGAGATAGCTGAAGAAAGAACACGCACAAGTACAGATGAAGAAAACACACAGCAGAAGACAGAAATCGGAACACACAGATAACAGGAGAGAAGCTGGAAGCAGCTGAAGAAAAGACACAGGGAGGAACTGATAGTCGCGATAGCGGGTGAATAAATAACAGTCACCCGGCTGAAAGAAGAGTGGATGCAGCAGAGGTTGCGAGGCTCGTGACAGGAGAAGAAGCACAGAGCGGCTGCGGGAAATCATGCATGACATATCTGTGGTTCCTAATCTTCTCTATTCTACCTTTCTGTTCCGTAAGACATCTGTATCAGGGTTGTAAGCTATCGCTGAAGATGCTATGTAATCATGAGCTTGGCCAAGAGATTAATATAATGAAAGGTTGTTGTCTCAACAAGAGGTTTACATGCATGTAATGTGTTTATGCTGGTTTAAAATTTTATTTGCTAATATCTGAATGCTTCTTAAGTGCTCTTGCGTACATGACTCTGTCTATATAATCGATGCATTGTCCATCATGAGTTGCAACTCTGTTCCTTGCCATTGGTCTAATCCGCTTCTGCATGTGGTTGCGGCACGCCTCGGGTGAGACTCACTTCTCTCCAGAGTAGGGTGAAAATGCCGGCGTGATCCTAGACTACATCGGACTCCTTTGTTGGCCACAACTCTTGAACCTGGGTCTTGTCCGCGAGACCTGACTCCTCGCCAACAATAGTCGGGGGGAATATCGAAATTATATGCCATCATTTCACAACATGCCAATTACCGTCATTTTTCCTACCCATTACTTCGCCTCTTCACCATTACTCCATGTTCTCATTTGCAAAGTTTACTCTGTTCGAAGTCCGGCAACTTCGCTCTTTGACTTTGCATTTTACCAAAGTTGTTTAACTATGGGAGGACCTGCTATTTGACATGAGCCTGGCTCGATAGCTCTGCTTGAATTATTCCCAGAAGCGTATCAAATTTTTCAGCAGGCAGGTTGGGTAGGATATTTTCAGAGACTTCAAGAGTTTGATCCACAACAGGTCCTTGAATTTTCTCAAAATCTTCAGGAAGATCATTCTACTGTCCAAGGAGTCCGAATTCCAGTTTCAGAGGGTGATATAGCACAAGCTTCAGGTCTTCCGGTCACTGGTACTCGATGGTTTAGTTGAAAGAACATCATTTTGAATGCACAAAAGGATTTTATTCTGCCAGGAGAACACGTCGAGCTTAAAGGCCAGGGTGTCGGACTTCACTCATTGCCGCCTCCTTGGTCGAAAGTTGCTGAATTCGTCAAACATTACCTCACTGGCGAAGGTCGCTACCAGGTAGTCTACCAGCATGATTTTGTCTTATTAAACCATTTACGACACAGTAGAATAGTGAACATTCCTTACTATTTACTGGGATGCATTAGAAATATGTCATATTATTGTAGACGGGTAAAATTCCCACTCCTTTCCCTCACCCATCACTGCCTTATTCAGCTACTGATTGAGAGGGGTTTTTCTCAACAAAACCCTCCTCTAAAAAACCCACCCCTAGACCCTGAGCAAGCTACTGAAATTCCTCAAGAAGCTGCTGAAAATCCTCAAGAAATTCCTGAAAGTTCCCACGAGCAGCAACCAGAGAACATCCCTGACCCTCCACCAATTCCATCCACAGAACTAACTAATCCAATTAGCCTTTCTTCAAGTCCATATCACCACTTAGCAGAATCATCTGATCCTACTGTCCATATTCCCAGTGATGACTCCTAAGCCGATACACCACCATCTTCCTCTATTCATAAAAGGAAAAGGCGAATCACAACCGACTCCCTATCAAAAAGACAAACAAAGGCCGCAACTAAAGTAGCTACCTCCTCTGATAGCCCTTTTCCTTGGGAAAAACCCTCTCATAAAAGGAAAAAGAAAACTACTTCTTTTTCTGTCTTCTTACCTAGGAGACGAATGAGTACGTCTACTAAAGCAACAATCATTCCTACTACCCCTGAGCCCGCAACCATTTTTTTAAAACTCCACACATCACCACCCTTCCAAACCTCGGAATTATTACCTATCTCACCCTGTGACACTGAAACACAAGAAACAGATGCCCAGGGTAATGTGACATCATTTTCTACAGAACAAGTAGCTGTCACACAAGAACCAGCTACTCAGTCAGTAGCTGTCCCACAAGAACCAGCTGCCGATGTACAAGAACTAGACACCCAAGATGCTACTTATTCAGTAGCTACCACAAAGGAACCAGCTCTAGCTGTCACACAAGAACCAGCTATAGCTGAAACACAACAATCAATTCCGGAGAATGCAACTGCTACACAAGGCCCAGTCACCATGGCTTCCCTTTTACAAGAAATTGAGTTTTTAAAATCAAAATTAGAAGCTTATAAGCGAGAATTGGTAATGGAAAGGAAAGCCTATGACAAAGAGCTCAATTTTTATACCCTGGCCCATATAGCATCCATGGTAGACAAACATACAGAAAATGATCCATATAAAGAATATATGTGCAGCCAATGTGGAAACATCTATCAGCAAGCAGGATATAAGATAGTTCAAGTCCCAATGCCAGGAGCATCTACATCTTCTGTAGTTAAAGAGGAATGTCCTACTGTTACACAAGAACTAGTAGGGCCTTCAAAAATTTCAGAAAAAGAAGTTGATGTACATGTATCCTGCCCTATTGTAACTGATTCTACTACTCAGACTATACCTCAGCCTACCACTTGCAATGCTGGAACACAAACTGAACCATGGGATGAGCTGGAAATAATGAACAAGTGGAGAAAATAGTATGCCATTTCGCAAGGTAAAACCTTGTAGCGGCACAAATTAGTTTGGCAGAATCATATATATTCTAACTGGGAGATCTTGGAGTAAACACTCTAGCAATCTAGAGTTTACAAGAAGGAGAACAAAGAGCTAAAAGGAAAACTGCTCCTCATGTTTGAACTGGTACAAAAATTATTGGCTACTAGGAAACCATCTCTAAATTACTCTTTATTTCTCTCAGAATGCCTTGTTTACTTTCAGTTGAAAGCAGTTAAATATGGAAGACCCCATGAGGTTCTTACCTCCGAATAGTTTGTGAAAATATTTGTAGAAGCCTCGACCAGTGATCAGCACTTACTATGTGAGTTGTACCTTCACAATGAAGCCATCCCTGAAAATAGAAAGATTAATCTTAACCCTCTTGTTGGCAACATTCAGATCAGGGCATTTTCCTCTTTCCTTGCTAATCAGATTACATGGCAGACTGCTTTTCTTGCAACCAGGCATAATGAAGACAACCGTCTTCTTTGGATAAGGCCAAAACCTCAGAACCCTGCCATCTTTGTGGCAGAATATCATCAATCTTTGCAGAAGCCAGGGATGACTGAACATATACGACAATTACAGGCTTCAGTACTCCAGGATTGTCACCATTTTATCAGGGCCAAAGAAACTGCTTCTTTAAGAGAAAACCATATGTTCTAGCAACAATCCTCTAAGGAGAAGCAAGAGTACAATCCTTTCAGTCCCACTAATCTCGAAACCACATTCTCTAGAGTATCCAAATACATCATATGTGTTTAGCAATGTGCTGAAAAGTGGATAGGGTACCACTTTCATTTTCCTATTTTATGGATGCCAGTAGAGGAATATCATGCTCATCATAGGTTGGCTAACAAGGATGAAGCAGCAGCTTGGAAAAGATTGCAAAATGTGCAAGGATTCAGAGCTTTAACAGACAGCACCTTCCATAGCCACTGCCTAAGTAATTTGCATGCCAAAAGCCAGTATCCGGACTCTGACTCAGACTAAAGTTGCCTGAGGACATGCAACCCTTTTAGCTGGGGGGGATGTTAGGACCCCATAATGTACCATTTTTACCATACATTTTTCTATCATTTCACTCTTTTCCAGTCCATATTTAAATCTTATACTATCACTTTCATCCATTCTTCCAAAGGTATATAACATTCTTCTCTTTACTATATGTTTAACTTGTTTTACATGTAATTTTACATTACTTTCATATTTAATCATTAATCGAAGATATATAGTTGCTGAGACAGTTTTAAGAATGTAGATAATCTATCATGGCTTTCTGAAGACTGTGTTGCTGAAACAGTCAACATGGTACGCAAATCTCGTTGTTGAAACAGCTCGTGATTTGCGATTCTGAAGCAGTATTTCAGGCATGACGACAACAAGAAAAGACAAGTAAGGAAGATGTTACACGGGCCATAACAACTACACTTTGAAGCCAATACCATCGTAACCATTGTAACAACATTTTTATATGGAAGAATAGAAAGGTCCTATTTCAGTATAGAAGATTAGATTGGATTAAAAATAGGATTTTTATAATGTAATTAATTGTAATAGATGTCTCCTCTTTAAAAATAGGAGACATTAGCATTAGGGGGAATTAGAGAGACTACGGGAGGTTTATTTTGAACAGAGAAGGAACGTGAATCCTTTGTAATATGTTACTTTCGACAGATGAATAAAGCTTGTTCTGAGTAATTCATTTTAATTCCTTCTTTCGGGGAATCTTGTGAGAAGGAAAGGGCCCACCTTCTTCACAAGATTCACCCATTTATTTCTGTAGTTTGTTAACTGTTCTTTTTCATTTATGCCTTGTTAAAATCTGTTTGCTGAAATCATTCATGCAGTATTGGAATTCTGTTATTTATTGCTGAAACTCTGTTTCCGTTACTTGTGCATTGTTTTCATACAATTCATTCTTAGGTAATTGTGGATTATTTCAATTGTTGATTTTGTTCACAGAATGAGTTTGTGAAAGTGTGGTAATCAGAAACAGGTGCTGAAGATTCCTACTTGGGGAATAGGGTCTTGTTCTTTGTTATAGCGTAATTGGTATTTCCTTTTGCAGATTGGTTTCCTTTCCTAGATTGTTGTCTTTTTAATGTAATCCAGGATTCTTTTGGTAATTGTTTGCAATAGGAGGATTGTCTTTGCTGTAACTCAAGTAGAACTTCAGTTTGTTGAAGCAAGGTGTAATTAGTGTAATTTTTACTACAACATTTCATTGCTTTTGAGATTGAGCATATACAGTGTGTGATTTCCTTTGAAATAAATAGACTTCTCTGGGTTGAAAAATTATGTAGCACTTGAATTGTTTAATTCAATAAACAATTAAAGTGACCAACACAGCTAAAGAGAAAGCTAAACCTATATTATTTAACTAAACACTCTAAAGACCTTCAAAGCGAAAATTTGAGGCATACCAGAGGACAGGGCATACCATAGACTTCCCTGGTTTAGACTCTACTAAGTATATTTCAAATAAAGGACTTAAAAACAATATTTCAAGCTACACCAAAGGACGGGGCTTACCATAGAATTTTTTGGCTTGACTCTATTAAATAATTTCCAAGACAACAAGCTAGATGGAACCAGAGAGCAAATAATAATTCTCCAATTAGACCTTGCAAAGGAAAACATTGAGATAAAGAATGCAGACAGAAATAGGGTTCCAAGACAACATATCCTACTCTAAAATTTATGTTCTTTGATTAGAGAAATGATGGACAGGATGGAAAATAGAAGGAAAAAAATGACAAAGAAGGAAAATTTGACCATTAACATAGCTCAAAAATCCTGTGAACGTGCTTGTATTACTGATGTTCAAGACAATTACATTACTCCAGTACAATAGATCTCTGCAACTTAGAGCTTTCTCAAATCCAGCCTAGCAGTCCTCAACTAGCTCAGCAACAGAAATCAGCCAACTAATCAACCAACCAACAACAAGAAATGAAGCTTACATGCAGTATTTAACTGCAAAATGAGGAGGTGATCCCAAGCTAGGGTTTCAGATGTTATTTATTACAGAGTTAATGAGTTTTTTTGACCTTTGAGACCATGCAAGGCCCAAGGAAAAAATATCTGAGGGTGATTCACTATAAAAATAACTCCTAACTTAACTTCCGAGCTAACTTTTGGAAATATTTGACTTTAAGGATTTTTCAATAACTTTTACAATAACTGCTGGGTAGATGAAAAATATCTCTGACTATTTGTAATAACTGTTTGATGTTTTATTGAAAGAAAACATGCTATAGGTGGCAAAATATGTCATTTGAAGAAGTAAATGCCTTGATCTGATCATTTGAATTTTCCTATGTGTAGAGATGCCTCTATTTTATCTTTTAAACTCTATTGAGGCCTTTTAAACTTGATTTTATCCTCTAACTGTCTGCCTCGCTATCTCTTCTCTAATTCTGCCTTTATCTTTGTTTTGTGATTAATCTTTTTAATTTGTCCTTTGATCTATGATTAGCCTCTTAATATTCACTACTGCGGTCTTCTGACTGTTTTTTCTTCTCATCGTGCCTATGTCCATGTTTTTTGGTGCAAAGGGCATTCTTCTACTGTTGGAGGGTTTTGAGTAATCACCAATGATATAGATTCATTGGGATTATGCTTGTTTTTACACCTTTGGTCCCTTTTTAATAAAAATTAACCTCTGTATCATCACCTAGACATTCATTAAAATGTTCTTGGGACTTTGGAATGCATTTTCCACATTCCTGTCATGAAACCTGCATAAAAAAAAAATGTGAACTTTAAATCCTGCGCCGGGGGGGATTTTGCATTTACTTGGGTTTTCTAGGCTTCTGAGCATTGCAGAGGAGGTGAATAATAGATCAGGGCTTTGTTTCAAAGCCACAGGGCTTCAGAATTTTTAAATCGAAGGAGGCATTGTCGATTTGGCGAGAGAGAAGATGGCGGTTTTCGCGAGCGAGGAGGTGGTTTTTGCATGGTCGAGGAGATGGTAATGGCTTTGGGTGGAGGAATGTGATACCATTCATCGAGCGTCGTGTGGTGGATGGGACCTGTGGTAAAACCATTTAATCTTAAGGTCGAGGTTTGTTTACCTTTGCGCAAATAAATTTGCGATGAGTGTCACCATTTCATCTTAGGGACGGGATTGACGATGGTCGGGAGATTGGAGGGGACGGGTAAGTCAGGAAAACAACAGGCAAGGGTGGTAGATGGTGGAGTCTGAATGGGGCGTGAGGTTTAGTGGAAAGTGGGGCCTAGGGGTTCAATAAACCAATGAATGTTCCTTTTTATAAGGTAATAAGGAGGGTTTTATGAAGGGTTTTATCAAAGAGCGAAGGTCAAAAATATTAAAGCGGGGGATTTAATTTTATAAAGGTCGAGTAAATAAACATAAAGGGTTAGGTTTTAATAACTAACACAATGTTTTAATATAAAAGGTGGGTCCCGAAAGGCCTAAATTCATGTTAAAAACAATGTGAAAAGGAATTTTTACATTGTTTTAATGAAACAAGCGAAAATTGATGAAGTGAGGGGGTTAATGAGGTTTTTTGAAAGGAAAGTGGATAGAAAAATGAAATGTGGCCTTTGAGTAGGAAATATGATGAAAAATAAGGGAATTTAAGCCTAGATATGAGTCGTATTAGGAGCAGGAAGGTATTTTTGAGAAGGCAGAGATGAAATTTAGTGAAAAAGGCTTATTGAGGATAATGAAGGCAGTGAGATTTCTAAAGATAGTGTTTGGTATCAACCTAGTCTCCTAAATTGAGTTCATTAATTGTCAACCAGGGTCAGTAAACTGCTGAAGTGTGGTGCACTATATGTGCCTAGGTATCTATTTCCCACTACGTTGTGTTTAGTGTTTTCTGATGTTTTTGGTTTTATGGTTTTATTTTGAAAAGGAAAAGAACTAAGTGCTAAATGAAGGGAAATTATTGGTCAAAACAGAGTGAAGCCTAAACTATGATGGTAAATAAATGCAAATGCTGAAACAAAACAGAGTCTAACTATGACTAGCAACCAACAAATACAAAGCTTGATAATGACTCTATTGTAAACTCACAACATGAAATTGAAATGAACTTGAGAAATGAACAAGCTAAGTGTAAATGAAATTTTCTCCTAAATAAACAATCAACTCACAATATTACAAAAATCTAAATTATCCTATGATGCTGAAGTTATTCTATTCTGCAACTTGACTTATCACTACTAAGCCTTATTCAGAAATTTAGAGATTTTCTAGAATAATGTTTGGGAAAAAGGCTATTGGTGAATTTGTAAAAAATTTGCAGAATAATCAAAGCCTTAAACTGATATTACTGACCTCTGTTCATGTGATGATATATTAATAAAAATTCAGAACAAAATTAAGTTGTGAATAATGAAGGCCGAGAGACTAATTTTGACAACTAGAACTACTTAAAATACAATGGATAACATCAAGCTAGAACGCTATCTATCAATATTAAAGGACAATGATTACAACTAAATTAGAATGTCATTAATCTACTTGAAACAAAATGAACTAAAACTAAACTAAATAAAGTCATTATCAAACTGAAAATGAAATAATGCAACCCAACTAATAGCCTCCCTAACTCCCAGAGTATTGGAAATCACAATGGCAACTAATCGTAATATGTAATGTAAATGGAACGTCGACATCTTGAAGTTGATAAAACTATTGGAAATTGGAAATTGGAAAACGAAATCAAGCTAAGGCTACTTATCTAAATCATCTGAACGGAGCTTCTCGGGCAGTAGGGGCCCTCTACTGCCGGATTAGCTTGCAAATCCACTTAACTTTGACTCAGCTCTTGCACTAAAAATATGTCTTTTTCATTAAAGGAGAAAAAGACTGAAAAACAGAGTATTCACAGTTCTGAAATCTAGTAGCAAAAGCCAAAATCTAACCAAGATCTAACCTTTGTCTCTCGGTTTCCCAAGAATATTTATAGCAAATTTACATAACGGAACTGGAGAAAATAAAGGGATAAGTGTCTTTCTACTTCTAATCAAATTGAAACTCTTATTGACAGCCTCGTTCTTCATTGCAGACACCTATAGAATCCATGTTTTAATAGGAGACTGCCTCTTGGTTTGGGTGTCCCACGTGCATAACCACTTAGATATTTTTGCTCAGACTTTGTGGAGAGCAACGAATGATGTGGATGAGGTAAGGAATCTGCCCATATGTGTTTTTCCTTCAGACGACACCTGGAACCCACTCAAACTGTAAAACAGCTGCGGAATGCGGGATCAGCTACGGAATGCGCGGTTAGCTACGGAATGCCTGTATTCTGTAGCTATTTTGCAGAAAATTGTTAAAATAGCAAAAATCATGAAAATACAATGTGTTAATCAATTTCATGTAACCTTTAAGCAATCCTAATCATTCTTCATTGATTTTAGGCTTATGAAGTGATAAAATAATGATGAAATGAAGTGAAGGTTTGTAAAAGAGAAGGCAATTCTAGGGCTCAACATACCCCCATTGCAAGACTATTGCATGTCCTCATGCAATTTCATCAAAACTTATTCCATGTGCTTTAAATCCTCTGTTAGAACATACAACCTTATCTTTCTGCTTCTTTTGGCCCTAATCTATTTTCTAATCTCTGTTAACTTTTCAGAGATTAGTTCTTCATCTTCCTTTTGTAGTAGAGTGTCAAGTTTATTTTCAATATCCATGTCAGTTTCTCTTCTTCTGCTCCATCAAAAGATTTGACAAAAGATTTTGTAATCTCCTTATGGAAGCCATCAAATTTCTCTATAAAATTTAGCCTCCCTTCTTATTGTAGTAGCTCCTTGACTTTTGGATATCCTTCCAAATACTTGACTTCAACTGATTGTGTCCTGAAAATTAGCCACATTCCTCCTTTGTGCAAATTATCTTCCTTTCAGAATCACTTTTCTATGCTTGAAGCTAGATTGACTACAGAGTCTAATACTTTATTTTGAAACTGTATCTCTATGTCTGAAGATGGATTAGTTGAAGAGTGATGCTTCACCCTTAGAATTACCTTTCTGCACTTAGAGATGGATTGGCTGCAAAGTGTAATGGAAGTGAATGGATGGAGGTAATTAAGCTATAAGGGAAAATGAAGTGGCTATGGATCTGATGGAGAATTTATGATGACCTTGTGGTGAGATATGGAATGTTGGATAAGGGATATGGCTAATCAATTCAAATGATAGGTTGTTTAGGAAACACATGATTATACACATTGTATCTATTTCATGTTTTAACTTTTTGCTATTAAAATAATTTTCACAATTTACCTCAGAATTTTGACCTTGTTAATTGATGTGCTTGATGTTGTTCCTTTGGTCCTCTTTGAGCTTGTTAGTATTCAAAACATAATCCTTCAATTTCCCGTAATCATCATCTCTTTGTAGGTTGTACAATTGAGTCAGAATTGTTGAATAAGATGTGGTTGCAACATGCAATCTATAAAAAGAAATGATGTATGAATATGGAAGATGGATGTGAAATGTAATGGAGTGAAAGTGGAATGGAACTTGTGAAATGAAATGAAAATGGCGTGAGATGGAGTGAAAGTGGAGTGAGATGGAGTGGAATTGTAGAATGAAATGAATTTTGCAATTTCTCTCAAATGGTACATCAGAATTCCCTGAAATTTTCTGAGGTTGTTACCAATATTATTATGCATCTTCTGACGAAAAATCTCTGCCATTGGTTGCACGGATCTCCCAAAAAATGAGAAATGGCTGTAGGTGAAAGTGGCTAATTTCTTGAAGAATACAAACTGAAATTTTCTGAAATTTTCTTTGTTTATTCACCCTACCTCAATGCATCTACCATGAAAATTTCAGGACCAACGGATGCACGGTTTGAAAGTTATGACAAAATCAATTTCTGCCCTGTTTCACCCTTCATTTTGCCCAATGTTGCAACAAAAAAAGTACGCCACGGACTCATTTTAAGGCCAAATTGAGTGATTCCAAAGGGAAACTGTGTATTTTTACCTTCTCCACTGCCACATGCTTTCAGAATTTCATTTTGATGAAGAAAAGGTGCTGCTGTGCAAAAACACTCAAATCTGTCCTATTCTGTCCATAATGCTGAAAATTGAAAATATTCCTGAAAAACCCTTCTGAAATGCCCTTAAAAATTGCTTTTTTTCAAATTATGTCCATGTCTTACTCAATTTATCATATTCTGAGAAAACCCAGAAGCTCAGAATTTTTTATTTCTGCTCCAATCTCTTGCAAAAATTGCACCAAAACTGCCTTCTGGAAAAAGTTGCAAAAAAATGAAAACAGGCTGCTTCAGCAATGGCTGCAGAAACTGGCACTTTCCGTAGCTGTGGTTGAATTGACAAGAAGATGAACATGCTGCTACAAGAAAATAATAAAATGTACTGCTGCAATTTGTTGTTGATTCCATAAAACCATTAGTCTTCATCAAAGCCAACATTCATGGTACAATTCTTACCATGCGAATAAATGTGTCGAAGTCGAGCATGGGAAGAAATAATTGGATTACCGATCAATAATGAAAATCGTTAACCAATGCAAGACAACTCACCGATAATGTAAATGAGTGTCAAGGTACCTCAGTGCATCTTAACAGGGACGAATGAATGTGTTGAAGTCGAGTCACCTGCAAGATTTGACAATCAAGAGACATTGTTGTATTCCCATTGTTATCAACGAGGAGGCTTGCCATTGATGAATGCAAGCTCCAAGGCACTTCAAATAATCTCTAATCTTGATCCCAGATAAAGTGTTGAGGTCAATGGGACAAGATCTATTGGAAGGTGGACCTTAAGGAATTCCACATCATCCAACTCGAGCATAGAACCAAGAATGATTTGAAGAACCATGAAAGATTGAAACCATCATGAAATTGCAAAACTTATTGTGAACTTTGCCCGCCAGTTGCCTGGTTTTCAAACAAAGCTCATGTCCAATTGCGCCAGCAAGCTGGTTTTCACAATAGGACTTATTTTTCTCTTTACTCTTTTTTTTTTCCTTTTTTTTTCTTTTTCCTTTTTTTTTTCTTTTTTTTTTTTATGTCCTACTCTACTTGAAAAAGAAAATCTTGTTCAAGTATATGAATACTTCCAGTGGAACCATGTCTGTAACAAGATGATAGATGAACTCATATGCAGGTTTGAAAGACACTCTTTGATATGTACCTGTATATGAGATGCCAACTGTCTTGATTTAGATGATGTCAAAAGATATTGAATAATTGAGCATTGGAATCCAATGACTGAATTGAACCAAGATTCAATGTAATCTTGTCTTCCTTGTCTTTCCTCTATCATGAAATGCAAGTCTTTGGAGATATGATCTTCATTCATAGAATCTAGTGATAGGCATGCATGAGACTTTTCAATCTCTGGTTCCAATATCTCCTCTTTATCAATAGACATCCATGATTCTTGGACCTCATCTGAGTCTTCTTCTGCTGGTTGTTGTTCTTCAATGATAGCTGGTGAATCATTTTGCAATACCTCAGATTTGTAAGTTGATTGAGGTGTTTTATTGTTGGGGATATGAAATGGTTGTGGAGGTAGTGGAGTGGGGAATCTTTGGGGTGTTTGTGTGGATGGTAATGGGAAAGGTTGAATTGAGGTAAAATGAGGGTGATATTGATGTCGTAGTGGAGGAAAATGGTATGAATAACATTGATGATGGTATTGAGGATAGAGAGGGAAAGATTGAGGATATGGTGGATTTCCTTGATAAGGCCTTTGCCAACTTTGTTGCCAAGATTGGTTTTGAGGTGGGGATTGAGATGGCCAAGGTTTCCAAGGTTGGTTTTGAGGTTGGGATTGAGATGGCCAAGGTTTCCAAGGTTGGTTTTGAGGTTGGGATTGAGATACCCAAGGTTGCCAAGGCAAGGATGTTTTCCAATTACCTTGAGATTGTTGTGCATAACCTTGAAACTGTGCATAAGGATATTGCATCATATTGGGTTGATGAGGCTGCCATAGTCCTCTTGGAGCTACATAAAAAAGTTGCTCTTGTGCTTGATTTGCTCCATTATCCTTTTGGTAAATTGCCTTCAACCCTGGTAATGATGGGCAATCTTCAGTAGTATGTGATCCTGCACAAATTTTACACATTTTAATGTTATCAAGTGGACATTCATGCAAAGAATGTTTCTTTCTACATTTAGGGAAAAATATAAATGAAGCAACTTTTTTCTTGTTTTGCATTCTTAGCATGTCAGTTTGTTCATTTAAATTACCAAGAATGTTTAGCAAATTGTTAGGTTCAGTTTGACTTACCAATCCTGATGCTGACTTACTTACTTTTGCCATAAATGGATCTTGAGGGGACCTTACACACTTTGCTTTTCCTCTTGATATGTTTTTGCACAGTTCACAAATTTCTTGAAATGGTAATTGATAAACATCTCCTTTTCCCACAAGATTGAGAAGATCAATCCATTCATCCTTTATAACATTTAGTAGGAGAGTTTTTAATGCATCTGATCCTAAATTATGCAATTTAGATATTTTGATATTATAAGTAAATCTCTCCACTAAATCTTCTAGGCTTTCATCCTCTTTTTGGTTCATGTTAAAGACTTCATTTATAAGGTCATGGTGCATGAAATAACCTTTATATTTTTCCAAAAATACTCTTTTCATATTGTTAGTATGAATTCTTTGTCGAAGCGTACGAAAAAGAACCACTTTAGCTACGCATAACTAATAGCCCTAACAACAATAATGGCTGCAAAACATCTTCAGATCTGCAATTAGTAGTTAAAGTGCTGCAACAAACAGATCTATAAATGGAAAGATATTAAGCAGTGAAGCAAAGAGTTTGCTCCATGCATCCAACAGACAAGACAAGAACACGATTTTTGAATGAATTTTTATATTACAGGGCACCTGGGAGGAAACAAGAAGGTGTATCCAGATCTCCTCAATGGGATGGGTTCTTTGTAGTCCTCAGCACTTCAGATCTAAGCTTTCTCTCTCTTGTAGATGTAGAAAACCCAATGTAGAAGATAGAGCTCAATGGGAGCACAATGGTAGAAATGAGACCAAGTGTATAGATCCAGAGTGATCTAATAGGCAACAAAAGGTGAAGAATGATGGGGAAAACCCTCCTATTTATAACAAAATATTGGGTCATTCTAGATCTTGGTGCATGATTAAAATAATGTTAATCAAATCTAGATCCACCTCTATGGAATATTTTATTATTATTTGTCGGAGGGAAAGGGTGTTTGACTTGGGTCAAATCCCTTGATTAGTGAAGAATAAATAAATAAATGATTTATTTATCCTTTTAAGGAAGTGGTTGGGATATACTCAAATAAATAATGATTTATTTAATTAATAGTGGTTGATTTGGTCATATTTAACAAGGAATATTATTTAAATAATTATTCCTAGAAAATAATAAGATAACGATGGGTTTATCTCATTAATTTCTTTGTTTTTTGGGTTAAACATGACTCGGAATAATAATTAAATTGTGGTTTAATTAATTATTCCTTTTGGGGTTTCTTAATTAACATAGTGAAAGCAGTTTTACTTGGGGTAAAACTGGTCTTACATGGTGTACTTGGGTCCATCTAATGATGAAAGTTTAGATGACCAAAAAATGGTGTAACAGATTGCCCCCCAGCGTGCGAGTGTCAGGAGCAAATCGTATGACCGAAGTACGTTGTAAGAATACAATCACTAGACAACAAAAGGGGATGTCAGAGAGAGAAGTGTGAGGTAGATAGTGTGTTGAATGACTAGACCCTGAGGAGACGAGACTCGCAGGTGCAACAAGTCTCTTTTTATGAGAGGGTACCTGTGCTGAAGGCGGCGGGGGAGGCATACCTATGCCCGCCGTGACAAAGTACAAAAGAATAGTGTGTCCAGTAAACAAGGGACCGAACCATAGAGAACAGCTGGCATAATCAAGGGCCAGATAAAAATACAATGAAGAGTCTCACATACATGTTGTGCCTGGGATAACAGCCAGGACTAGTACAATAATATCTGAGTACATGAGATAAATACAACCCAAATGCCCCCTGTAAATGGGGAAGGGCTCACAAAATCTGACTGATACATGCAAAGCAAAGAGGCGCTGCAAGTGGCTACGGCCAACATCATCAAATATCTGGAGCTGCATCGAAGGCTGCAAGGAAGAGGTCATCCGGGCATGTGGGGGGCTACCTGCAGGGCCACCCCCTCATGAGGGTTGAGACATCTCACACACACCGGGGAATCATCAAGAGCTGCTGCTGGATCACTGGACCATCAAGTATACGGATCTTGATCATGCTGAAAGGAGCTGGAGAAACAATCAAGTCAAAGGGCAAGGAGAGATCCCTTTGCCTGATCCGAGGCACCGAACAAGAGTGGAAGCTGGAACCAAGGTACACCGCCCTCTAGACCTGGCTTCTAGAATGAATGAGCTGATGTCGACAGAAGGAGGTCCGCCATAGGTGAGGTAATGAGAGACCCTCAACTAAGGCACGAGAGAAAAGAGTAGAGCGACGGACAGACTGACACTAATGATGATAGTGAAGTGGGAAGGACTGAGTAGCTAATGGAAGACTTCCCTTGTTAGAGCATAAAGGGCATGAATGACATGGCAGTGACTGACACAATATCGTAAGGGATAGGGGACAGTGGGACTGAAGGTCATAATATGCGACACAAGAGAGAGACCAAGCAATGAAGGATGGAGGGCTATAGTGGGGTACAAAGGGACGCGGGATAGACTCCATGAATGCGATGATGACTCAACTTGGATGCTCTAAACAAGGGCGACTCGATGGTGCTGCCACATAGTAAAAGGCCCAATGGGGGACCATAAAAGCATGAGTACAAGGTGGGGACTCATGACGAAAATCGTCACAAACATGGACAAGTAAGGAGGCAAGATGGTGCCCCAAGTACAAGTGTTGTAAGTGAGGAAATTCGATTTTAAGGAGAGGTGAAGTGACCCTTCTTGGACAAAATAGGTCCTGGCGAAGGATAAAAATAAAAATATGCTGGCTATCTAACAGAAAATAAAACACGCATCTCATAAAGGAAATGCTAAGGGTAATATTTCTTAAGATAGAGTGCATTGCGAAGATTGCCTTTGAAGTCTTCTAAAAGGTATGCCCCCTTACCAAGCTCCTTACTGATGATTTAAGGGCCTAGCCATAATGAGTCGAACTTCCTGTGACCAAGGACATCATGGGCCTGGTCATATACTAGAACAAGGTCGCCTTCATGAAAAGGACGAGGCTGGACTTTTTGGTCATATTGAGCTTTTGGTGCGTTTCTTGGCCGCTTCTATGGTTTGCAATGCAACACAGCGATATTCAGAGGCACGCTCAAGCATGATAAGTCATTGTTCTAGAGGTTGGGTGTCAGGGAGAAGTTCAACAGCCATAGGAAGGGAAGGGATGTACACTCGATTAGTAAGACAGCCTCCTCTCTAGAAACGAGGTGAGGAGGGTTATGGTTGAGGGGCATGGGTGCCCCCAAGCATGGTGTGGTCATGCCAAAATGTATTTAGAAAAAGGGGAATCTAAACACATTTTAATGATGTGGTGTGCCATTTGTTCTTATTATGGGTATGCAGTTTGAGAAAGGAAATGGAGGATTACCAATCTCTTTTGGTACTGCATATGGGGATCAAATGGACTTTAAGTTTCCGAGTTGGCATACCTGGTGTCACTATCCCAAAAAGAGGATTTGGAGATAATGAAATGATGCTCTTGTAGAAAAGCTATAGGTTGGTCAAAAATAATGTCTAAGAGACTGGGTTGCTGACGGAAGAGGAGGGAACGATAAGAGGTATCATCCCTAGAGTGATCGGAAGTGATATGGGACTTTAGAGGTTCTTCTAAATGTGGAAGAATAATGGTACTAAAGTCAACACGACCAGATACACTAGGAGAGTTATGGAGAATTGCTTCTCTTGGTCTCTCAAATGTGGGTGCCCCCTTACCCAAACATTGGGTTTCGAGGTAATGGCCACAAGGTGGATGTGGTGTGAACACATGGGTTCGATGTAAGGGGGAATATATAAAGTCAGGGGTGGGAATTTCTTCCATAATGTCGTCATCGTGATAAAAGATGGGGTGACTAGTGGAAGAAGGACCACCGGACGTGGTGAAGCGACCTGAATCATCATCATGAGAAGAGAGGTTCACATGCGCATCGTCACAAGGGGTGACCGAAGAGTAAGTAGATAAAGGATCTACCGATGTTGAGCCCAAGATGATCGCTGAAGAAAGGTCAAGCGAAACAACAGGGGAGGAGTCAGATGGAATGGTCCCCGAGGGTCTCAAGGATGATGATAGGTAGAAAATGTTGGACGAAGGCTCTGTCATCTCGACATCAGGAGGGGGAATGTCAATGGTAGCAGTCATATCTGGTAGTTCTGCTGAAGCAGAATGCGCAAATATGGGAGAGGTGTACTCATTGCGCTTGGCCTCGAATTGGTGGACCGCGGAAATAGAGGTGCGGAAGTCCTCGAGGCGGGGACAAATATGGGTGTGATGGCCATGGAGATCACACAAAGCAAGGGGGTGGTTGGTGTGAATAGTCTTGGGGTTCTTGGCCTCGGTTGTGGAAGGAACAGAGGCTTCTGGGACCGCGGACTCAGGGAACGTGACATTAACCATGGGCTTTAGATGAAGTAATTCAGGACAGGTATGGGAGGCGTGACCGACAACATCACACAAAGCACCCTGGATGGTATGCTTTGGGAGGTCGAGGAGGAGCAGGTTTGTTGGGGCGCTTGTCCTTGATGCTCGCGAGCTTTTGCCCTTTCACTCGTGGGCGGTCGCAACAGAGGTGGTTCCCGTTGGAAGTGACCTAGGCATCAAGTGCAACGCAAGAAGCTGCGGGGGCTTATGAACCGGGGTCAAAGCGATATAAGGTTTGGGTTGACCAGGCAAGGTGGGGGCTGGAGGATCAAGGCACCAAACGGGAATCCCAAGTGTCAAGTTAGGAAGAGGGAGGGTGGCCATGACTGGTACCGTGTACACTCCTGGTGGGGGAGCTAGGAACGGTATCTGACCAGAGGGGGCATGGCCGGGTGGGACGGCTCCTAAATGGCTAAGGCCTGGAGGAACCGTGCCAGGGGGATAAAGGGGCTCATGACGACCAAATGCAGGTGAAGGGCTAAGAGCAGGTTGCAGAGGGCAAGGTTGCTGACTAGCCGAAGCAGGTTGCTTGAGAGCAGCCCGAGACGATTGCATCATGCAAACATTCGATGAGCTGGGGTCAGAGATAGGAGGAGGGGGAAATTCAGGAAAAGTTCCCACAGGAAGAACTTCAGAAACGTCGGGGAGACACTGGTCAAAGAATCGACGGTTTGCTTGTTGGCTGCAGAAGAGATGGTCGTCTCGTAGGCGGATGGAGACGACGGCTCATGATATGATAGCTGGTCAATGGTGACTATCTTTCCATTATGTTGAAAAGACATCTTGCGGAAGACCGCGGATGGGACAACAGACATGGCATAGGTGTAGCTTCGCCCCAATAGAATGTTGTAGTCTAGAGGGGCGTCAATGACTTCGACATCAACGCAAACAGTCTTACCGGCGAGGGTGATGGGACAGTTACGAAACAGGCCAATAGGCTGCGAGGCATGACCATCCCACGCTCGAAGGGTGATCGTGGAAGGGGCCAACTCAGGGGATCCGAGTTGCTTCCAAACCGAAGCGGACATCACACAGGTGGACGCCCCCTCATCAATTATACACCGGGATACAGTGGCGTTCCGGATTTTGACTGGGATTTGGAAAGCAACAGAAGGAGGAAGAGGAGGGTGGTCCGATTGAGTGGCGTCGAAAACAATAATTTGGTCATCAGCAGGATCAACAGCGCCCACGGCAGATAGTAGAGCCTTCCGTTGGGAAGGGCACGACTGGAGGAGTTCCAGTGTGGAAATGGCAGCAGGGGATTGTGCCAAATCATCTACTATACTGTACGATTGGGCGGCTCGACCGGAAGCAGCATTTCGGCGTAATGGACCCTTGGGAATCTTTGGGTGAACCTCAACTTTGGGTTGAGGGATGTGTAAGGGCCACTGGTGTCGAAAGAGGCTCAGGAGAACCTCGGAAGATGGAGGCCGGGACAGCATCGAGCAGGAGGCTTGGGGTACTGGCGAGACCGAGTTTGAAGGTGAAGGTCGACGGAAGGGGATGGATCGGAGTGCATCATAAGGATCTGGTAGTCAGAGGAACCAGCAATGGACGAGGGTGTGGTTGCATGGCTGTCAGGGGGTTGGGTAGCCACGAATCCCTGTTGAGGGAAAGGATCAGTGAACACAGCTGGCTGGGTAGTGGCCACATTAGGAGGAGCGTGAGGGGAGGCGTGTTGTCCGCGCAATGTGGCTTGAGACTCCCACATCTGTCGCATCTGGGGTAAGAGAGGACAATCGTGAGTGTAGTGACCGTAATCACCGCAACACGAACAGGGCTTGTTTGTGCGAAGCGGCCTGTCCGGCCTGGGCGGGATGCCCTGAGGCTGGTTGCTAGTGTTAGGGTCCATACCAGAATTGGGTCCTCGGTTACCGGGGGCAGATGGGTTCTGGTTGCCTCTCCGCCTTCTTTGAGAAGAAGGGGGAATAAACGCACCCTGCTGTGCAAATACTTGCCCGGGAGGGGGTTGTAAGGGCTGTTGCAGGTGGTGAGGAGGCAAGGGAGGCGGAAGCGCATATGCTGGAGGAGTTGGCGCACCAGGCTGCGGATAAAAGTAAGGGTTGGGTTGGGCAGCATTGAGGTAAGCAGGAGGTTGGGCAAAAGGAGGAGGCATGCCGTATCCTGGATACATGTTGCCGGGAGGGGCAGAGTGGTTAGAGGCGGCCGGCTCCTCCCCGAGGGGGGCCATGGCCTGCGAGAGGGTGAGCGCAGGGTGAAAGAGATCCAACAACACTGGCTTGCCGAATGAGATGCCTCGGTGGCGTTAGCGCCCACCCCGGCTCCGGGGGATGTCAGAAGAATCCGTACAAAAACACAACCGTACCGAGCGCAGACTCAGTCATATTTCAAAGCTTGGCCGTGAGGGCGGCTTCTTCAGATTGAGGAAAGTGAGAGGCGACATCTTTGCCGATGGGAGACGGGAGAGTGCGAAGGAACCAGTCCATGTAAACTCGATCTTCAAAGGGAGGGGCTCGACATAAGCTCCGTCTTCGTCGCCATTCCTGAACATGGGCAGAAAGGCGTGTGGAAGAGGATTGCTTAAATGAAGTCAAGAGCTCCGTACCAGTGTCGTATCGGAGAGGGAGCTGGAAGTACGACAAGAAGGCTTGGGCAAGAGTTTCGAACGTGGTATGGGAGGAAGTGGCCTGTTCGACATACCATTTAGAAGCTTCGCCGGTAAGCGTGCGTTGGAACAAACGAAGACGGATGGAGTCATCGGTGATGGAGTTGGAGGAACACCACATGTGGAAAGACCGGACGTGATTGGTTGGGTCTTCGCCATTAAGGCCCTCGAACTTAGGGATATCGGAGGGTAACTTGGTAGGCATAGTGGGCCAGGTAGTATTATGGTGAATGGGGTCGTTAATCAACCGATGGAAATCGGGGAGGCTGAGGCCTGCAATGTACGGCAGCACAGGGGTGGCCGGAGTAGTGGTTGTGACGGTTCCGCTAGAAGTAGGGCCGGCATCGGGGCCGCTAGACTAGGCCCCGATCCAAGACATGGTGAAGGGAATGAGAACCTAAGGAGAAGGGGGACCGAGGAACTGTGAGAGTGAGCCGCAGCGGACTCGAAGGTGGATCGGCTCGACGACGGCGGTGTAAGTGAGCAGTCGATCAACCTAAAACAGAGAGAAGGCCAAGAAGTCTCCGGAAAGGCGCCTTGGGGGCGCAATGATGACAGGAAGAAGGAAACCGACAAGGGCAGAAAGGGACAGAATCAAGAAGGTCAAGGGCAGATAAGGTGCAGTGACGATTGATTTTAGAGTCTTTGCCAGGCGGTGTAAACCAGGCGCTTCTTCACTTAAGGTCAGTGTGTGGTGTGTGTTAATTTTAATTTTTAAACCCTTTCCGTTGTTGAGAGCAAAAAAGTGTGCTGCGTAGCTGAAAATAAACCTACAGAGAACAGAATAAAATGCTGAAATAACAGAAAAATAACAGCTACGTATGCATCTATTTAACCCAAGAAGGTGGGTCTCTCAAAACTATGCTGGAAAGAAAGGGAAAAACTATGGAAACACACACAAAGGAAGCTCAACAGATCTAGGGTCAAAGGGGACAGAGATCTGGAGGATAAAGCTGCAGACAAGGGGTGCAGATCACAGCCAAGAGACAGAGGCAAGGTGGCTGGAAAAGGGAAATCAGCAAAAAATCGGGGGGGCAAGGCAGAGGCCTTCAGAGGAGGTCCAAACAAAACGACAAGAGGTGATTTGAAAGGAAAAGAGGCTGATTTCAATGGATCTGAAAGTGAGGTAACAGATCTGGAAAAGAGGGGGCTGAAGCTCTGAAACCGACGGCTGAAACAGCTAAAACTCTTTCCACAAAAAGTGGAGGGTACTAAAGCCCTAAGGGGCTGGGTTCCCACTTAGATGAGTAAAAACAGATCAGATCTTGGTCAAGGCGGGCTGAGACAGGGTCAGAAACCTCGCAGGCCGGCAGCGCAGGAATCCCGTAAAAATTACAAAAAATGTCGAAAGTGCGGTGTCGCAGTTCCGACCTGACGATATGAAGGCTGCCAGGAAACAAAGCAGCAGCGTCATGGTCGCAACTTTAACAAAAGGTGCGACCCCTCGTTCCGACCGAAGCTTGCGAAGATTTTTCTGGTGGGACCGTTCCCGTGTGCTACCGTGTCGCTACTCCGGCGCAATAGTCAGTAAACACACTAAGTTAGAAATTTTAAGTTTTTAGGGTTTTATGTGAGAAAAATGACATGAAAAGAGAAAAAATAAGCAGCTGAAAAGAAGCCCTAGGGCCTGAAGTAGCTGGATATGCAGGAATATGAGAAACGACAGCGGTCGTAATTTAAAACCCGTGTGGAGTCGCCATTTGTTAGTATGAATTCTTCGTCGAAGTGTACGAAAAAGAACCACTTTAGCTACGCATAATTAATAGCCCTAACAACAATAATGGCTGCAAAACATCTTCAGATCTGCAATTAGTAGTTAAAGTGCTGCAACAAACAGATCTATAAATGGAAAGACATTAAGCAGTAAAGTAAAGAGTTTGCTCTATGCATCCAACAGACAAGACAAGAACACGATTTTTGAATGAATTTTTATATTACAGGGCACCTGGGAGGAAACAAGAAGGTGTATCCAGATCTCCTCAATGGGATGGGTTCTTTGTAGTCCTCAGCACTTCAGATCTAAGCTTTCTCTCTCTCGTAGATGTAGAAAACCCAATGCAGAAAGTAGAGCTCAATGGGAGCAAAATGGTAGAAATGAGACCAAGTGTATAGATCCAGAGTGATCTAATAGGCAACAAAAGGTGAAGAATGATGGGGAAAATCCTCCTATTTATAACAAAATATTGGGTCATTCTAGATCTTGGTGCATGATTAAAATAATGTTAATCAAATCTAGATCCACCTCTACGGAATATTTTATTATTATTTGTTGGAGGGAAAGGGTGTTTGACTTGGGTCAAATCCCTTGATTAGTGAAGAATAAATAAATAAATGATTTATTTATCTTTTTAAGGAAGTGGTTGGGATACAATCAAATAAATAATGATTTATTTGATTAATGGTGGTTGATTTGGTCATATTTAACAAGGAATATTATTTAAATAATTATTCCTAGAAAATAATAAGATAACTATGGGTTTATCTCATTAATTTCTTTGTTTTTGGGTTAAACATGACTGGGAATAATAACTAAATTATGGTTTAATTAATTATTCCTTTTGGGGTTTCCTAATTAATCATAGTGAAAGCAGT